>JAJOZX010000070.1:570000-940000 GCA_023014485.1 Bathynomus jamesi
TGAAATGTATTTTAATAAACACTGCCTTTATAATTATTTAAAGTGTGTATGCATTTTTTTGGGACGCCCTATATAATATATATAATATATATATATATATATATATATATATATATATATATATATATTATATATATATATATATATATATATATATATATATATATATATATATTAAAAACCAACTACAAATTTCAACATTTACACAAGCTAAAAATAAAACAATCATGAATTATAAAAGAAACCCATAAAATAGGTTTACAGTGACAGTAAAAACATTTATAGATCCGACGTTTCGAGGTATACAACACTCATCTTCAGGGTAAATTCTAAAATTATAAAAAGTAAAAGATAAGCAACATTTTGAAAACAAACTAAAAAAATTATTAAAAAGTCTTACAGTAAAACATTCGAAAAGATAAATTGTAAATTTTAAAAATTATAAAAAATAAAAGATAGGTAAAATTTTGAAAAATAAAATATGAAATCAAGAATTCCCTCAACAAAACTCTTACATTTACTCGTTTATATCTGGTTCTATATGACATTCCTTCACATTCGCATTTCCTTTTAAGTGTTCATTAGTACGTTCATGTATTTGATCGGTAATCTTTATAAATCATAAGTTAGCTTTTGGTGTAGCATAGCCAATTAACTTCTTTTCTACGGGTATATGCACAAACGTTTGAGAATATTTTGTTATTTCATTTGAAGAAATTTAACTGTTTCTATTGAAAATCAGACGTAAAAAAATTAAAAGGCTACACGAACAATGAGTGAGTTATTCCATACCATGGAAATAATTGTGTAATAAAACGTCTATAGACGTTTGTTTTTATTTATTAACACAATCAAATTACATAAATTAGAAATATAGAGAGTATTATACTAATACAAATGCATTCAAATAAACACAAAAAAAGTAGTCACGCCAAATATTATTGTCAATACTTTTTATTTATCTGAGCCAAGGGTAACCTAACCTAACCTAATCTAAAAGCCTAAGAAAGATCCTAATAAGAAAGAATATAAAGGCAATCTAATATAAGGGCAATCAACCTTTCAAATATTCCGTGTGATGATTCCTCATTTCACGAAGGTCAAGCGTGTTGCCCCTCTTCTCTGAAGGGTATTTCAATTCAATATTAATGTCTCTCCTTTCTTTTGTATATGACCAAATTCTATACTTTTTATCTTATAAAAATAAATGTAAAAACTAAAATGATCACATGAAAGCTAGTTGAAGTCTCTATATTTTTTATTTATTAATACAATCAAATTCCATAAATTAGAAATACAGAGAGTGAGATAAATTAAAATTGAAATATTCAAGTCTACGAATCGCGAATGAGGACGTTAGTCACAGTGGTTTCCAAAAAGCTGCGGAGTGAACAAGCCAAATTTGATAAAGACACCTTCATTATTCGTGAAGGTGTCCAATCAGAACGTCAATGCCCAAAGCATGGGTTCGTTACATCCGTGTTATGATATCTGATTGGCACACACACATGCCATAGGCACGCCTAGTTACATTAACATCCAATCAACAAGTTGAAGGGAATGTTACAATCGGGAATCATGCATATAAAAGGAAGTTTCTTCAGCTGGAACTCACAGCAGTTCCGATCGGAACGTATTATTTTCAACGCAAACTGTTACTAACATCTTGAGGATGTCATTAAGCGAAAGCTCTTGAGCACCATTCGGTGCTTCCTTCATGGTTATTTCATCGTATATATACGTATATGGATGGACTGTAATAATATATTTTCAACTCATTACATTTTGTTGTAAAATGTTTCATTAAAATAGCATGTGCCCTCATTTTTTAAATTATAGATTAGTTTCAATTAGTAATTAATTAATAATTAATATTATGGTAAAGTCCTGTTTTGGTATTTCTATTCATACAAAATCGTTGAATTTTTTTTACCTTATAACGATCAAGACTCCTTTGCCTACACTTTTCCTCCTAAGTATATATATTATAATGTATATGGTTGTAAATTGTGACTTGGTCCGCTATTGATATGGACCGTGACTTATTTTTGGTTGGCAAGGTACTGGTATTGATGGATACCGTAATGAAATTGAATAGATTCTTTGGATCTGATATATTTGCATGTCAGTTATAAATAGATATAGACTGTAACATATTTGTGGATAGTAGTCTATTATGACTTGATCCTCTGGATCCAGAGATTCTATCTTTAGTTTTAAATTGATAGTTAATTAGTTTTAAATTGATAATTATTTAGTTTTGTAAAAATTGGTTGTTGCCAATGTACAGGCAGTTTTTACATAGTGGAGCCACCTCGATGGGCCAAAGTGGCCCCTAGTGTGCCCACTATAAAAATTTATTATGTTCTTATGTTCTTTGTGGTTTGGAACCCACGTAAAATTGTAGGTCCCCTCCGCCACCACGGAGGACATGCACAATACACAATTACGAACACAGTTAGGTAGACCAGCCATGAGTGGATCATCCTAGGGTCTTTGTTGGTCTGAAACATTATAAAATTTTCTCTTAAATGTGCCACAAACCACGAACTTCCCTGAGAGGTTTGTAGGTTTTTGAGGCTTCACCTTGTAACTCCTTGTAACTCTCTCTTCCTGTATATACACATATATATATATATATATATATATATATATATATATATATATATATATATGTTTATTGGAGTATATGTTATAGGCAAAAGAGCGGGAATCATATAATATTCAAGATTCTTTTACAAGTGTTAAATATTTTTATAAAATCCATAATAAACTCTGAAAATTAAAGTATCTGTTTTAGAACTAATAGAGCTGTTATTTATGAGGTACATATACAGTATATATATATATGTATATATATGTTAACCCCTCCGTCTATGGCCTTGGTTGGGTCGAAGTCGATGGGGGTTCTGGTCAAGAGGCAGCAACGGATTTGTTACTCGCAGTAGTTTCTTCTATGCTACTCTCCGAGTTCTTCTATAGTGGTTGGGAGGATTCTGGGAAAACTTACTAAATTACCTGACGGTTCACTGATTCTTCTTATAACGTATCAGGAAATTAATTCGCTCTATTTAAGACTAAACTCTTTGAAGAAAGTAAGGCTCGAAGAAGATAAAAAAACTTTCTTTTACTGTAATTTACTGCTAAAATGTACAAGTAATGCTCAGCCTATAAGTTAGATTAGACTTTTAAAGGGGGAGAGGTTCGACCTCTTTCGACCATGGCTCAGGCTTGAATTTAAAAAAGAGGCCCTCGGCCTCCTCGAGGAGGGCTCCGACCTCCTCGCTGAAGAGCTGCTAAGACAGGAATGATTGAACTTACAATACAAGAATTAAATAAGTTAAAATTTTGGGGGAGTGCAGTTGAGGGTTAAGTTCCCCCCTGTAACTGGAGATCTAAACATTTCTTGGACGTTAAGCATAATTTAAACACATTAGAATTTTGAAAGATTCAAAAATAAAACGAAAAAATAAACAACAAAATATAATAATAATATCGCCGAGTATACATTCCTAAATGGCGACATAATGTCGGAGTAGTACATTGAGTACAATCCTAAGTACGTCACTGAGTACATTGTAGTTTTGGTTTATTACAACTATGATTATAATTACCAATTAATTCACATTCGCTTATTATCGCTTATTATCGTTAATTACAATTTCATTAAAGTACATTAATTACATCATATTAAATTATTACAGTTAATTACAATTAAACAGTTAACTATAGTTTTACAGTGTTTCAAATTTATAGACAATTAGGATGTTAGGAGTATAACACAAAGTACATGAGCATATACTGTAATATATATATATACAGTGTATATATATATATATATATATATATGTATATATATATATATATATATATATATATATAAAGGGTGTCAGGAAATGATTGCCCCCCCCCTGTACAGAAGAAACTGAAAGGAATAGAAAAAAACAGACAAAACCACGCGAAAGAGCGTTTAATTTTGAATAAAAAACACTTGTTTTAATATCGGGTGTGCCCCCATTTGCAGCTCTGACGGCCATTAATCGACGGGGTATGATCCCAGAAGTGTCTCAAAGAGATCGGTATCATGACTCATTTCTTCAAGATTCGTTGATCTTTGCAGTCATAATTTCTGTTCAATACCGATTCTGAATGGGTTGTTCCAGCATTAAGGACTCCACCCGATCCTTCATGATGGATCCGACATGTTCACAGACATTAGATCGGGAGAATTGCCAGGCCATTCATTATTTCCGAAAAAATCAATGTTATTGTCCTTAAGCAGTTGTTGAGTCGCAAGTGCTTTCATACAAGGGGCTTTGTCGTGAAGAAAGGTTGCCTGTTCAACATCCAAAACACACTCGGGGTCTTTCAAAAACGGAATTACATGTTGGGCTAAAATTACATTTCGAAAATAAGGCCCATCCCAACTGGTTCCTCTTGGTTTGATAACCCAGATGAGCTTCCGAATAGAGAACATAATGAAAACACCCACACATGCTGGATTTTTACTATTTCTCGATACTTCTGGTCGTCTGGGACTTCATCAGGAGTTCTTGCCCAAACCCGATCATTCTGAAAATTTGGTTTTCTGGAGACATAAACGAAGAATTCATCGCTGACAAACCAAGTGAAGGAAATCGTCTTCCGTCCATTCCTCAAGATAATCACAAAACCATAGCCGATCTTCAATATTAAGATCACTCTTCCGTGGCTTAGCTATTTCATGCCAAGCACTCAAGCCTTGGCGAACTCGAAATTGATGCACAAGTTGCGATTGACTATCTTACCACGACGGATAAGTATCTCTTTCGCTACCTCAGAGCAGCTCTTCTTTCGGCGCCGTGATGCAGCAAGCACAATGTCTTTCGATTCTTTAGATAATTTCTCCGGTCTTCCTCCTCGAAATTCTGTTCACAATCTTCAGGATTCTTATTCCAATTCCTTTGACAAAGTCTTCTGATCTTTTTAATCTCTCAGCCACCCAGTGTCGAGTTATGAAAGTTGCACCAGCTTCCTTTGCTTCACGAAATGTGACAGCTCGAATGCGGTCAAGAACTCGCTTTTTCTCTGAATCGTTCAAAATAGATGATGCCATGGTTTCTGTGGGGAAAAAAATGGTAAGAATTAAAATCACAGGAATAGAATATAATGGTTTTTATTCAGATTTTAACGCTCTTCAAGTGGTCTCGCCGGTTTTTATCTATCTCTTCTAGTTTTTGCTCTACAGGGGAGGCAATCATTTCCTGACACCCGTGTATATATATATATATATATATATATATATATATATATATATATATAACATAACACACATAATGATGTTTTCGGATTTGAAACAAGCAAGAGAGCACTTGCATAAGCATTGACGAGTCTATTGCGAGAAATTAAATAATTTACAGAAAAGAAATAAAAGAATACATGTGGCCTTATTTACATGTACGTAATCATAATCATATACGTAATCATGACTATCAATGGATATATACGAGTGCATAAGTAGACAATAGATGGACAATAGGTAGGTCCGATGCATGAATAATTAATACAATTAATAAAAGATAACAGTCAAGATAAGATATGGACGTATGGATGAATATGGTCGAATAATAATATATGTTGAAGAATTTACCATACATTGAATACTAAAGATATGATCTGTATTCGTATGGAAAATGTGAAGGGAATTAAGCTACTTTATGACGTCATAGTTATTCAAATTATGCCATACGATACGATAATTCATAATCAATACGCCATATTTAATTCGTACGTACAGTACAAGTCATTATTGGGAGAAATTAGAAGAAACGATTTTGAGAAATACAGTAATGAAAGGTTTATAGCCATTGTACAAAGAGCGAGTGAAACTACAGTATTAATTAAATATATATACTTATACGAGTATACAGTAAATATTAAGGAATATTAAAAAAATGAAACAATTCACCAATTATTTTTGCAGAAATAGAAAGCAAAGAAAGCAAATCAAAATTTTATCCAAACTCGCATTGGGCGATTTTGGTTCTTATGTAAAAATGAATATTTGAATATAAAGATTATAATAAATATAAGTAATGTATGATTATAATGAATATGAGGACTTATCTAAAGATTATCTAAATGCACGGATTAGGTAAACATAAGGATATATGAATATAAAAATATATGAACATAGGAATTATTCATTGTTCATTTTTACACACACACACACACACACACACACATATATATACACTCTGTGTGTATTTTTGATGAAAAACAAATGGGTTTTTATTAAAAAAGTTTCAGAAAAATGTATGAACTGTTCAAATTAATTAAAAAATATCTGTCTACATCCGTATCCTTCCTCCTTAAAGGTCCGATAAGGAAACGTAAATAGCCGACGACGATTTGGGGTCGGAGATTGAAGTGTTACAATACACTCCGTCAAACGAGTGCCAGGTCGTCGGCGAATTAATGTAAGCTTTTTTCTTTTTTGTTTCGGTTAAGAAGAAGACGCAGTGTATTTTCATCAATTTATTAAATGATAGAATCATAAGGAATGTTTTATAAAATAGTACAATTTTTACATCCAACTTAAATTAGTTCAGAATTAGTATCTGTCAATTTTAAATAAGCTATAGAGCACACAAACTAACATTATTGGAGACAATATTGATATAATTATTCAAGTTACCTTTTATATATACGCGTAAAATATCATATAATACATCGAGTGCACACAAACGGGAAACGGTTTTTTATCTCTCTGCATACCAACTCATCATTCCGCTCAGTGTGACACGGGTCGAATAATTTTTTTATAATTTATATATTCCTTTCCACGGCCATATGTAAGAGAAATGAAAGGCAGTACATGCTGCAAGTATTTCTAATGTATCCATGGAATCGGTAAGGATTCCAGACATTTTCGGGGTTATGCATCTGTTCGAGAAATTTTACAATAATAGAGTCGCTCCAAGGATGAGTCCCCATCGAGTTAAGGTAGTAGAATCTTTTCCTATTTTTCCGATTTTTTCCAGTGAATCCCTTCGCCACCAATAACATCTGTGTTCACAATAAGTGCGCCGCAGTCTCTCGTAGTTGGTAATTTCAATGTTTCATTCTTCGCAAACACCGATAAATTTGGAGCGTGTGATTCGGTCACTATTCATTACTCTCTGGAGTGTATTCGCATCCATTTTAAAAGTCAGTGACTACATTCCTGAATCTGTCAATTTCTATTAGGGCCTGTGATTCGAGATATACTAGTACACTAATAGGGGCGTCTAGCGGTTTGGTGAATTCGAGTCTGACTGAAATGTTTCCACTCTGCTGTGGACTTAAGTGTGTATTTACACTAGCAGATAAGTCAGGAGTGATGTCAAACCGATAAAGGTTAAATTGATTGATGAATTCTTTCTGCGTTATACCAATTCCTAGCTCATCACAGGCACCGGTGATATGGGCAAGATTACTATACGCTCTTGAGCAAAGCGGGAACACAGCGTCTGATGAATAGTCCGTCACCAATGTTCCCCCGAACGCTATGCCATGAACGTATAAAGTTATATTTTTAAGGCTGAAATTCTCGAATTTAAAGGCGTTCCTTTTATATTTCTCACTCACAGAAGCGTGGTCCTGCATGCCAATTAATAACCTTTTAGGTTGAGTTCCCAGGGGGATGTTTTCTATCTGTTTCAATTTCTAACTGTTTAGGCAAACTTAGTTTCACTCGACGTACGCGAAGGTATGTTTCCATAATATGAATCACAACGGGCTTTGCGCCCTCTTCTTGATCAGCTCCCAGATTTAAACATCTCAGGATTCGTGTGAGTGAACTTTAATTTCATATCGATCCTATTCACAAGCAGCTTCTCCCTGAATGTGAAATCTGTATGCAGGCGCCCAAAATATTCGGTATCTTCTTTTTAGAATTTGTAAATTTGTCCTTTACACTGCTTTCGTCTTCAGCCGGATAATAGCCCTCGGCAGTTAAAAAGGTATCCTTCGCTTCCTTTGAAAAGTTGAGGACATTTTCCAGATAGGCTCGTAGGTGATAATAACCTGTTCCTGCAGAGATGTTGACCTGACTTAAATATACATCACACTGGCTGAATATGGAGTGTAGAAAGTTTGTTTCGGGAAATACAACGTATTTATCATCGCAATTCGTTCCATCTGAATGTGCTATACGTAGTTTAGCGTACATATGCGCGCAGCTTGGATAAGAAAAAGTAAGGGCCTGAGCTGGGTATCACGAATTCTATAGGAGCACTCGGTGAACTAACTGTGTTTAACGGGTTAATCGCAATAAAGTCACTGTGCTCAATAGAAACTTGCGTTGGGGGGATGTCAAAGAAGGATAGCTCCAATTTACAACATTGTGAACTACACGGATGGATTAAACGTGCCCTGACGAGCCAGAAATAGTGCCACCTCTTTCGACAAGTAGTAAGCAATCTATGATTCATGAGAGTAATGTCCTTAGCTTATATTATTTTAAAAAAATATCAACCATAGGTTTCAATCGCTTAGACTGCAGTGGTTCCCAACCGGTTTTGGCTTATGGCCCCCTTAGGAACCTTATTTTTTCCTGTGGCCCCCATAAGCATTATTTTCAGTAGGTAATATGCAGATTTAACTCTATTTTACAAAATAACATTTTCCTGTGGCCCCCTTCAAATGTGCCATGGCCCCCAGGGAGCCATATGGCCCCCGGTTGGGAAACACTGGCTTAGAGCATTTCTTTTTGATGTCCTTTTACGTTTAACGCCACGTGCTGGTAACCCTTTCTTCTTCTGGACAGCCCTCTTCATCTTCCCACCACAACGCATTTTTCTCTTTGTATATTTGATGATTTCGTCCCATGTACGCTTTAAGTACTTTTTTAGAGCTTAATTAGGTCTAGCCCCTACCATTATGTCTTCTACTGTGCTAAAACCTGATTGTAACGCTTTCCTCCCGAGGTATCTGGCACCCCTCTTCAGCAAGGGGACAGCCGTACGTAGTATGGTTGAAAAAATGGATCCAAGCCCACTCCCACGTTGGTATCTCACCCTCGATAGACTGTGAAAGGCTTTCGTTCCATTATAACTCAGTGCGACGAAAGTGGAGCTTCACCGTTAAGCTCCCATCACCGAATGGGAAACTTTTCCCCTCAATCGTTCTTATATATATTGAGATATTGGTTAACAGATTAGTCGCGACACTCACATAATGAGGTTTGTCATATGTAATGCTCAAGCTCTGTCCTCTATGATTGGGAATGTGTGCAATACGAAGCAGGCGCGCTTGAGTATCCCCAATAATCTGATGCCCCACGATATTGCTGTAAATATAGCACATGTCTGGGGTGGATAGCCATCACCAATTTCTCCAATTTCAGCTGATACATTAGGCTGGACGAATCCTGTTGTACTTCGTGAAAGGTATCTCTTTGGAGGGCTGATCCATATCGCCCCTCGGTTATAATTTTGAACAGCCCTTGTCTTTAATATTTCTGTTAGCTTGTGATTTCAGGGTCAGAGTATGTGCAGGGTTCTTTGTTCACGATTTCGTATACTAAATCAGCCGTAAGATTTGAGCTTTTTCAACTAACGTTTAAGTCTCTCACAACATCCTCAGCTGCACCATAATGGCCCGGGCCTAGTGTTACTACTGTAGTGTAATACCGTGCATCCCCACTCCGAGCGGTACGCATGGTTTCATCCCGAGTTACTCCGGCATTTTCACACACATCAAGGTCTCTAAGAACCGTGAAAACGGGTTCTTTATAATCAATACTTAAAACGAGAGTGTCCAGCTGAATTTCGCATCTCCCCACCTCATATGAATCACGATCCAATTCAACGGGCCGATGGAGTTCTGTTACAAAGTTGGCCAGGGTGTTGTTAGGATGTGCAGACAGAGAAGTAGAGGATGGTAGTGTGACGTAGAAATGGTTAGGCGCCATGTTGTATACTATTTAAGCTTCATTATTGCAGCAGCTTTTATATAGGCATTATTGCAGCAGCTTTTATATAGGTGTTGAAGTCTTCTGGGTACCCTAGCCATTTTACCAGGTACATTTTTCTCTTTCCTGAACCTTTGCTGCCTAAAATTTGTTCAATTTTGAACACGTTTTTTCCCTAAATTAAATGTCACTTTTTGCAATTCCTCGCGGTAAAAGCCTCCTGCGATTTCTTCCCCATTCAAATCTTCAACGTAATACAGCATTATCTGGCCTTTAGGTCTCATATCCCTAACTTTAAAAATTTCACGTGACCAACCTTGCTGAAATCCCTTCGCGAATTTATTACCCGAACGCGACAGCCATACTTAGGGCGGGTCATACTATGCATTTCTTTTTAAATCAATGGAGAGGGGTGTTCAAATGACATATTTTGGTGTATAGAACACAATTCTGAAGAAAATATTTAATTCTGATAACCCTAACATACATCATTTTGCAGTTGATTATTATTAAATTGTTGATTATTTTACTATTGTAGTTACCCCAGAATATGTCTTCTCACGTTTTCTATCATGGCTGCTCACGTTATCTCTCATAGAGCATTGTTCTAACTAATTCATATAAACACATATAATGTAATTCATTAATAATAATAATAATATTTAAATACTCAAATAAAAAGGTGTGCCATTCCACTTAATTGTAATTATCATACAGTTTGGTATATGAAATATTTTGACGGTTTTCTGGCGCGCATAAGGCCATTTTCTGAGCCACCTTTCTCAGAAGCTAGAATGTAACGTTTCAGAACATTCTAAAACGTTTTGTGAAATATTTGAAGTGACTCATGATTTATGAAGCTATTTTACCACCTCGGCTTGCAGTGAGGGGATAGATTTAGTGATTATCTGATTGACGCAGGAATCATCACAGAAGACAATACAAGTAAAGTGATTGATAAGAGCAAGGTCAAGAGAGCACAGGAGAAGTTGATGAGAGAGCTGGGGGAACAGTTCGAGAAGAAGTGCAGGGAGGAGGGGGGGATCTCTTGCATCCTCTTTGATGGGCGGATTGACCTGACCAATGTGATGATGGAAGCTGAGGGCAGTGACCAATCTTTTCCCGCAAAGATCAAGGAAGAACACTATAGTGTTGTTAGTGAGCCTGGCAGCTACTATCTGTTCCACTTTACCCCAGAGAAAGCAACTAAAGAGGAGTCACATGCGGAGAAGATTGCTAAGGTCCTGTTTGCCTGGCTGAAAGAGAGGGGTTATGATAAGACCTTGTTGGCCATTGGAGGAGACTCAACAAATGTCAACACTGGTGTGAAAGCTGGAGTAATGCGGAAGCTGGAGCTGCACCTGGGGAGAAAGCTGGTCTGGTTGGTGTGCAACCTGCACACTGTTGAACTTCCCCTGCGCCATCTCATTGTTGACCTTGATGGCCCTACTCTGTCAGACAAAAAATTATCCGGGCCAATAGGAAAGCTCCTTGATTCTGCTACAGACTTTGATATCAATCCAAACTTCACCCGAATCTCTGTTGGCCCTCCACTGATCAAGCTTCCTGACAAGGTCATTCAAGATCTCTCAACTGATCAATACTATGGCTATAAAATTGTCTGTGCAGTCAGGGATGGAGTACTTCCTGCAGGGCTGGCTCTGTTAGAGATAGGACCAGTAAACCACAGCCGCTGGCTCACCACAGCGAACAGACTTCTCAGGCTCTGTGTGTCAAAGCACGGACTTAAAGGAAAGAACCTGAAGATTCTGCAATTCATTGTGGAATTCATCATTGGAGTGTATTACCCATGTTGGTTCAACGTGAAGGTCAAGCACTCCTGGATCGAAGGGCCTAGGCACATCCTCTTTCAGCTGGACTGCCTCAAGTCCCAGAGAAAGGCGGTGCTGGATATTGTGATGCCAACTGTGAGAAGATCTGCTTGGTATGCCCACAGTGAAGTCATCCTCCAAACACTACTCTGCTCTGAGGATCAGAAGGAGAGGATTGAAGGGGTGGAGAGAATCCTGGCCATCAGGGGAGAGGGGGACCCGGACACTCAGCTGGGGGACTCCTCTGTTAGGAGCAGAAGGACACCTGACATCAATTGTGATGCTTCCAGCATCGGTGACTTGATCAGCTGGTCAGAAGGTGTGTCAGAGCCACCTCTCACCTGCTCTCCAAGCACCTCAGAGGTGAAAAACTTCATCAACACCCCCATGGAGGTGCGCAACTGACCTTGCCACACACAAAGCATTGAGAGGGTTGTTAAAATGGTGACTGAGGCTTCTGCTAAGTACTTCTCACAGGAAAAGAGGGATGGAGGGATCAGGGATCAGGAGACCAGCAGGAAGCTGATGTCCAAGTCTGAGTCAAAGCAGGATTTGTGCGACCTGGCAAAGTTCAAGATGTCAGGAGAATGATCTTTGTAATTATATCCAGTGATATAAATGCATTTCACCTATTAATAAATATATGTAAAGTTGATTTGGCCTTGTCAATATAAATGATTTACCTTATATCTTTTAATATATTATAAAGGGGTTCAAAAGGGTAAAATTGGCAATTTAGAAATACAAAATGATGTAGGTTAGAGTTATCCTATCCAAAAAAGAAGCTCATATTTGAATTCCCCATGTAAAAACACATAATTTAGACACCCCTGATGGTAGGATTTCCTTCAGATTCATGTTGTCACCTGAGTACGACCCGCCCTAGCCTTACATAATCATTGATTTTGAAACGTGCAGAGTGTGGCTCGTTTCTATGAATATCTCTTCTCACCTCACGTTCTGTGTGCGTACCTCTTTCTAAAACCTCGTTAGGTGTTGTCCCAATAGTAGGATGGTGTTAACTGTTGTAGGATGAGGCCATTGATTCCAGAATGTCTCTATATCTGGATGTTTTTATGTGTAAAATAGCGATGCATGCGTTCCTTTATGGTACGTTCAACTCTCAGCTAAAGAGGCTTTATGTATAGCATTGCTAGTGTAGTAGCTGATATTAAACTCTGTCAGCATATTCTGAAAACCTCGGCCTATAAATTATTTCCCCATATCCGTACAAAAATAGCCTGGAATCCTGTTTTCTTTCAAAATCAGCATTTTGATGGCTTTATCAGCTGTTTCAGGCGATTTATTTTTCAGAGGAATTAGCCACAGATATCTAGAGAATACATCTATTATGAATAGGATGTAGCAGTAGCCATCAATATACACTGAATATCTTTGCATGTCTGTTAAATCCGCTTGCCAAATAGAGACAATCGAGGCCGCGGTTGTCTTGGCTGTTTGAAACTTTTTCTCACCGGCTTATGAAGTGTCTAAGCATCCTGCTCCCGCAAAAACCTCTCATCTTTTTTCCTACTATCATTATAAACACCTCTGTACAGTCCATCAGCGCCTCGCCTCCGTAGGAGGCTGGGTTAGAAATGTCATAATAGCGTCTTCTTAATATGTTAGCCATTTACGTATTTTAGAAGCACGTGGAGAGGGCTGACCGTTGTTGTTTGGTCTCTTCTTTCTCCTCTTCAGAGGTGCTACCGCTGGGAGTGACGGTGTGCTAGTTGTGGCACATGCGAGGCTTGCTCCAAGTCTTTTAACCTGCTCAGATTTCCTATCAATGTTTTGGGGATATTTATTTCTTGTAGTCTTGCTTTAATATGCTTCCATCCTGATGGTGAGGGTCTATCCCACTTTATCACCAGATGATGGATGATATCGACGATATTCGAGCCCTGTACTTTGTTCCTTCCACAATGATCTCACCTTTATCGCTCCACTGTATGATGGAGTCCTTAATCAATAGATTATAAAGACTTAAACCTTTATTCCTCAATGTATGTGGGAGGCTGCTTTTTAATACATGATCGATATGCTGTGGGGCCGACCCGTTATTCTTTGTTGGTCAGCTTTAACGTCGGACCCAGGTCCTATGTCGCCATGCTCATCGTTATTCGCGCTGTTCCTAATAACCACGGGGATCTCTGTCGGATTCTTATAATTTTCGTGCTCGTGAAGAAATTTCTACAGAGCTTCTTGGTATAAGATTCCTTTCTCATCAGGTGACTTTTCACTGTTAATAGGTCTAACAATTCGCTTTCCATTCTTTTAAGCCTGCTTTTACTGGGTTCTAGAACCGTTTTGGACTCTTTGAACTTTGCAGTGGAGCATACACCTCGTGTGGAATCACTACCACTTTCTTCATTATATTAATCTTGTCAGTAAAGGCCCCAAAACTGAAAATAAGATGGGGAGGACTGGCTCCCTTCTTCGTACAATAATTCGTTTTTTCTTCCCTACAGTTTGACTTTTACGAGCGAGTTTACGTATTATGTTCTTGTAAAGGCATAGGCGAGCCTTCTGGGGGGGTTTCAGTGATACATTGCAATTTATAACGCTAAGACGGATTTTACAGATGCATTTTAAAAAGTTGGAGTCGATATTTTTAACAAACCTCTGTTTCATTGCCCGGGGCAGTCGGTGGTAGATTTTATTAATTCATGGTATTTCTTTAGCCTCTTTGTTATTCTGGAATATACACCGTTTCAGGCTCGTTTAGGAATATATTCGTTCTTAGAAGCACCCTAAACGTGTTTCGCGGGTGAAGGTCACAAACCAAATATCCAAACGTTGACGTGTAGCTTCTTTATAAACTTCCAAAACTCCTTACACTGATTCAGGAACATTTGATTGGCTAATACCCCAATTTGTGACACATCTCTACGTTGCGCGAATAAGACTAGATATTGTGTATTTAACGACACATCGGGCATGTATCTGTTTTTGAAAAGTAGATTCTGATTGATGAAGAACACGCTTATGTTAAGATGGTGGGAGAACTCTGTAAATGTCTCAGCAAACTTTTTATCCATTTCCAACATGAGATCATTAATTACAGTGACTATATGTTCATCTCCCTTTAACGAATTAACGTTAAATACACCTTTGTGGAACAGAATATCACATTGGTACTCGTTGAATACTGATTGGTACGTCGAATAGCACTATATAACTTTATGCACAAAGTTTGAGCATCTCTCCCTTATCTTTAATGATTTTAAGCATAAACACAGTTTTACCACATCTGTAGGACCAGATATAATACACGTGGACGGGCTCGTAAACCTGAATTTTTCTACAGAATCCATATCTAACACGTCACACTCCTAAGTTGATCATTTACAAAATATAATAAAAATTTAAGTGGTGTTCCTTATATTCTACAGCCTTTTTTTCCTCTTCTTCCACAGAACCGTGAATGACGACGATGTACAGCATCATGTCCCCATCATCGATATTACACACGATCACGATGACAGTGTCGTTGTGAGCAAGCATAACCCTTGATTGTATATATATATATATATATATATATATATATATATATATATATGTCTATTTACTTGTTAACGATATGTTTATTTTATTTATTACAATTATTTGATATATATATATATATATATATATATATATATATATATCAAAGCTATTGACTTCTCCTTAGGGAAACGGAGCTTACAGATGAACAGAAGGACCAACACAACGGCAAACATTTTCATTTATTTTTTGTACTTCAGACGTTTCGACAAATCTTTTGTCATCATCAGTGAATTAAGTCTTAAAACCTTAAAACAAAAGTAAAGTGAAAATACATCAATACAATATTAAAACCATTAAAATTAAAACCTTAAGACAAAATGAAAATTGCATCAATACAAAATTAAAATCATTTAAATTTCATCACAATTAAAATTAAATTAAATTACCTCAATAGGTAAATACACAATGTTTACATCCACCTCCATACTTGGCAAAGCCTAAGAGAATACTGGATGGTCAGAGGATTAGAACGTATATATCTATGAGAATCGGTTGGTTAGTTAAAAGAGCTGTAATTTGTAGGATGAACTATTATTGTTAATGGAGGGTTTGTTTCTATAGATGTACAAAGATTCTAAAATTCGGAGTTCTGTGAGGTTATTGGATCTAGTTAAAATTTCAAACTGAGTTTTGTGAAGGGGATGGTTGTTTTCATTACTATGGTTTCTAATTGCGGATTGTGGAGGGCTCAGTCCGTACCAACCGTCCCCTCAGTAGCCCTCCACAATCCGCAATTAGAAACCATAGTAATGAAAACAACCATCCCCTTCACAAAACTCAGTTTGAAATTTTAACTAGATCCAATAACCTCACAGAACTCCGAATTTTAGAATCTTTGTACATCTATAAAACAAACCCTCCATTAACAATAATAGTTCATCCTACAAATTACAGCTCTTTTAACTAACCAACCGATTCTCATAGACATATACGTTCTAATCTTCTGCCCATCCAGTTTTCTCTTAGGCTTTGCCAAGTATGGAGGTGGATGTAAACATTGTGTATTTACCTATTGAGGTAATTTAATTTAATTTTAATTGTGATGAAATTTAAATGATTTTAATTTTGTATTGATGCAATTTTCATTTTGTCTTAAGGTTTTAATTTTAATGGTTTTAATATTGTATTGATGTAATTTTCACTTTACTTTTGTTTTAAGGTTTTAAGACTTAATTCACTGATGATGACAAAAGATTTGTCGAAACGTCTGAAGTACAAAAAATAAATGATCAAAGGTCACGTGACTCCTGCTACTACCTGGGCACATCTCTACCCCTGCGTGCTCAGTTGACCGCTGCAAACCCTGGATCTCAGAGGTGTATTTGAAGAAGTCCCACGTAGAGGAAAAATAGTGATGGCTACCTTTAATATTGCGTGCTCGACGTTTATGAAGTGGTATTCGATAAAGTGTGAAGATCTGGTGAACACTCAAAGAATCCCTATTCCTCCCTCCTTTGAGGCTTTTAAGGCTACAGTGAACCGTGCGAAGCTTATGGAAGAAGAGGTTCAAGTACTCTACGGCTATTCTGGTGAGAGCGGTGCAGAATTTCGTGGCACAAATGATGTAATGGACTATGTTGTAGGACTAAACTGCATAAAAGCTTACATATACCTTGAAGTGGCAGAAACAACACGGACAGAAGAGAAGCAACGGGTATGGTTAATGAGTCTTGTTGATGAGTGGTGTGACAAGCAGTATTATATAATGCTGCATCATACTGAGTACTCGTACCCTGCCGCTGAGAATGTAAATCTTGTCATAATGGACAATCTCAAATATTTTTATCACTACATTCATATATACAGTATATCATGACGAAGTTTGTAGTGAGGTTATGGCTAAAGGCCTGCGTGTGTTTTTAATTGAATTTAGAGACGAGTATCTCTTGCTGAGCAGAAAGGATAAATATGGGCACATGTTTCTCCCAAATAGTGCGCCGGAGTGTGAATAAAATGTGTTTAGTTCGTGAAAATCCCGCTGAACGAAAATGCCTGGTGCACATTCTGGGGAGTGGGAGTGATAAAACATTAAAGCCAATAATACTTAATGTGTCGCAGATAGAAAAATTCTCTAAACGATTGCCCAGTATAAGGGGCACAAGTATTCACATGACTCTTTCACGTTGGAACAAACCCGTACACGAAACATTAACGCTTGGTATAACTCACTTGTGTGACTCGTTTCCCACACCTATCTCAGAGCCAAACGCGCACCGGCTGCTCATAGTCATCTCAGAGCTTGAACTGACCGGACGTGTACTCCTCACAATAGAATACGATGGAGCTTCTTTTGAGCAGCATTTTCAATGCCGTATACGATGTGTCCATGACAAAGTAATTGCGTGTGTTCAGGCGTAAAACCGGTGCCGTTAACTATGTACTGGAAATGACTTGTAGACAAACAAACTCTGGTAAACGTATGTTGTTTATTTAAGTGTTGAGGAGATGAATAGAATCTTCGTGATAGTTGAGAAGTGGAGCGAGGATCGTTATAAAAAATATGCAGGTACAAAAAGAGAACAGATTAGTGATACCGCCTCATATGCCATTGTTTGTACGTTGTGTATAAATAGCGATCAGCCATGCATTGATATACGACTGATGTGGAAGAATGCGTTGAATAATGACGTTCTTGTCCCCAAGCGAAACCGTTTCATCCTCGACAGAATGTTTGAAATCGTCGGTTTCTGCAAGCTCGAGCCTATATTAGACGCACGTGTTACGGATATGCTTATTTTGATACGGTTCTTGAATACGCATACACCGCTTTGCTCGACAGATTTACCGAGTGTAGGAATGAACATGGCGAGAATGGTCTAGAACTGGATGCTTACACTATTTAAAAGGTTTAGACTCTTTGAAATATCATGAACTTTGGTACAAAGGGTTTGAGCGGTACAGGGCTGAGCTCACCTACACCGTTCTCCCTGAAGAACTATTTCTTTATATAATGAGCAACTGTCGCTACGACTTAGAAGATTATTTCAACTGCCGATATGCATTGTGAAGAAGAGTTCACGATTGAAAAGCTCGGATCGGTAAGAATGAACCCTCGATTGGAAAGGAGTGTTTATAAACTTGATTTTAATAATGATGTTGGGCTAACGACTCCCTCTTTGTGCGTGTTTTGATTGCATTCTGTCCGTATTTAAAGAGAGTGATAACTTGCCATCCGAATGTAAAGTGGGCACAAAAATAGTCTTGAACGAATTGAAGGCCCTTTACATCGAGTATAGGCATCCCTATAACTTGAGCTGTGAAATATTGTAAAATCGTATTTATTGCATAGCACAAAGCAATAATGATGTAACTGTAGACTCAATCACGTGCGAGTTTAGTATTTTAGTTAAGCGCAGTAGAACATAAAGTGTGTGTTTTGATGTATATTGTCTTGCAGTATATTTATTTTCTACATATTTGTTAAAATTTTATTATCATTATTATTATTGTTATTATTAATTAATATTATTATTATTATTATTATTATTATTATTATTATTATTATTATATTATTATTATTATTATTATTATTATTATTTCATATAAATATGTGTGTATATATATATATTTCTCCTGTACTATTATTATTCTGATGTTTATATATTAATTTTTGAATGTATTAGGGGCACTGAATATATTTTGCCCCACCCTTTTTTCTTAGCTAAATAATAGGCCATGGGGATGAAATGTCTTTTGGGATGTAAGTTTGAACTTTCTGCTCTTCACATAACCGGATTTTTCCAGTTTGAACCTCCCCTCTTTGTATAAAACCGCTTCTAAACCTCTTCAATAAAACCGATGGTTAACGCAGTTTCGAAAATGCGTCTGATAGTGATGTGCGTCGTAAACAGAGAGCTGTTATCGACTTCTTAACCGCAGCGAAGGAAACAGTTGGAAATATTCACAAACGTCTACAAAACGTTTACGGAGATGCTGTTGTTGATCGAAACAGAGTTGGACGCTGGTCTAATCGTGTGAGATCATCGGAGAGAGGGAGAGCCAGCCTCATTAATGAGCCACGCAGCGGTCGCCCGGTATCGGCTGTGACATCTCACACTGTGCAACGTGCTAACAGCATCATTCGATCAAATCGGCGCGTCACATACACCGAGTTATCAGTGGAGCTAGGAATTAGTGAAGGAAGTGTGAATACGATAATTCAGCAACTGGGATACTCAAAAGTGTGTTCACGGTTTGTTCCTCACGAACTGACTGAATATCACAAAGCCCAAAGAAAATAAATTATTTCTGAGTCGTTGGTTCGATACGAGACAGAAGGGGATGACTTCCTTTCACGAATTGTGACTGGGGATGAGACTTGGGTACACCACTTTGAACCTGAAACAAAACGCCAATTCATGGAATGACATCACGCAGACTCCCCACGCAAGAAAAAGTTCAAAATGGCTCCCTCTGGTGGAAAGGTTATGGCCACCACCTTCTGGGACATGAAAGAGGTGATTCTGGTGGACATTATGAAGAAAGGACAAACAATCAACTCAGAAGCATATATTTCTACCCTACAGAGACTCCAGAGACGTATAAAGCGAATTCGACCGGAGAGAAAACTGGAAGACTTCCTTCTTTTGCACGATAACGCAAGACCACACAACGGTTTGCAAAGAAGAGAGGCCATCACAAAAATGCGCTTGACTGTGTTACCCCACCTTCCATACAGCCCGGATCTGGCACCTTCAGACTTCCATTTGTTTGGGCCAATGAAGGATGCCTCATGGAAGAAAGTTTCAGAGTAACGATGAGGATGAGGTTGTTGAGGACGTTAAGAGGTGGCTCGAGCGGAACCCAGCGGACTTTTACCAGCAAGGAATAAAGGCCCTTGTTTCGAGGTGGAGGAAAGACGTAGAAAAGGATGGAGACTATGTGGAAAATAAAAACTTGTAAAGAAGGAATGTAACTACTTGTGTACAAAATTTCTTGAACTTATAAGGAAACTTGGAAAGAAAAAAAAAGGGTAGGGCAAAATATATTGAGCGGCCCTCGTATATTTATTTTCTATATATTTGTTAACATTTTATTATTATTATTATTTAATATAAATGTGTATATAGATTTCTCCTGTACGAATATTATTATTTAAGAATGTATATACAATATATATATCGCTTAAAGTTTGTATAGAATTCTTCTGAACAAGTATGATTGTATATTTTTTTCCATATATTTCATGAAATTATTTCCTATAATTCGTCTAAATAAACAGAATAATGTACTTGTGTTTTATTATCCAATAAATGCTTTCCTGGGTGTGTGTATATATAATATATATATATATTATATATATATATTATATATATATACAGGGTGAGTCAAAAGTAGCGCCCGATTTCTGTTTTTTCGGCTGTCAGATTCTTTCTGGGAAGTCATGTTGTTAATAATTGTCTTGCAGATACAGTTCCGGTACAGTTCCGTAATAATTTTCCCCCGAATAAATGGTCAGATAAACATGTCATTCATTTATTTCTACCTTCTTGTACACTGTAATACAAATGACAAACAAACAATCAACTGACAGAAATCGGGCGCTACTTTTGACTCACCTGTATATATATATATATAAAAACGATATTAAGGAATAACTGGGTGATGGGAATATATATAAACATTGCACCTTCATTAAATATATATATATATATATATATATATATATATATATATATATATATATATATGACTACACTAAGCAAACTGGCTGCTTAAGACTTCTAAGCCAACTCTTAAGAACATCTTCTTTAATTGAATAAATAGCGCAATCTGGCAACTCAAAAGTTAATTATATATATATATACCTATACACTCGGGCGGTTTATTCTGTTTGCACCCGAAAGTGTATAAAGTATCAGTGAATCCGTGCATATAAATTATAAAGTGAAATTCATTAAAATTAAGAAAGTGCAATACAGTTTACATAATTTATCACCAATTTTAACGTATATATTCAAAACGAAATACGGTTGGCATTCGAGAAAGTTTGAAACAAGGAAAAAGGTCATAAAACGCAAAGGTCAGAAAACCCTCGAAATACCCTCGACCATCGAAAGGAAAGAAATAAAAATAAAAATAAATAAATAAAGAATTTGTGTGGGTATTTCTTTTACGCTAATTAAGGAATAGCATGGATATGGGTCCAAATTCTCACTTAATCTGTAATTTGTGCAATGTAACAACGGAAAACCTAGCGATTAGATGTGATTTCTGCCAACGATTAAACGACTTTAACTGCATGAATTGGAATGATAGGGAAATAACTCTTGTCTCGAACGCGAAACACGTCGTGGGGATCAAATTTCTATGTGGCGCATGTACACAGACCGTAAATTCTTTCGCGGTCTTTAAAGAAATGGAGATAGCAGACTCGAAAGTTACAAAAAAGAATGAAATAATGGGGACACATGGGTCCGAATGGTCCCAACGAAAAACAGGGTGGATGAGAGAGAAGACGAAATAACGAATAACAGCATAATAACGAACAACAATTTAATAACAAATAACGATATAAACAATATAATACGGAAGGAAGACATAGATGAAAGAAAGAAATAAGTAAAAGTGCGAAGTAGCAAACGGTCCAACGAGCGAAATGATAAAAAGATAATAACTAAAAACGTAGAAAATAAACAGCCAAAGAAAAATAATGATAATGCCAAAATAAGAACTTTGAAAATAATAAGAAAGAAGCAGAAGCGTAGAAAATATCGTATGCAAATACTACGCGAAAGGAAACTGCAGATATCGGGATGGGCAATGCATATATGCACATCCCACATTATGCAAAATGCATTACACAAGTGGATACTGCAAATTTGATAAGAAATGCATGTTCCACCATCTTACGGTCTGCAACACTTATGAAAGATATGGGAGTTGCAAATACGAAAAAAAATGCCGATACCACCACCCTCAAAGGAACGCAACGAGGGAACAGAAAAAAACGAACATCAAAGAAGAGTGCCAATTTTTTAGACGCAGCCAACACATTTCAGCTGCTAAATACTCCAGCAATTACAAAACCAGCTGACAAATATAAATATAGAATCCGAGAGCCGGACAGAAGGTACGAACAAAGGCACTTCATGCGTTATCGGGACAACAGGTACCGACAAAGATAAAAAGAGGTAAATTCTCGGAGGACCACAAGGCAACGAAACCGGCACCCCTTGGAAAACAAATCGGAACCACCTGTATGCGAAAAAGAAAGAGAAAAAATAAAAATAATCCTAGCCAACATACAGGGCCTTAAATCAAACCATTCCACGAACAAAGTTGTATACCTGAAAGGACTCATGCAAGAAGCCGGAGCAGACTTTGCATGCCTCACGGAAACTCATCTAAAGGACTGCCAGGCGAACTGTGAAAATTGTGAGTCCTGTATTGACAAAAAAGAAATACAAATTGACAACTATAACATCCTCCGAGCCGACAGAACAGTGAGACGTAAAGGAGGATGTGCTATTTACACACGCGAAAGGCACATAGCAGAAATGGCTATAAGTACCTCAAACAACTACGTAGAATGTGTAGCAGCAAAAATTGAAAAATTAAATATGGTACTAATTGTAATGTACAGACCCCCAAACACGCCAACCTCAAAATTTTCAGATTCCATTACAGAGGTAAGAAACTTGGTAAAAGATCTACACTCTCCAACCCCAAATATTTTTCTCTGTGGTGATTTTAATTTCCCATTCATGAAATATAAAAGGATAGGAAAAAATATATGTATACACCAGGACAAGGGGGGCACACGAGAAGACCAGGAGCAGGTAAAAATGCTACTAGCTTTAGCTGATGAATTTATGTTAACGCAAGAAATAACAGAAAACACAAGAAAAAACAACTGCCTAGATTTGGTATTCACAAACAACAGTAATCTAATTGATAATGTAGAAATATCCCCAACTATGATATCAGACCACAACATCATTGAAATAACAACTAATATAAAGGCAACAGGAAAGGAAAGAACACGCACAACAGAAAGAAGCAAATTCGAAATTTTTAATTTTCACTCCAAAGCTATAAACTGGGAAGATGTGACATCCAGCATGGAAGTAATAGATTGGAAAACCATTTTCGAGGCCAAGACAACGGAGGAGATGCTAATGACGTTAGAGGAGAAGACGTTAGAAATTGTGGAAAAACATGTCCCAAAGATACAACAAAGAGGAAAGAGAAGCAGGTTCGAAAGACAAAAGAGGGCATTGTTCGAAAGAGAAAAAGAGTGACTGCAAAATTAAGTAATTGTAAAGATAACAACATCAGAAAAATATTAAATGATAAACAAAGTATCGATGTCGTCATACAGGAACTAATCGAGAAGCATACAGAAAAAGAAGAAGACGACGCTATAGAAGCGATAAAGGCTAACTCAAAGTACTTCTATAATTTCGCAAAAAGAAAGTCGAAAAACCATGCGACTATCGGACCTTTAAAAAATGAGAACAGTGATTTATCTGATGATCTAACAGAAGTATCTGAAATATTAAAGCTCAGTATGAATCATCTTTCAGTATCCCAAAAACTGACAAATTGATATGCGATAGAAACGCGTTCTTTGAAGAAGAACCACAAGGGGAAAGTATAACGGATTTCGACTTTACGACGGATGATATTACACAAGCCATAGGGAAACTAAAAACACACTCAGCGGCAGGACCGGATAAATGGAATGCCACACTGATCAAAAACTGCAAGAATGCAATCGCTGAGCCCCTATACTGGATATGGAGACGATCATAGACACGGGAGAAATACCGGGCATCCTGAAGAGCGCGAACATAGTCCCAATATATAAAGGAGGAGATCGATCCGAGGCCAAAAACTATAGGCCAGTGTCGCTTACATCCATCTCACTAAAATATTTGAAAGAATAGTTAGACAGAAAATCTATGACTTTTTGGAAACTCAGAAAAAATTCAATGATAACCAACACGGGTTTCGGTCAGGCAGATCATGCCTATCACAACTAATGGAACACTACAACAACATTATTGATTCACTTGAAAGTAATGAAAACTATGATGTACTATACACAGACTTTGCTAAAGCGTTCGACAAGTGTGACCACGGAATCATAATACATAAACTGAAATATATGGGAATAACAGGAAAAGTAGGGAAATGGATATATAATTTCCTTAGTGAGCGGAGGCAAGTCGTTACAGTACAAGGAGTATCTTCATCAGAATCAGAGGTCCTCAGCTCAGTACCACAAGGAACAGTATTAGCTCCACTACTCTTCATAATCATGCTAACTGACATAGATGAGGACGTTACCAGAGACAGCACAGTAACATCCTTTGCGGATGACACAAAGATCAGTAGAAAAATAAGAAACCCAGAAGACATAGGATCTCTACAAACCGACATAAACAAATCTACAAGTGGACGGAAGACAACAATATGAAGTTTAACACCGAGAAATTTCAGCTATTACGGTACGGAAAAAGAGAAGACCTAAAATCCATGGAATATTATACCCCAAATGGACAGGAAATTCAGAGAAATTCCAGAGCAAAAGATTTAGGGGTTGTAATGACAGATGATGCGAAATTTGAAACACAAAATAAGATAGCAGTAAACAGAGCAAAGAGAATAACGGGTCAGATATTGAGAACCTTTAAACGAAGGGATAGGAATGTAATGATTCCTCTACTGAAAACCCTGATAATACCCAAATTGGAATACTGCTCGGTCCTAACATCCCCATATAAAAAAGAAGACATTAGACAGCTGGAGGGATCCAAAGAAGCTTCACAGCCAAGATCAATGGGTGCAAAGAACTAAATTACTGGGAAAGGTTACGAGAACTAGACCTATATTCACTGGAAAGGAGAAGAGAGAGATACACCATTATTTACACTTGGAAAATAATGGAGAAACTAGTCCCTAATCTTACTCTGAATCCCATAACTCCCCAAACAACGGTGGAAAGTAGAAACGGTAGACTGTGTCGTATTCCCAAATTGAAGGCGAGACAGGGAACATCCTTAACCCTGAAAGAAAATAGTTTTGTAGTGAGAGGACCAAAACTGTTTAATCAGTTGCCCAAAGACCTAAGAAACACGAAGGGAGTTGCAGTGGAAATCTTCAAAAGAAGACTAGACGCCTGGCTCAGAACAATCCCCGATGAGCCGGGCGTACCTGGCTATGTGAGGTGGAGAGCGCAAGAATCCAACTCACTACTTCACCAGGCCAACTCGAGAGGAGGGGCGACAAGCTTGACCTTCGCGAAATGAGAAATCATCGCGCGAAACCTTTGTAAGGTTGTAAGGTAAGGTACAGTGCTTACAAGAAGTCTCACGCTTCTGTCTCGTCCCAAGCTAGTCTGTTAGGTATAAAATGGGCGGTCCTTATGGCAGCGGATTGTTCGGATTGGTGCACATAACTGCTCTAACACAATCAATGACGTCCATTATTACGTCACTTCTGCTACATTTTATTGTTTAAAATACAAATGATTAAGAAGCAGAATGGAGCAAGTTTCGGGATGTTGGGATGGTTATGGAGCAATCCTAGTCATCATAATATTAGCTGGGCATTACATTATACCGTCTCAATATATACTGTAGACTATAGAGAACGACTAATTCGGCAAATATCCCAAATCATGGCATGATACCTAAGTTATTTTGACGCAGGTCTAAATTATTTGCTCAAATGCAATTATTGATATTAAGTAATTGTTGGGAATTGTTGTCAATATTGTTGTTTGTGATATATATCCTACGTGAAGAATCTAATGACCAAATTCCTCAGTGAACCTCTCATTCGCTCGCATTTCGAGGAAGTCACGGTCGTCTCACTAATAGATAGTTTATCCATTGTTTTAAGTGGTAACCTATTAAACGACTATGTTAAACCTATTCCATCTTATGAAAGTCATTAGTCTAAAGCAAGACTGGTGGGCCGTGAATCAGAGAAATTTGCATTTGATTTGTTCATCGTAATTATTACATAATATAGTATACTGTATATAGTAGTATATAAGAGTTTATTGGTAGCATATCATATGACAATTCCCATAAACATGTGATGACCTCGATGTTGCCAGTTTTTATTTTTTCCTGAAACTATTACCTTCTCATAGTTTGTTTCAACAATGCATATATTATCATCTCCACGAGCGTAGACATTGCAAGAAAAGATTCTAACTAAGGATAAGTAAAGTTCTTTCATGGTCACAATATATACTTTTATAGATGTCAAACATAAAATATAATAAAATTCTATATTAACATAAATATATTCGATACACATTTACGTCATGGCTTTAACATCAGTATTTCGTATAGCTTCCTCCGGCATCAATAATTTCTCGCAATCGTTGAGGGATAGAAGAGGCCAGATTGTAGGGAATGTTTGGTGTTCGGCGTAAGCTCTCCCAACTCTTCCTCGTGTGAGCTAAAAGTGCTTCAAATGTTTTTTCATTGCGTTGCTCCCATTCGTTAATCATTATTGCCCAAAGGTTTTCAATCGGATTCAAATCAGGAGAACGTGGTGGCAGAATTAGATTAATAAAATAATCTCTGGGTGATCTTCGTACCACGCTCTCACAACGTTACTCCTATGAATGGGACTGTTATCTTCCATTAAGTAAAATGGTTCCGGTGCTGGAACCAGATACGCACGAACACTGGGTAGCAGCACCTCTTTCAGTATCTGGCAATATTGCTGTCCAGTAAAGCGTCCATCTACTTGAGTCAATTCTCCGACACCATAGCCAGACATCCAGCCCCACACACCGAGATTGATGTGACCACTACGTTTGCTCGGGAAAACATTTCCTTCTTCATAGCGTTTTCCGCGCTGCCTCCAACAATGCAGGGAACCATGACTATCTGTTGAAAATGTTTTATCGTCACAATACACAACTTTTCTCCAGAATTCTTCGTCCTGCGGCAAGTATTGCAAGCCAAATCCCATCCGCGCCTCTTTATGCTCAATCATCAATGCAGGTCTTATAGCTGGACGGCGAGAAAAGTACCCTGCCTCGTGAAGTCTGTTGTTCACTGTATTTGCGCTACAACGAAGGTTCAGGTGTCTATAAATATGCGTCGTTGGAACAAACGGATGCTCTCTGGCATGATTAACAATCGCAGCATCTTCCTCTTGAGATGTTGAACGCGGAGGACCAGACCTCTGCAAAGTAGCGATTGAGTTTTCTGCTTCATACCGATGAATCCACCGTTCTACAGTGCTTCGATGAACGTCTAGTCGTCTTGATATTTCTCTTATTGGCACACCATATTCATGCAATGTCACCATTGCTTCCCGCATTGCCTGGGTCGTCTCGTGGTGCACATACGGCCTTTCCATCTTTGTGTAAATGGCTTATGTGAAGCGTGCTGGGACGATAAAGGAAATGAGGATACCATGCACCCCTTCTGAAATTGATTTCGGTTGTGAAGGGTACCAACCCTTCGAATGGTAATAATAATCAGCCAATTTCCTATTTTGTTGAACATATGAATAAAAAATTCGTCTTAAAAGCTAAGAATCCAAAGATTGTCAGCAATAGTTTATATCCCAACTGAATATAGTCAGCCATCAACAGTATAATCATATTTTATTTTCATAACTACTCATGACTACTCTGTCATAGTAAATAACCTTATTATGACTTAGGTAGTAGTGGTAATTCTGAGTGGCGGCCTCTAGCCACATACGTTAAACCTATCAGTGCGTCTAAGACCAGACTCTTCTGTTTCTGTCAATTCATTGTTAGTTTAAGTATTTTGCTCTTTGTCTTTCTAGGTCTAGGGCATTAAAATAAATATTTGAGTTTGTGTTTAGCATTTCCTCCTCCCTTCGTAATTCCCCACCCAACCTCGTTTCCTTCGACATAGCAACGCTTACCTCCATCCTCATTCCACTTCCTTCATTAAACCTATTATCGCTTTTACTGTCCCTTCCTTCCATCCTTCAATGCCAGCGTTCTTAAACCTAGCACATAAATTATATAATATGGAATCTAACACCTTAGATCTCTACGCATTCATGTTACTTGAAGATGCCTGTCTTAGGGGAATCTAAGTGTTGAGAGTGGGCTTGAGGGGTAGTCTATAGATTATTACAGATGACCTTGAACGCTCCAACTATTTAAAAATGATTATTTATTACGCACATCATATGGCATAATACACACATGAATTTAAGTATCTCTTACACTATAGGAATGGAATTTAATCCTACCAGAGTTAAAAAGTCGCAAAATATGATAGATTAGTTTGTATTAATAGGTCACTAAGACAAAAGGATTTGGAGTAGAGCGGAAGGCAGAGAGAGAGAGAGAGAGAAAGAGAGAGAGAGAGCGCTTTTAAATCACACCTTTTAAATGGTTTGTGGGTAAGGGCTTCACGTATGTTATTTTAGTCCAGGGTAATTTATGTGGAGGTGTTAACGTAACTTGCACTTGGGACTGTTAATTGTAAGACAACTACCATAGCTGGGACTGAGACACGTTATCCCCTGCATACTCTATATATATCTATATACAGTATGTCTCTATATATAAATAGATAGAGTGATCAACACAATGATAATGTGGACGTCATTGATGGGGTTAGAACAATTATGTGCACCAATCCGAACACACCTCCGCTGCCATAAGGACCGCCCATTTTATACCTAACAGACTAGCTTGGGACGAGACAGAGGCGCGAGACTTCTTGTAAGCACTGTACATATGCCTAAACAAGCCGTTTCCGCCTTCTAAGCCAGATTAAGCCTTCTAAACCAACTGGCTGCTTAAGACTTCTATGCCAACTCTCAAGAACATCTCCTTTAATTGAATAAATAGCTCATTTGGCAACTCATAAGTTAATAATATATATATATATATATATATATATATATATATATATATAATATATATATAATATATACACCTAAACAAGCCGTTTCCTCCTTCTAAGCCAGATTAAGCCTTCTAAACCAACTGGCTGATTAAGACCTTCAAGTGCGGAGTCCGCGAGCTTTATTATACGATGCGACATGCCAACGTTAACATCTCTTCCTCTCTTAAGTTAGGGTTTACCTTCTTAAGCTAGGGTCATCCCCTCTCGGGGGGAGGTCATCCTCCCTCTCCCCCAAGGCTCCCACTTTCATGCAACTTGGGGGATACCCCCTACCCCCATTTGCAATACCCCTACCCACTTTTCAATACCCCCCTTTACAACATTGATCAACATTGCATGCAATTGCACTCTAACCTTTTGCGGCCATACTACTCAGGTTATCAGGTTATCTCAAATGGGGTACCTCCATTTTGTGACAGGTTTTCCTTTCTATAATCAAATATTGCATGGTTCAAGATCCAAACACATACATTTCGGGCAAAGAGATGATAACCTATAGGAAAATCATAAAAGTTTCGGGTGAAATCGTTGTGAAAACATATGTACTGGGCTTTTGCTCGAATTTTCAGGTGTAATTGCCCGAAAAAATTCAGTCAGGATGAATTTGGGTGGTCAATTGACCCCCCTGACCCCCCCCCCCCCCCCCCGCCTCCTACACCTATGGATGAGGCTCTATCGTGCGGTGATATTAATGACACATGGACTTCTTTTTTTTAAATATTTTAAACGTTTAGATTCGAGTAATATCTCATTACGTAAAAAGAGACTGACAAAGTTTGTTAAATCGAAATGGTGGAATGCTGAAATTAAAAGTAGTTCAACGTTAAAAAGAAACACTTATTTCAAATTTAAAGAAACAAATAATTTGTCCGATGAAAATGCTTACAAGCAATTGAGAAGGTAACGCAAGGAATTCTATATTTATGTTAAGAATAAAAAAGTAGCTTCGCAGACTATTGGTGCACTAATAGGCGAAAACAACGACAAAATTTACGATGACTTACAAATGACGGTAGTTTCAAATAAATTCTTCTCTTCCGTGTTCCCTAACGAAAATCCGAACAACATTCCTGTTCCCGTAATCATGCTCAGTGATGATCATTTAAAGTTTCACGATTTTACCATCAGTGAAACTGAAGTACTCTCGGCCATAGGTAAAATTAATCCTACTAAAACTCCAGGTCTAGATACGTTCTACCCAAGGGTACTTAAAGAAATGAAATGTGTAATAGTCTCTCCTCTCACATATATATTTAATAATAATAATAATAATAATAATAATAATAATAATAATAACAAATCGTTACAGTACAGTCTGAACAAGTTCCGTTCGATTGGAAATTTGCAAACATTACCACAATATTTAAAAAAAAAGAGACAAATTGCTTTCGGAAAATTATCGTCCCATTAGTCTGACTTTAGTAGTTGGTAAGCTTATGGAAACGATCGTTCCGGACAAAATAGTTAATCACTTAGAAATTAATAAATTAATCAAAGATTCTCAACACTGCTTTCGACGTAATCGTTCTTGTCTTACTAATCTGCTCAATTTCTTTAATGATACTGTAAATATATATGATAAGAATAAAACAGGAGATATTATACGAAGGTAATTCAATAAGTATCCGCACTTTTTATTTTCACAATTTTATTTTCACATCTGATAGATTATAAACACCTTACTTCTCAACATAGTCGCCCTGTTTCTCAATACACCTAGTCCAGCGATCTACAAGCTTCCTAATGCCATCACGAAAGAATGTTTTTGGCTGTGTGCGTAGCCAGTCATGCACCGCCTCGTTCAGGTCATCATCGCCTTGGAATCTCTGACCTCTCAAAGCGTCTTTTAGTGGTCCAAACAGGTAAAAATTCGAAGGTGCCAGGTCTGGACTGTAGGCTGGATGGTCTAGAACTTCAAATTTAAGTTCTTGAAGGCATTTTATAGTCTGTGCAGCGGTATGAGGGCGCGCATTGTCGTGTAACAGAGTAACACCTTCCGACAATCTCTCTCTCCGTTTTGTGCGAATTGCTTGCTTTAGCTCATTCCAAAGCATGTCAGAATACGATGCACTTGTTACTGTAGTTTCACGCTCTAGATAATGTTCAAGGATAGGGCCTCGTATATCCCAAAACAGTGTTAGCTTAACTTTACCTGCTGACGGCTGCGCTTTGAACTTCCTTGCAACGGGAGATGTTGGATGCTTCCATTGCATACTCTGTCGTTTGCTTTTTGGTTCATAGTGATGGATCCAGGTTTCATCTCCAGTGATAATGCGCTCAAAAAGTTTTCAACTTCATTATGATACCGCACCAAAAGACGAGAGCAGACGTCCATACGATTACGCTTGCGCTCTTCTGTCAACTGGCGATCATGAAGGAGGCGGTGCATAACTGGCTACGCACAGAGCCAAAAACATTCTTTTGTAATGGCATTAGGAAGCTTGTAGATCGCTGGACTAAGTGTATTGAGAAACAGGGAGACTATGTTGAGAAGTGATGTGTTTATGAACCTATCAGATGTTAGAATAAAATTGTGAAAACAAAAAGTGCGGATACTTATTGCATTACCCTCGTATATATATATATATATATATATATATATTATATATATATGCACTAAAATCACAGAATACCAAGTGATCTTATTAATAAGCAAACAACCACAGGGAAAAAGAAAAGGAAACACGAAGTCCGAGCGCTTTCGTGATATATTCACATCTTCAAGGAGAAACAAATATATATTTTGTTTCTCCTTGAAGATGTGAATATATCACGAAAGCGCTCGGACTTCGTGTTTGTGAATATATCACGAAAGCGCTCGGACTTCGTGTTTCCTATTCCTTTTCCCTGTGGTTTTTGCTTATTATATATATATATATATATTATATATATATATATATATATATATATAATATATATTAGGGTGTCACTAGGTAATAGGGGGAAAATTAAACGATGGATATTTTCCTATGACACCCCCTAAAATTGTTCCATTTGGTGTAAAACATACGGAAGAGAAATTTGGTCCTGATTGGTCATCATTTAAAGGTCGCCCTCGTCACTGAAAACAAGACCCATTTGTTGACGTCAACAAGCTGTTCAGTGTTCACAGCTTGGGCCGAACCAGATAATAAAAAACAAGGCAATTTGGTGAAATAACGAAAGTAAGACACTTAAAAACGCAAAGAATACAAACAGTTTATTATATAATCAAAATAGAAGACATAATTTGGCGAATAATGGTACAAAATGGAGAAGAAACAAAAGCAAAACTTTGAGAAATAAATACATATACAGTAGCAGAATAATTGGTGCTCATACGCTGATCAGTGATTAGTTCTTTCGCGTCCTCACTAATGCTGATTTGTTCGGAGCTGGGTGTTGCTTTCTGTGGTCAGTGACAACTTGAACGAGGAACTGGAGCTGTTCTTCTTTCACTGTCAACTTTCCGTTCAGCTCCTTCACCAGAGCCACGGCCCGTTCTGCTCTGTCGTTCATCACTGCAAGTTTGGAGACCACATCCCGAGCTTGCACGTATTCAGAGTTTGACGTCCATGAACTCGGATGGTGGAGCAGAAAGCAATATGGCAACTGAAGTTTTGAGAAGAATCCTCGGGTGTTCTTTGTGATCAGTTGCTCCAGTCCTTTGCTGTCACTGAGGAACATAGTATCAAGAACCAAAGGTCGTTTTGGCGGCATGTGAGGGGCTTCTTGATCTAACGCTGCAACCATGCTGCACTTCACTTCCATCGATATCCTCTCATCAAAGAACGCCAGACCCACTGCCTCCTCCGAATGGTACCACAGGTGCGCAGACAGCTTCTTGGTGGTACCATCAGAGATCTTCTTGTGCGGGTATCGAAGGAGCGTCCTCATCAATTCCCAATCATTCAGCGGAGCTTCGATGGACAGATGAGCTGTTGCCCACGATTTCATGTAAACTAGAACAGAAAAGAGGCAGATATCTCGAATTCCGCGTTCCTCAGTGTTCGTCAGTTTAAACTGTCTTCGGAAGAGCCAGATCTTGATGGCATAGAGCCCCTTAGCCATCCATCTCGCCCGGTGCATAGCACCAGGGGCGCGGAAGTTTAGTCCCTTGTATGGAACTCCTCCAAGAAAGATGACGGAAAGATCGAGGAATTCCTGATAGTCATCACGAACTTGAAGTGCTTGTGATTTTGCAAACTCAATGAGCTCCGTTCTATGCTTAAAAATAGCTGCTTTGGTGAACGCATCTGTGTCCGCAGTTTGGAACTGTTGCTGGTCAATGCGGGTCCAATAATCATGGAAGCGCTTGAAAAGCAGAATTTCTGGACCGGTAGATACTGAATCTAGCGATGCTGCGAATGCCGCCTGTAGCACCAACTCCAGTACATGGTGTCTGCACGCGCAGTGTAACAGGTCACGTCCAACTTTTTCTTCCAGAAGAACACAAGTTCCTCCACGGTGGCCTGTGTTTGTCGCGGTTGTGTCGAAACACATAGATTTGACATGATCGGTCACTCCCCATTCATTCAGGCAATCTATGATGGCATTTGTTTGTGCCAGCGCGGTTCCTGACAGAAGTTTTGGCACCCCGAGGAGCTGCTCTGTCCCGGAGCCAGATACAAGAATAGGTAAGAGGTCAACATATTCTCGTGACGTCAGATCTTGCATGAGTTTTCCGTCCTAGTGAACAGTCAACGGACTATTGCCTTGGAACTCGCTCTTCAGTTGCCGAGCCTTAAGGGTACGGAATTTTTCACGCTGACGATGAATGGATCCACGATTGATGTTGTAGTCGCTAGCATCATGCCCTAAGCTGGAAGCTGCCTCAAACAGCAGATATGTGGCCTTTCTTGACGAGGTTGCGTGCGATCAAGCGCTGCCGCCAATTCCGATGTCATGATGTTCTTCGTTGCTCTTTGTTTAGATGCTAACGAACCACCACATGCTCCTTTTTCTTCGCTATCATCTGAGCTGGAGGATGAGGACTCCAAAACCGCTTCGTTGGATACTGCCTCCATTTCAGCTGCTGATCGCTTTCTTCGTTTCTCCTCTTCCTCCCGACGTCGAGTACAATCTTTGACTTGGCGCTGATGGGTCATGTCCAAACCTGCCATTGAACCTGGACGTCCTTTCTGGCGCTGCTGCTGAAGGAACTCCCAATCCTCTGGGTACTTCACCAATTTCTCACAATCAGCGTGGGCGATGTCAAAGAGACGATCGAGGCGTTCAATGAATTCTTTTTCTTTCGTCTTGTGTGAATCGCTCGTCCTTGAGGCGTGTTTTTTGAGTCCTTTCCACTCCTCGAAGACTTTATCCAGTTTGCTGACGCAGTGTGTCTCGAGTCTGGTTGGAATGTGAGCTTTCTCCCAGAAGGACATCACTGCTCTAAGTGACTTCGTCAACGCGTCACGTATTGTCATTTTCTTTTCATGGTGAAGGTAAAGGAAGTAACCGAATGCTTGCCTGTAGGAAGGAAGCTTGCATCCTTTCACCTCATCAACCGCTGCCCCTAATAGGTATATACACTTCCGGGTTTCCATCACCAGAAATTACGTAGCTGAAATGAGAAACGGTGAATCGTTAAGTATTGTTCACTTTATTTCTCAGATATTCAGACACACACAGATACAACACACACATATATAGAGATATATAGATATCTAATGAACGATTATGGAGACGCCGCGCAAGCATTAAACTTTGGAAGGCGGGGGCGACCTTTTATAGTTATTCAAATAAAAAGATTTTTCAGTCACCATGTTTTTTTTATCAATGGAATAGATTCGCGGGGTGTCAGCATGAAAATTTCAAACTTTGCATTTAAGTGACACCCTAATATATATATATATATAAGCACTTCAGTTTACATGTTTGCGATGACTTGGTCTATTCAATAGAGTAATTACACGGGTCAATAAAATTTTTGCTTCAGACTCAAAAGTAACTGTATTCTACTAATTTGAGGGTGCTGATTTCGAATATAAACTTCTTTTTGCATATCGGGTTGGAGGTTTTCTGTACAGAAGGTGGATTTGTTTGGTTGACCGTATTTCCTGTAGATTTTTCATTGATGATTACTTTTCAAATGTTTGTGTTTAACTATGTTTTCATATACTTTGCTCTCTTTTCAGATTTGATGACAGTGTGTGCTTCTAGAGGTTGCAGTAATAAACCTGATTCATTCTGCTACATTTCTGGTTTATTCACTTCATCTTCACAACGCAGGAACATTACACCACTCATTAAAACAGCCTACTATCACTACTTTGGTTGTCAACTTGAAGACCAAGAGAAAAGCTGGGCACCTCATGTTTGCTGCACTTTCTGTTCAAACCAGCTAAGAGACTGGCTAAATGGTAAACGAAGAAGCATGCCATTTGTAGTGGCAATGATTTGGCATGAGCCGAAAAATCATGTGAATGACTGGTACTTCTGCCAAACCCAAATAACTAGGTTTACTTCCAAAAGCAGGCATAAGATTGTTCATCCTGTGGTTGACTCAGCTATCAAACCAGTACCTCTCAGTGATGAACTGCCAGTTGTAGCACCACCAGAAGACAAAAAATTGCTTCATTTCTCTTCTGATGAAGAATCTTCAAAACACAGTGCTGGTGATGCAGAGTTTTGTCCTCCTGGTAATGAAAATGAACCCCATTTCGTCACACAAGATGACTTGAATGACTTAGTAAGGAATTTGTATCTCTCTAAATCGCAGTCTGAACTTTTGGCATCAAGACTGAAACAATGGAATTTCGTTGATGGAGATGTTCGGATAACATCCTTTCGCAAAAGAAGTTCCGATGCTTAATGCTATTTCAAAACTGTGAATTACTTATGCATCCGCTCTGATATAGAAGGTTTATTTTCGTTCTTTGATATACAGCATGATTCCAGACAGTGGATTCTTTTGTATTGATTCATCTTAACGCAGTTTAAAAGCGGTTCTTTTGCACAATGGTAACAACTACCCAAGTGTACCAATTTGACATTCTGTTCAGTTATGTCATTTATGTTAATGCTGTTAATTATGAAAAGTACCAGTGGAATATCTGTGGGGTAATTTGAAAGTGATTGGACTCCTTGGCATGCAAAGTGGGTACACGAAATATTGTTGCTTTCTTTGCTTGTGGGAGAGCAGGGCTACACAACAACATTACATCAAGACTGACTGGACTCCTCGTGAAACTTTTCTTCCTGGACAGCACAGTGTGAAGTATCAACCATTAGTTGATCCAAAAATCATCTCTCTCTCTCCACTTCTCATGAAAAATTTTGTTAAGGCCCTGAACAAAGACTGTCGTGAATTTCAGTATTTGTGTGACTAATTCCCAGTATTACTGATGCTATATTGAACGAAGGAATTTTCATTGGGCCTCAGATAAGAACTTTTCTAAATGATGAATTTCTGGAACACCTTGAACAAAATGAATTAAATGAATTATGTGCTTGGAATTCCTTCAAAGACCTAGGACTTTTCCTTATAAAGACCTAGGAGTTCGTATGTCTCTAAAGATTCACTTTTTCTACAGCCATCTTGATTTTTTTCCTGAAAATCTTGGTGATGTGTTTCATGAGCTCGGAGAAAGATTCCACCAGGATATATCAAAGATGGAAGAAAACTTTAAGGGACGAGGGGATCCTCACATGATGACTGACTTTTGCTGAATGCTGAGAAGAGATACTGTAAACCAGGTGCTGAATTCAAACGAAAATCCACAAAAACTCATATTTGAACATTCAGTGTATAATCATTGTGAAGTATACAGGTAATGAAATTTACACATTTTAATTTGTTTTATTTTAAAGTAAACAGTAACTGAAATGCTTTGAAAATTCATAAGAATCTTTTACGTAATAAGCCAAATTTTGGAATATACTGTATGTGCAAAATTTCCTCAGAATTGGTCAGAATTCTAAAAATTGTGACTTGACACAGCAAAAACATTGCCATATTCGTTATCAGCACCCAAAAATTGGTCAAAAAAGGTATTGAAGTACTTGAAGCAGAAAAAAGTTTTGGTTTGTTCACCAGTATTATTATTAATACTACTGTTATATCTAATAATTATGAAATGTACGTCCAAGAAGAATTCTGAATGTTCTTAGTGAAAATTAGGTTCAAGATATATATATATATATATATATATCCGACGTGAATGCAACTAGTCTTTTACTTATATTGAGGTTCTGAATGTAGTGGGGCTAGGCTGCTTTAAACCCTAGATCCATGTCCCAAAGCTGGATCCTGTCTGCTTTGCAGATAGCTGGTGAGGGAAGCTATATTTATGGGACCTCTTTGCGAGAGACCCGTTGCCCACGTCGGGCTTGCATCATGAAAAAGAAAAACTATGGTATTTGTCATTTACCATTACTTATTCGGACTATAGTGGATTTAATTATCCCAGAAGAGTTCCTTGTTCCATGCATGGTCTGTGTGTATCATATATATATATATATTAGGCCGGGTCGAAACTTTATATTGAAAAGGTATATATTGTGAGGGGTTTGAATGGAACACAGGAACCCCCTCACAAATTATTTTCGCTGTTTAAAGCCTCCTACTCCTGGCACAATTTTTCACTTTTTGACCTCTATTGAAGAATATTCTATTCATACGAGACTTACTCTACATTCAGGTTTTTTGATGACATAAATCTTTATTAACGTATAATATTTTATTTAATAATGTACAATATTAGGAAAATTAGTTAAGTACAACTATATATTTAGAAGAAAAAATTAGAGGCATAATAAATGTGCTAAAATTCAATTAACTTTTTCATTGTTTCTTATCACATCAAAAGGGAAGAAATTTTCAATATCATTAGGAAATTTTATTTCATATGTTTCTTACTCATTCCAGTGGTCCTTCCATTCAAACTTGGGCAGTTTTCGCCTTGATTCTAATGAGTTTAAGATAAACTTTTGACGGTTGTCATATCCTATTCTTTCCTGACATGCCTTTGTTACTAGGTTCACTGCCCTTTCCACATTTTGACTGTGGCATGGAAAAGAAGCTATCTCCAGTGGCTTAGATCGAGCCTGTAGTAGCTCATCGTCACTAAAATTGTTTAGCTGCGGTGGAGGAGTAATGATCTTTTTTTGCCAATCGATCATCTCGGTGTAGTCAGTAGATTGGAAATTGAGGGTTTGAGGCAACTCAAAGTTTCTGGTACCTGAAAATCCTGTTCTTGAAAGGATGATTTTCTGAATAGCTTGCTCCCTAATTTCTAGTCTCTTGTCAGTTACCATTGATATGAGTATATTTTCTGGGTGGGCAAAGTAGGCGTTATTCTTTAATACTGGTTCTATGATTGATCTATGTTGTTCATCTAAATTTCGAAACAAGCACATTAAATGTCAAAAGTTATATGCACCATCAGTTGCATTAGGATGAGATTTTATACAAAACCACCCTGGAGCATAGAACTGCATAATAATCTTGACTATATCTTCAAGGTTTTCATCGGGATTTGGCGTTGAGATATATAATCGAAGGACCCTGTTGGCTAGAGTTATCCAGCGAACATGGTGAAGGGTACCTGGGGATCGAGTGGACAGATCTGAGAAGTGTCTCCAGTTTGCACTGCCAGACACATATCATAGAGATATCTTTGATCACTGTTTAGCTTCTTCACAACATTTGCTGGAATTTCTTTAATGTTTCCCTTTACGCGAGAATATTTGACTACCTCCAATTTTTTTAAATCTGTCTTCAGTTTATTCCCAATTGAACCCACAAAAGTATTTGGACGTGTTGTTTTACCATCAATGGCTTCGTAGACGTGCATAAAAGGCAGCTCATTCAAATGCAAGAGGCACACCAACCACTGCACTGGTCTGTTAAGATGAATTTCAACCAGTTTTATGGTTCCATCAATTTTTCCCGTATTTACAGGAGTACCATCACACAGTAAAGCTTTGATAGTATCTGTGCTGTTCGAGTCTGTAATAATAGTTATCAACTCTTCTGCTATGCAGCGAGCAGTTCCATTATCTGGTGTGACATGGTCTACATAGATGCTTCCAGGTTCTTTCACAATAACATAGTGTTCTTCTTTTATCTTTCCACTTTTAGTTAATGTGTTATCTTTACGTCCATCAAATCCAGGGCACTCCATCTTCAGATTTACGGATTTAGACCTAAAACTATTTGTTTCACCCATGCGATTTCTTTCTCTTTCTAATTTCTTTCTGTCAAGCATGTTGGTATGGTTAAGGATCCCCATATCTTTTAAAGCTGCATTGACTCTTGCAGCTGCAGCTCTACAACTTACACGATAACGATCTGCTGTTAATGCTAGGTTTTTATAGGAGTGCCTGTTCTGAATATTCTCAGTCAATTCTAAATCGGCCTCATAACCTACCTCCTGACTTTCTGAATCTACATCCATGTCTTCTTCAGTATTTTCTATAAATTCCGATGGTGGCTTCAGTCATTTCTTCTTGTGCTTTTAGTTGACGGTTTTGTGCTTCTTTGGCTCTTGCTAAAGATCTCTTCTTTGTTGAACTAGCTATGCAATCAATTGGTCCTAATTGATTTTTTCTTTGTTTTTGACCCACAAAAGACTCCCATTCTGCCATTGGTATTTTATCCTTACACCTGCAAGATTTCCTATCAATTCCCTTATCAGAGCATTCACAAGAAGATATATCAAACATTTCATCATGCTGAGCTACTTTTAAGGCAAAAACTTTCATTTCCTCGATGTAACGGCACCTTGTTCAATTTTGAGGCTTCTTCTATTTGTCAACTGACTTTAAGATAGATACCTTTGGTGTTAATCGTAGGAAAAGAAAATTTCATCCAAATGCCTTCAATATCTTTTACAACAACCCTGTAACAATCATTAGCAGTTGCTTATCCTTTTGATTTAGCTTCTTCACGCCGCCGCACAAAAAGGTAGTGTCTCACAACATCTGCTTTTGAAGGAGTCATGGCTGCTGGGAATTCCGTAGGATATCCAAAGGCTGCATTTGAGGATTTGCTTCTAGTTGTCATAGTTTATATTCAGAAGTAAAGTCAAATTATATATAATTTATAATTTAGGATAATTCAAATTATAATTAAAGCAAATGCAAATTATTTCTATTTATCTGAAAAATTATTTCTCTTTATCTGAAACATAAAAATATCAAGCATTAAACAAACAACTTATCATGTAACATATAACAACATTAAACATTTGCAAATATGAAGGTAAAAAAGGAAGGAGTGGCATGTGATAGGGGTAGTAGGGTAGAACATGCTTGATTTTTTTTAATGTTTTGTTAAAGTGATAAAAAGAACCTTCTCACATAGTGTACTTTTTAAGAAATAACATTTTTTTCCCATTTAAATATATGCAAATATGAAGGTAAAAAAGGAAGGGGGGGGTATGTGCTAGGGGTAGCAGGGGGAGTACATGCTTGATATTTTAGTGTTTTGTGATGATAAAATGAAACTTCTCACATAGTGTACTTTTTAAGAAATAAAAAAATTTCCCATTTTCGACCCGGCCTAATATATATATATATATATATAATATATATATATACACAAACTCAGAATGGTTCCTGAGAACATTATATGTTAAACACAGACCGTGCATGGAACAAGGAACTCTTCTGGGAAAATTAAATCCACTATAGTCCGAATAAGTAATGGTAAATGACAAATACCATAGTTTTTTTCCTTTTTCATGATTTTAGCCAGACGTGGGCAACGGGTCTCTCGCAAAGAGATCCCATAAATATAGCTTCCCTCACCAGCTATCTGCAAAGCAGACAGGATCCAGCTTTGGGACGTGGATCTAGGGTTTAAAGCAACCTAGATCCCTACACTCAGAACCTCTATATAAGTAAAAGACTCGTTGCATTCACGTCGTGTTGAATAAATCAAAGAAAAAGGGGGTAACTATTGTATTTTTAGCCAAAAAAACCAAACTTAAACCTCAACCGGGACATTGAGCGTCCACTTTTCAAGGCACGAAACACGTCCGTTTAGTATACACAAACTCAGAATGGTTCCCTGAGAACATTATATGTTAAACACAGACCGTGCATGGAACAAGGAACTCTTCTGGGAAAATTAAATCCACTATAGTCCGAATAAGTAATGGTAAATGACAAATACCATATTTTTTTTCCTTTTCATGATTTTAGCCCGACGTGGGCAACGGTCTCTCGCAAAGAGATCCCATAAATATAGCTTCCCTCACCAGCTATCTGCAAAGCAGACAGGATCCAGCTTTGGGACGTGGATCTAGGGTGGATCCTGTCTGCTTTGCAGATAGCTGGTGAGGGAAGCTATATTTATGGATCTCTTTGCGAGAGACCCGTTGCCCACGTCGGGCTAAAATCATGAAAAAGGAAAAAACTATGGTATTTGTCATTTACCATTACTTATTCGGACTATAGTGGATTTAATTTTCCCAGAAGAGTTCCTTGTTCCATGCACGGTCTGTGTTTAACATATAATGTTCTCAGGGAACCATTCTGAGTTTGTGTATACTAAACGGACGTGTTTCGTGCCTTGAAAAGTGGACGCTCAATGTCCGGTTGAGGTTTAAGTTTTTGGTTTTTTTGGCTAAAAATACAATAGTTACCCCCTTTTTCTTTGATTTATTCAACACGACGTGAATGCAACGAGTCTTTTACTTATATAGAGGTTCTGAGTGTAGGGATCTAGGTTTGCTTTAACCCTAGATCCACGTCCCAAAGCTTGGATCCGTCTGCTTTGCAGATGCTGGTGAGGGAAGCTATATTTATGGGATCTCTTTGCGAGAGACCCGTTGCCCACGTCGGGCTAAAATCATGAAAAAGGAAAAAAACTATGGTATTTGTCATTTACCATTACTTATTCGGACTATAGTGGATTTAATTTTCCCAGAAGAGTTCCTTGTTCCATGCACGGTCTGTGTTTAACATATATATATATATATATATATATATATATATATCGCATTTTTGTTCATCCCCTTATCATGGTATGTAGATGGGAAAGTAGACTATACTCATTTGTTATGTTAAGTCTCAGAGCTTTTTTGAAGTATGTCTGATAATAAGCATTCGTCGTTTTATCAATATTTTAATGTAAAGTGAATTTCTAGAAATAACCGTTGACCCAAGATTACCGAAACAAAAATATGTATATATATATACACACACACGAGGGTATATATATATATATTATATATATATATATATATATATATATATATATGAATATATATACAGTCGCGCTTCGCGGTACAGAATTTAAATTCTGTACCGATTCATCGATTGAACCTAGTATTCCATATATTAAAACCAAGCTCACCTCTCCTCTATTGTTAATTTTGCAGCCATCCCCTACATAAAATAAAAAAATAATATATATTGCCAACTCTGAAAATTCCTATGATGCACGGATTTTGCGCCACCCTGTATATACACACACACACACACACACACACACACATATATATATATATATATATTAATATTTAGGAGAAATCCAATGACAAGGAGGAATGTAAATGCCATGAAAAGTCTTCTTTAATGCGCAACGTTTCGAGCAATACGCTCATCATCAGGCTAGATAATAACAATATGAAATTAGAATCAATAAATAAATGTGAACAAGACAAAATAATTTCTATAAAAAGACTAAAAGAAGAGGGTTAAATTCAGTTATAAAATTTACATAAAATTACAAGAAATTTAAAAGCTATTTTTAAATTACATATAGTAAATTTGAAATTAGTACACTGGAATAATTAACACTAATACAATGGAATAATTAACATTACGGACCTTTCAATGCTGGTTCCGAGGCACGAGTAATTTAAAACAAAACAAAACAGGAAACAAGCTATGGGTTGGGCGGTTGGAGTTATAAGTTAGGGGAGGGGGGATTATAAAAAATTGGGGAGGGGGGAGGGGAGTTGGGGAGGGGGGTTTATAAAAAATTTAGAGGGACAGCTGAGGAATCCACGTTTAGAGAAGGGGTCAATGTTTTAATATAAAGAGATTCCAAAATTCTAAGTGAGTTAGGACAAGAATTACAACCGAGAATTTTAAAATTATCTAAAGTGACATCAGTTTTACATTTTATACTGTGTTCCCGAATACTGGAGGCTTCTTTTTATTTAAAATTTTACCTGTTCGGCAACTTATTCCCATATGCGAATAAAATCTAGTCCTGAGGGAGCGCACGGTGCTGCCAATGTAAGTACCAAGGAGACACCTTGTCCTAACTCACTTAGAATTTTGGAATCTCTTTATATTAAAACATTGACCCTTCTCTAAACGTGGATTCCTCAGCTGTCCCTCTAAATTTTTTATAAACCCCCCTCCCCCTCCCCAATTTTTATAATCCCCCCTCCCCTAACTTATAACTCCAACCGCCCAACCCATAGCTTGTTTCCTGTTTTGTTTTGTTTTAAATTACTCGTGCCTCGGAACCAGCATTGAAAGGTTCGTAGTGTTAATTATTCCATTGTATTAGTGTTAATTATTCCAGTGTACTAATTTCAAATTTACTATATGTAATTTAAAATAGCTTTAAATTTCTTGTAATTTTATATGTAAATTTTTATAACTGAATTTAACCCTCTTCTTTTAGTCTTTTTATAGAAATTATTTTGTCTTGTTCACATTTATTTATTGATTCTAATTTCATATTGTTATTATCTAGCCTGATGATGAGCGTATTGCTCGAAACGTTGCGCATTAAAGAAGACTTTTCATGGCATTTACATTCCTCCTTGTCATTGGATTTCTCCTAAATATTAAATTGAAGCTTTGTAGAAGCAACCGCATGACTATATATATATAATATATATATATATATATATATATATATATATATATATATATATTCTGCTGAAAATGTGCGCAAAGTCTCAGAGCTTTCAAGAAAAAACAAATATGTCTGTATGATCTATGTTTTGATAAAACGCTGGTCGTATGCCAACGAAGTGGGGATTAGTTTTGCGACATCATAACGGGAAAGATTCAGTTTACCTTAATGTGAAAAAGATAAGGCCTTTGTCTGATAATGAGTATTCATCGTTTTATCCATATTTTAATGTGAAATAAATTCCGGGTATACTGGTACAGCTGTGACCAGAGATATGTGAAAGTTAACTTTCAATAAAGCTCTGAGTTTTATATCTCTCTCTATAGCAAGAGCTAGCGCGATCTTGTGGCCTTAATTTTTAGTGTAATATGAATCCTGAAGAGCTGGTGAAGATGTAGTAGCAGATGAGAGTACAAATAGTTGTGTTTTGTTTGAATGAGCGTGGCAGGACAACGTATGTTCGTTGGTTTGTGGTGGTCGCACGTGGGAATTCGACTCTCGATGGTGTAACCTCACTGTTATGCCAAAAGCAGATTTGTTGTGGAATCCATATTTTATATACATAGTAGCAGTGGGTCAGCGCACTAATCTTAAGCATCAGATGATCATGCCTTAAAATGGTGACCGCTAAAGTTCATAGTTTGACGTCACACCCACACCCACCCATATATATATATATAATATATATAATATATGAAAATTATTTCACGAAATCCATTGTCCATTTCTCAGAGTTATCCCACTGTATTGATTGGAATAATGCTTCAGTTTTATTTCATTCTAGCAACATTGTCAATAGAAATATTCTTGAGTCTGCCATTATCCAACTTTTAAATAACTTCAACATAAGCAAAGGTCTTTTTCAACTCGATCCTGTTGTTTTGAATTCCTTCAAAACAAATTTAGATAAAAAGGGTAGGACGCTAAGTCTTTGGTAAACTTGTACGCTACTTTATTAACTTTTAATCTTCATTTTATTTATATATATATCGAATCTTGACTCTAAAAGGCAAAGTGTTAAAACCCGGGTAGATTTCCAGTATAAATTTGTATTTTTAATTCATTTGATCTTGTGCTAAAAATCGATATTTTTCCTTACAAATCTGTATGCCTCTTTGTTAATCCTCTAATCTTTAATTTTTAATTTTTATTTTTACTTCTCCGTTTATTGCATATATATATATATATATATATATATATATATAATATATGTATGTGTGTAGATATGTATGTATTATATATATATATATATATATATATATATATATGTATGTTTGTGTGTATGTATGTTATTTATTTATTTTTTTCTTTCTGTAACCTATATATAGGCCGTAACCTTTATGTACTTCAGTGTTCCTGAGGATGTCATTAGACGAAAGCGCTTGAGCACCTTTTTGTGTTTCCTTTCCTTCGTGGTTTTATTCATCATATATACACGGTGAACCAAAAGTAGGTGGACAGTAGGTTGAATACGGTTTGTGTTATATTTATATTATAACTATGGTGTTCATTATAACTATGGTGTTTGTGTTATATTATATTAAATATTATAACTAAATTTATTTAAATTTTATTTTGTATTATAGTATACAAAAAATTAAATATGTATTTTCAAAATAAACGTTATCATTTACTGTCCACCTACATTTGGTTCACCCTATATATATATATATATATATATATATATATATATATGTAGGGAAAGGTGGTTAGGAATCTATATATATATATATATATATATATATGTGGGTGTTGGTGTGACGTCAAACTATGAACTTTAGCGGTCACCATTTTAAGGCATAACCAGGAGAAGGGGGCACAAAAGAAGACCAGAAGCAAGCAAAACTGTTGATGCTTCTAACAGAAAACACAAAAAATAAATAAAGTAATTGCCTGGATCTGGCATTCACGAATAACACAAACTTGATCGATGATATAAAAATAACCCCAACTATTATCTCAGACCACAACATAATCGAGATATCAACAAATATGGTGATAACATTAAAAGACAATACTCATACTGAAGAAAGAAGCAAATTTAGGATTTTTAACTTAAACCCCAAAACTATAAATTGGGAAGCAATCAGATCACACATGGCTCAAATAGAGTGGAAAACAGTTTAGAGAATGAACAATCGAAGAATTGCTAACAACCTTGGAAAAAAAGACGCTGGAAATTTTAGAAAAATATATTTCGAAAGTACAGCCAAAAGGAAAGAGGAACTGGTTTGAGAGGCAGAAGCGAACAATATTCCACAAAAGAAAGAGAGTGTCAGCGAAGTTAGTTAACTGCAGAGAAAACAATACCAGGGAAGTAATACAAGAAAAACTGGAGTGTATCGATAGGGAAATACAAGCCCTTATTAATGGCCATATAGAGCGGATAGAGGAACAGGGGGTCGAAGTAATATATGAAAACCCACAATACTTCTATATCTATGCGAAAAGGAAAACAAAAACGCGCCGCCACAATCGGTTTCTTAAGGAAAGGAAATAATGAACTAACGGACGATCTAAAAGAAATACTGTATGTGAAACATTGAGAGCCCAGTATGAATCAGTCTTCAGTACCTCAAAAAGTGACAAAGCGGTACCTGACAGATACATTCTTTGAAGAGAAATTACAAGGCGGTTGTATAGCAGATTTTGATTTTACCCCAGAAGATATAGTGAGAGCTATAGGACAAATGAACTCACATTCAGCTGCAGGTCCGGACAAATGGAACGCATTATTGATTAAAACTTTAAAAATGAAATAGCTACAGGCTTATACTGGATATGGAGAGGAAATCTAAACTCTGGGGAAATACCGAGCATTCTGAAAAGAGCAAACATTGTCCCTATATATATAAAGGAGGGGATAGATCTCAATCAAAGACCTATAAACCAGTGTCAGTGACGTCCCACCTCACCAAATTATTTGAAAGAATATTTAGAGAAAATCTGTGATTTCTTGGAGACACTGGAAAGATTGAACGAGAATCAGCACGGATTCCAATCACGAAGATCATACCTATCACAACTTATAGAGCACTAAAAAAATATCCGAGACGCACTTGAAGGCAATGAAAACTACGATGTCATATACACGGATTTTGCTAAAGCGTTCGACAAATGTGATCATGGTATAATAGCACATAAAATGAAACATATGAGAATAACATGCCAAGTTGGAAAATGGATCTACAATTTCCTCAGAGAACGTCTACAGGTCGTAAAAATTCAAAGGATATCATCATCAGAATCGGAAGTATGCCGCTCAGTACCACAAGGAACAGTAGTGGCCCCACTCTTATTCATTATCATGCTAACAGACAGAGACAGTGCAGTAAAAGCAACAGTATAGTAACATCCTTTGCAGATGATAACAAAGATCAGCAGGTAAATTAAATCTGTATTCCCTGGAAAGAAGAAAGAGAGGTACACCATAATTTACATCTGGAAAATGATCGAAAAATTGGTACCAAACTTCAAACTAAACCCAATTACTATCCAAACAATGCTCGAAAATAGGAAAGACAGAATGTGTAGTTCCCAAACTAAAGACACGACAAGAGACCTCTTCAACAACCGAAGGAAAATAGCTTGGTTGAGTTCTTTGCAGTCAGAAATCTTGGCAATGAAATGTCTCTGAATTTCTTCTCGGTTATTACTTTCTTTATTTTGTATGGGAAAAAACCAACATTGTTATAATTGAACCCCAAGCCATTATTTGAGAGATATTCGACAAATTTGTGACAACATTAACACTTTCTAGCGAGATGCTGCTCCTGCGCACAGAGCACAACGAACTGTGTTTTACATGCGGAAAGAAACGCCAGATTTCATTGAGCCAAACATGTGGGTAGCCATCAGTCCAAACCTCTCACCTTTAGATTATGGCATTTGCAAGGCAATGAAGTCAAAAGTTTATATTCCCTGTGAAAGATTTCGAAATATGAACGAAATGTGTGAACGAGTTATGGAAGGTTGGAATACTTGTATCACAGCGGTATATTGACAGGTTCATTGATGAGTGGCGTCCACATTTGACTACATGTATTCAGCAAAATGGAAATCACATCCAAAAATTGTTTAAATAATTTTATCGACACCCTAAAATAGTTCTGTAAAAAATTTGGTAACTCAGACTCATCTTTTGAGTTAAATAAAGCCATTTGTTTTAGCATGGTCAGATTTTTTTGCTCACCCGGTAAAATTATATCGAATCCTTATAAGTATCAGAACGTTTACAGTAGTGTATGTGGTCAATAATGCTTGTTGTTTTAGCTGTACATGTCTAGAGAGTATTCTTATGATGACTTTTTGACATTTTTAGGAAATGCGATTCACGCTTAAATGATAAATTTTTATGTAACGAGATAAATTATATCTTCCTATTTGTGTATAATGTAGTAAGGATGAATGTTTATATTTGTAACTTGCAAATTCTGGAGAAAGCTATTAACTCTTAAGACTATAATTATAAAAATATAACTCTTATATCTGATTTCTGGAGACAATGGAAATATGTAGAAAGAGTAATACAACTTTATGACAATGTTTTATTTTCAACATTCTATCAGAGGTGTTTAAATTTTTCACTCTGAACTTTAAGACACTTCATTACTCGTAACTGGCAAGTTCTTTGCACACTTCTGATTGTTCCAGCAGAAATTTATTGCAATTCCAGTCTTATCTTAGCTTTCAAATACTCAATTGTTTTTAGACTGTCTACGTAGACAACAGATTGCAAATGTCCTCAAAGGAAAAAGTAAAGGGGTGTAAGGGCCAGAAATCTGAGAGGTCGCTTCACAGGTCCACGTCTACCGATCCATTTATTGGCGAAGAGATTATCTAAGATTCTAAGTAATTGCGAACACCTATTGCATAATGGAGAATCACAAATTCCGTCTTTCTTGCAGACATTTTTTCGATTATTAGAAATAAAAACTGAAACATTTATAAGTTTCACTAGTCACATTTTCACTGAAAAAGTAGGGTTCGATGAACTTGTTATCCAACATTGCTGCCCACATCATAACTCATGGATCATTTTGACAAAGACCCTCTTCATACCAATGTGGATTTTTATCGCTCCAGTACTTCGAGTTATGGGGGTTAACATGGTCGTTTAAGTGAAACTGAGTTTCATTCCTAAACATTATCCATTATGTGAGGTCTACTCTGTTAAACAACCATTCACAGAACTCAACTCGACAATCCTCATCATCCCCATGAAGTTCTTGAACAAGCTGCACTTTATAAAGCTAAAAGTTATTTCGTTTTAAGATACGCCATATAGATGAAGCACTTACATCAGCTTCGTAGCTCAACTTCCGCAAAGACTTTTTGGGGATTTTGGCACACAGTTTGCGATGTGTTAGCATCAGTTGCACTTTAGGAGTGTTAACTTTCGGGACGGTGACAAGCAATGCTAGTTTCTTTAAAACGTTGCACTAATTTTCCAAATATTGTTGTTTTAAAATCTGGTAAATAAATTAATTACACAAATTTAAACAAACAGAAAAACTTACATGGTCTCATGACTCAAAATAGTGTATGTTGGGACGGGTACGCATTCAAGTCCAGTGTTACTGCAACCTTCTCTGACCTGATTGCGAGTCCTATAAATAAACTGAATAGAGTTCGTATACAGTGTTTGAGATGAACTATCTATCTATCTATCTATCTATCTATCTATCTATCTATATATAATTATATATATGGGAATGAACTCAGAATGGTTCCCTGAGGTTTTTTATGACACACACAGACCGTGCATGGAACAAGGAACTCTTCTAGGATAATTGAATCCACTATAGTCATGGTGAGGGAAGCTATATTTTTGGGACCTCTTTGCGAGTGACCCGTTGCCCACGTCGGGCTAGCATCATGAAAAAGAAAAACTATGGTATTTGTCATTTACCATTACTTATTCGGACTATAGATCTGTGAATGGTTGTCTAACAGAGTAGACCTCACATAATGGATAATGTTTAGTAATGAAACTCAGTTTCACTTAAACGACCATGTTAACCCCCATAACTCGAAGTACTGGAGCGATAAGAATCCACATTGGTATGAAGAGGGTCTTTGTCAAAATGATCCATGAGTTATGATGTGGGCAGCAATGTTGGATAACAAGTTCATCGAACCCTACTTTTTCAGTGAAAATGTGACTAGTGAAACTTATAAATGTTTCAGGAGTTTTTATTTCTAATAATCGAAAAAATGTCACTGCAAGAAAGACGGAATTTGTGATTCTCCATTTGCAATAGGTGTTCGCAATTACTTAGAATCTTAGATAATCTCTTCGCCAATAAATGGATCGGTAGACGTGGACCTGTGAAGCGACCTCTCAGATTTCTGGCCCTTACACCCCTTGACTTTTTCCTTTGAGGACATTTGCAATCTGTTGTCTACGTAGACAGTCTAAAAACAATTGAGTATTTGAAAGCTAAGATAAGACTGGAATTGCAATAAATTTCTGCTGGAACAATCAGAAGTGTGCAAAGAACTTGCCAGTTACGAGTAATGAAGTGTCTTAAAGTTCAGAGTGAAAAATTTAAACACCTCTGATAGAATGTTGAAAATAAAACATTGTCATAATTTCATAAAGTTGTATTACTCTTTCTATATATTTCCATTGTCTCCAGAAATCAGATACAAGAGTTATATTTTTATAATTATAGTCTTAAGAGTTAATAGCTTTCTCCAGAGTTTGCAAGTTACAAATATAAACATTCATCCTTACTACATTATACACAAATAGGAAGATATAATTTATCCCGTTACATACAAATTTATCATTTAAGCGTGAATCGCATTTCCTAAAAATGTCAAAAAGTTATCATAAGAATACTCTCTAGACATGTACAGCTAAAACAACAAGCATTATTGACCACATACACTACTGTAAACGTTCTGATGCTTATAAGGATTCGATATAATGTTACCGGGTAGGCAAAAAAATCTGACCTTGCTAAAACAAATGGCTTTATTTAACTCAAAAGATGAGTCTGAGTTACCAAATTTTTTACCCAACTATTTTAGGGTGTCGATAAAATTATTTAAACAATTTTTGGATGTGATTTCCATTTTGCTGAATACATGTAGTCAAATGTGGACGCCACTCATCAATAAACCTGTCAATATACCGCTGTGATAGTGTTCCAACCTTCCATAACTCGTTCACACATTTCGTTCATATTTCAAAGTCTTTCATAGGGAATATAAACTTTTGACTTCATTGCCTTGCAAATACCATAATCTAAAGGTGAGAGGTTTGGACTGTTGGCTACTCACATGTTTGGCTCAATGAAATCTGGGGTTTCTTTCTGCAGGTAAAACACAGCTCGTTGTGCTCTGCGCAGGAGCAGCATCTCGCTAGAAAGTGTTAATGTTGTCACAAATTTGTCGAATGTCTCTCAAATACTGGCTTGGGGTTCAATTATAACAATGTTGGTTTTTCCCAACTTTGAAACACAGGCACGTACCATGATGCTAGTTGAGAAGTTTCAAACTTCCTTCACTAAACGCTCTGGTGTTATATCTCGTTTTCTTGCAACATTCCCATACGCACGATCATTCTGGTGATTAATTAGTGGTATAAGGTGAAATGTTTTCTTGTCAGAAAACCATATTCGTCTAATTGATTGTTCCTCAAATCTGTCGAGCAAATTCTGAGTACAAATTACGCGTTTGGCCTTGTTTGTATCCGTTAGTGATTGAACAGATTGCCGTCTATAAGAACGTAGCCCCAAATAATTTTTTGTCACGGTGTCACATGAAATACCAGTTTCTTTTGGGATTTCCCTTGGCGAGAGATGAGTTCCGGGCTGATCTTCTTGACTCAGGATGTAGCTTTTAACCAAGTGGATGTTGTCCTCTGTTCTAGCACTCCGAGGTCGTCCACTTCCTTCACGTCTATGAACACCACTGTCGTGTATTGGTTTTAAAGATAATAATTTCTGAAAAGAATTTAATAATGTTTTGTTTAATAAAGAAGATAATGTTTAATAAGAAATTTAATAATGCTTTGTACGTAACTAAGAATTTAATAATGTTTTTTATGAACTTAAGAACATAAAATACTAGTTGGCAACACCTGATGTGGGCCGACAGAAGAGGGATGCCCTAACGGCAGAGTCTCGAGCGGAGTTCTGTCCAGGTAGGCGGTTTTAGTTATTACTATGTTATTGTGTTTCTAAATTATATAATTGTCTCTCTCTCTCTCCACTATAAAATGGTAACGGTAATTTGGTACTGGTGATCTCCCGTTTGTTCAATTGTTTTGGCGTAAGTTAAGAGTCAGTAAATAGTAATAATAGTGTGCAACTTATCCTGGTCCCTTTTCTCTTCAAAATCTTAATGAAGGCCACGCTATCCTGCTACCCGTCTACCCGCGTCTGTATAAGACAGCGAAAACGAGAGTAAAGAGTGATAATAGAAGAAAGAGCGATAAGTAAAAAGGCAAATAATGAAAGGAAAGAGCTTGTTCACTATACCACCAGTCTCGTCAACTTTGCATATTATGCATTTTACACCTGATTCTCTCCAAGGTCTGTCTGGAAATTCACTCAACATACGCCGTGAAACCCAGCCTTTCGCGATCCTCAAGTTCTTTATTACTAATTTATCATCTTCATTGTATGAGGCATTTTACACTTACTTAACAAGCTACTGAACACTTCACAATATATTATTCTTTTCTAATTCATAAAATCTGAAAAAGTAAAACATAAAAATTAATATTAATTATTAATGCTTATACATATATAAAATTTTCAATCAGATTAGTCCAATATCAGGACACAAAATACTGAGAACATTAGCATGGTCGGACTTTTTTGCCCATCTGGTAGATACAGTATGTGCAATTATTTTAGGAATTTCGAGATACTTGGGTCATGAAACGGCGACATTCCAAGCGAGTTATAGTAGTAGATATTTCATGTCTCCTTCTGAAATACACACCCACCCAATGAATTCCCAGTCCTGTCGAGATTTCGATATTAAGAATAAATCCAACGGAATCTTTTTTTCTTGGTCAGATTGAGCACTTCATCTTTTGCGTATGTATCATACTTATGAAAGTTTTCGCGTAAAGTAATCCATCTTCATAACCTTCCGAATTGTGAGCTCGTCCATTAGAAATCTGTTATTACCGATCCAAATTAATCAGTTTCAATCAGGCCTTGGGATTCTAGATAGAGTAATACACTTATAGGATTAGATAAGGGCTTGCTAAACTCTATTTTCAATACCAAATACCTGTCTTTGAGGACTTAGTCGCGTGCAGGCATCCGAGCAGTGGTCAGCCAAAATGTCGAAGGCGTAGACATTAGTCCTCTTTATACACCACTGATACACTGATACACCTATTCCAACATCGTTACAGCCGTTTGTACGAAGAAATAAGTTGTGGAAAGCACAGGAGCACAGTGAAACTCCATCGTCTGTAGAGTATTGTGTTTCCAGAGCTCTGCCGACAGAGGCGCCAATCACCAACAATGATACACTGTTGAAGTTAAAATTTTCAAACTTGAATGAGGATTTTTTATATTTACCTGAAGCAGTGTCATGGTTGACCATTGCCACAAGTATTCTGTACGGTAAATTTCCCAACACAATATTGTCAAGCTGTTTCGAGGATAAACCAGACGTGACGGAAAACATTTTCAGTTGGGTACGTTTCGTAGGGTATTTAGCCATCGATCTCAACAAAAATCTCTTAATCTTCATTTCTTTAACTGCGGATAATTTTACGCGTTGTACACTGAGATATGTCTCAATAATGCTGGGTGCCAAAGGTTTAAAGGACTCTTCAGTCTCCAGTCAAGTTTAAACATTTGTTCCTATTAACTACGTTGTAGAGATGTTCAACTTTCTTAGTGATGGCAATATTTTTCCACCCGAAGGTCAACCTGTCGTTGATTTTTTTGAAGATACAGTAGTCCCTCTATAATCGTCGTTAATTGGTTCCATGAACACATGACGATTAAGGAAACTACGATTAACGAGTCATTGAAATACATGTAATAATGACAATTCGTTCCAGAACACATGCTGTACTGTACTTACCAAATTTTGAAGTGGCTGGCTGGTGGGGATGGTGATGGAGTTTTATTGCTTGGTAGGTGAATCACCCACCATCAGCAGATCAGGGAGATCTACTACTGTTGATGTTGATGGATGGGGAGACTTCGGTGGATCTGATTTTCTTTTGCAGAAATAATCCAGAGTTGGTTGTCTTGTAGCCTTCTTTTTCTCTGCTAAGATTTCCTTATAGCATCGAAAGGCTTGATTGGCTTCTCGAATGACTGGAGAATCTTTCTGCATTGGGAGTCATTTTCTAAAACATCCTTCATCTTCTCCCAGTGCCAGAAGAAATCCTTCAGATTTCCTGTTGTCAATGTCTTGACAATCTCTTCTTCCTCTTCATTTGACTCCTCTGATACCCTGTGCTCTTCAAGCTGCAACAGTTCTTTAGTGTTGAGTTCTTCACTATGGGATTCCAAGAGCTCTTCGACACCGTCAGTTTCCAACTCGAAGCCCAATTGTTGACCCAGCTCAATAATTTTGTCTTGAATTTGTGTTGGAGTCTCTTCAATTCTAGGAGAGTCAGCAACACATTGAGGCCATAAATTTCTCCAAGCAGCATTCAAACAATAAGTGCTGAATTCATTCCACGCTGTAGAGATGTTATCAATGGCATGTTTCACATTGTAGCCTTCCCAGAACTCTTTGAAGGTAAGCTTGCCTTCTCCATCTGTGGCTTCTAGACACTGGCTGAATGTTATCTTGTGGTAGTATCGCTTGAAGTTGGCAATAACATTCTGGTCCATAGGCTGCAGTATAGATGTTGTGTTCGGTGACAAGAAAAAAACTTTTACCATGTCATAAAACAAGTCCTCCAAGTTGGTTGGATCCCAGGAGCGTTGTCCAGAATAAGAAGGGCCTTTTCTAAGGATTACTGCGCTTGACGTATGCTTTGACTGCATGGCAGAAGTGCTCACAAAACCACTCACTGAAAATTGCCTTTGTAACCCAAGCTTTTTTATCTGACGTCCATGCAACTGGCAGTCTGGATTTTACAAAACCTCTCAGAGTTCTGGGGTTCACTGAATGATAAACCAACAATGGTTTCAATTTGAAGTCCCCTTTAGCATTGGCCCCAAGAAGAATGGTCAACCTGTCTTTGGCTGGTTTATGCCCAGGCATCGTTTTCTCTTCTTGTGTTATGAAAGTGCAGTTGGGCATATTTTTCCAAAACAAATCAGTCCCATCTGCATTAAATATTTGCTTTGGATTATAACCCCACTCCGAAATTTGCAAATCGTCACTTGCATATTTTTCAGCAGCATCTTTGTCAGCACTTGCTGCTTCACCAAGCTGAACAACGGAATGACCACCAGTCCTTATCTGAAATTTCTCAAACCAGCCCTTACTCGCACTAAATTCCACTTCACACTTACTATCCTCTTCTTTAAGGTCATCAAAAGTCTCTTTGGCTTTTTCTCTAATGAACATAGAACTAATGTTTTGACACTTTGTCTGCTGATCACTTATCCACAATAACAATAATTTTTCCATCTTAATCATAATTCCATCTTTAGAACGCATCATTTTAATAGAACCAGGAACTGCTAATTTTGCAATATCTTTGTATTTATTGTCATTTGTACTGTATTGTTATTGTATTTGTATTGTTATTCCGAAGAATTGTTACAGTATTTTGAAGAATAGGGTTAGAAGAATTTTATGTAAATCGTTAACTCACGCTCCAAATCGATAGGCCTGTGCAGATCTGTTGTAAAGTTGGCCAGAGTATTATCAGGGTCTCATTACTGCATTAGCTTTTATAGAGGAGTTGAAACTCTGTGGGTAACCAAGCCATTTTAACAAGTACATTTTTCGTTTCCCTGAACCTTTGCTTCCTAAGATTTTCTCAATTTTAACCAAATTTTTACCGAAACCGAATGTAACCTTCTGAATATGAAAATAAAAACCCACTCTAATAGACAGAGTTTACTTCCACAACAGTTTCGACGCCCACTGGTTTTGTTTGGTAAGAAACCGGTCTGTTCCACTGTTGTGGAAATAAACTCTGTCTATTAGAGTGGGTTTTTATTTTCATATTTTGACCTTCACGTAGAAAAAGTGAAGTTTTTTGCATTTAACCTTCTGAAGTTCCTCGCCATAGAAGCCACCCTCAAAATTTTCACCATTTAGGTCTTCAACATAGTACATTAGGGTGTATCATGCTCATTAAAGCGTGAATTTCAAGATTGGCAGTATGTATTTCTATGTAAAATTAAATTTTAGGAGGGGTTTGTTTTCTTGAACTTTTGCTAAAAATCACGTTTAAGTGTTCAAATTTCCACTTTTTCATTTTCTGGTTATGTACAGAACAGCTGTGCAAGACATACCCTATAGTACAAATGTAACAGACCGGTTTCTTACCAAACAAAACCATTGTAACAGCTGTTATAGGGTACTAGAGTTTCACTGATAATTTTCTGTTTCAGATACAAAGCTTGGTGAAGATTGTGTAGGCACCATGGCTAAGCAAGGACGAAAGACCAGAAAAAGTTCTGGTTCAAAGCTGAGTGATCTGGTGGGTCCAGGCAAGCAGTTATTCCCCACAGAAGTTCCAATCTGGAGAGCTGTGTTTCAGAGAGGACTCCTCCTCCAGGAAGAGAAGCTGCTTCTGGATGATATGAAGAGAGCTCAGTAACCTCTGCAAGATTTGGCTAAGGACTTGGCATCACTGGTACTGGCACAGTGACGCAAAAACAATGCCAAGTTCACTCCTCCTGTGATCATTCAAGAGAGATCCATTGCCAGGAAGATTCTTGTCAGGTGGAATGAAATGATTAACCTAGTGAATGGCAGAGTGAAGGCTGCAAAGAGAGAGAAGAGAATATCTGAACTTGATACATTGTTTGACATAACCTGCAGACATGATATCACTCTCTGTGAAAATAAGCATCTGGCTGCTCTGGCTGTGCTGCTAGAGTTCATATCAACTGTGACTGTCCTCTGCCTCAGAAGATTCCAAAGCTAGAGTTAGAGTGGCTCCATTACCAGAGGATCAAAACCTCAGAAGTTTCTGGCTTCCGGATGGCATCTGTTGATGTGAAGGAAACAGTGAAGCAGGTGAAGGCTGCTAAGAGGAAGGAGGAAGAACAGAAGGCAGTTGAGAAGAGAAACGGAAAAGAGGAAGAAGAAAAGGAGCTACTGCTTAGAGCTGATGATGAAGATGAGGTGACTTCCTTGCAAGTCGTGATATTTTCGTTAGTTTTAACGAAAATATCACAACTTAACTTAACTAATCGTCAAGGGCGTACAGTTGACCTAACCAGGCATTCAGTTGACCTAACCGGGCATTCAGTTAACCTACATTAAATATCTTATTTTCAACAAAATCGGAAACAGTACATGAAGCGGAAAAGATCCAAGTGGTGTGAGCTATGATAGGCCTAGTAACATCTTCATAGTGTCATAACTTTGTTATTTTCTAATATTTTCAAAATGATACGTAGCTGCTTGCACCATTTTTTTCTGCTCTATCGATTGATATATGATTCGTTACTGTAGCATATTTCCTGGCAATGGGGGTGTCTTGTAAAGTTTTACCTTATTTTTACCTATTGAGTTCTTGTTATGTCTGTTGCGCATAAATTGGTAAAATTAATTAATAATTCTAATGGTCTATGATCAGAAAGAAGGAAATCATACAGAATATGGACTCTAACAATTCGATCCTTTAGATTATTACTCGTGAGACAATGGTCAATCCATCTGGTGGCACCACTCATATCACTACCGTATGTAAAATTACCACTGGTTATCCCTAATACATCTACATCAATAATAAATAAATAAATATTTAACATAACATATTGAAGCCCAGTTAGTTCAGAATATATAGACGGAACTAAGTTAGAATAGAAATAAAGGGGTATTTTGTAACAAGCAGTGAATAATATATTATATTTGTTCGTAACGATACGTAATTGGTTTATTACATAATTTTCCATTATTTTGCTTACAAAACAAAGGGGAATAGAATGGATCGAGAATATCTGGGTTACACAATATCTTACATGTTGTTTATAGGGTCTCTCGAACTAGAAAAGGTTGAAAAACACTGTCACAGATATATGCTAGACTTTGTAAGTATGTGATCGTCTGTGTAGCAGAGCGGGTCCCAAAGTTGGGGTAATTACCCCAAGGGGTGTAATTTTGACATTTTTCGGGGGTGAAAAGGAATTCTTGAAAATTGCTTTTTAGTACTCGTTTTGTGAAGAAATTTTTTTGAGTCAGACCATTTAACTGTTTACGTCGTGGTCGCAGTGTTATAAAAGACGAACGGCTACACCACGAGGAGAATTATAGACTTTCTGAGACTGACAGAACCTAGTTTAATCTAACTTCTGTATACAGTGGCGGTCCTAGCTTACATGACGCCCTGGGCGAACCTCACCTTCAGCGCCCCCCCCCCTGTTCGCCAACACACACACATTCGAATCCCCCCAAAATAAAGGACAGACATAACTCTTTCACAAAATAACTTTTTATTGGACTAATTGTTGGAACTTCAGAACCAAAACAAAGACTCAAATTTCTGAATTTTACAAATCCTTCATCACGTAAATAGAATAACTCACTTAAGAGAATGTAATTATGATACTATGAACAGGAAAAATACAAATTAAATTGCACAACTGCCATAAATAAACTAGAGAATCAAATTTCTAAATTGTACAAATGCTCTATCAAATAAATAGAATAAGACACTTAAGAGAGGGTAATTATTATGCTACACTTTGAACAAGAAACAAAATAAATTGCACCACAGCACAACTGCCATCTAAAGCCTGACTCTTCTTACCTTCCTTGATGCAAAGTCATTGATCTTTTATTATTTATTTTATTTTATTTTTTATTTTTATTTATTTCTTTATTTATTTATTCTTATTTTTATTTTTATTTTTTTTTGCAGGCGCTCATGCCGCCCCTCCACAAATGCCGCCCTGTGCGGCTGCCCATATTGCCCATATGAGGAACCGTCACTGTCTGTATAGGCACTGTATATCAAATCCACAATCAACATCCATATTAAGAACATTAAATGAATTAGTACATATTTAATACGCAGCCATGCTATCTTAAAAAGAGGCCATTCACTTATTACGCCCTGAAAAGCAGTGACTCACCTGAACTGAAAGCAGAATTCCTGAAAATGCGGCAAGGTCTTATTCTGTGGTTTGAATTTGCAGAGGAAAAAATCGAGACATTTTGGACAAAAGTGGATGAGGAGTATCCTTTGCTTGCTGAAGAAGCAAAGAAAGTGCTGGTGCCTTTTGCGACACGTTGTCGTTGTGAGGCAGGCTTTTCAGCAGTGATGGTCATAAAGACAAACTGCGAAATCGGCTGCACATTGAAGGCGAATTACGCTGCGCCTTGAGCGAAACTGAACCCAGAATTCAGGAGTTAGTTCAGCTGAAACAGTTGCATCCCCAATTCACACAACACGGATCGTCACACGCTGGTTCTCTGAGCAAAGAAATATCAACCTTCTGGATTGGCCAAGTAAGGGTTGTGACGACTCCCATCGAGAATATATAGGCTAATATTAAATGTGTGGGAACCAGCGGAGGAACGAACAAAGGACCAACTTTTACAACACACATTTAGTATATAATTGTAGTATATGATTGTAGAGACCGACTGGAAATTCCTTTCCTCGTCGCTCGCAAACATCTGTGAATCACCAGAGAGCAATAAAAACACGTGCATTCAAGGAGAGAAGCAAATTGTACTGTTTTTTCCCAAAAGGCCCACGAAAAAACTACTCGTCTTCCGAGCCTAAAAAGCCAGAGTTCACTAAAAGTTGCTCTCACTCTGCTCGTTGCTCCTCGTGAATCTCCACTTTCACGTAGCGCTGTTCGATCTTAGCTGGCCTCAGTCCTTCAAGCAACAATTCACCAATACACGAAGTGAATCACCACTTGAGGCGACCTAAAATTTCATCCCGCCGGAAGCAAACGTCACTCTACCGGTATCATCCTTCTGGTCCTGGTTTCACTCATCCTTCACCACAATTCGATCGGCACCCTTTCACCAAGTCTATCAATGGGCCCTCAACACATCCTCCTGCCAGTAGGTCTGTACGTCCTCAGACCCAGACGAGCTCCGTTGAAACGCAGTACGGTCAACCTTCACTTAGGCCCTCTTCAGCCTTCAGATTTATCTCCGTCGAAATCGCAGGTCGGTAAGCCTCTTATGGGCCCTTATTCGGCCTACAGTTTTTTGTTACGTCGTGCTAGACTATTCAGGATTCAAAGCTGAAAAGTCCACAAATTCTGCCTAATCGAGTAGGACCAAAAGTGTACCCAAACAACCGGCAAACTAATTTTCCTATTACGACTACAGTAGGCCTGTTCAATTATTTTACCATATTCAATTATCTTACCATATTTGTATCCGCTTGTTTTATTGCTCATTTATGTACAGGGTGTCCCATAAGTCCGGCATCATAGGAGAAATTCATATTTTTCTATTTCTACAAACCATAATTCATATTTTTCTCTTTCTACAGGCGGCCATAATGTCTGTGAGCAAGGAAGAACGAATCCAGATAATTCTACTCATAGGAAATCAGAGTCAAAGAGAGGCCGCTGCTGAATTTAACAGACTGCAACCAGACTGCGAGCCAATAACACAGAGTTGTGTTAGCAGACTTGTTGCAAAGTTTAAGGAAACAGGATCCATAGAAGATAAACCACGCAGTGGACCTTCAAGGAGGTCCACTGACGATGATACAGCGACTGCTATCCTGGCTCATTTTAACAGAAGTCCCAATAAGTCTCTTCGGCGATTGTCCGCCGCCGAGAGCAGGAGTGTCGAAAAGTAGCATCCATCGCATTCTTCAGGCTCACAAATGGTATCCATATAAACTTCGGATCCTACAGAAATTAAGCGAAGATGATCCCGACCGGCGGATGGAATTTTGTGAATGGGCTATGGAACAATACATATTGAGCACGTTCTGTAAATAAAAGCTTTCGTTTTGCCTTTTTTTATTATTTTTCCTATGATGCCGGACTTATGGGACACCCTGTATTTTATTTTTACTTGCCTAGTCCGTTTACTGTAGCAACACCATATTTTCATTACCTTAGTTATTGTTGGCTTAATTACTATCATTGTGTAGTCACTGCCGCAAAACTCGTTAGCCTACCTAAATTAGTGTTTCTTGTCATTATTATATTCACTTAGCGCTTATACTGTATAGACCATTTGTTGTGTTCAGGAATAAAATATCTCAAATACAATGTTAATTATGATTGTGTAACACTTTTGCAAAATTGTCAAATATCATCGTTTAAATGGCTCTTTGTTTACTGATATGAATCACTGCAATAGTTTTATTTTTTGTAATTCTCTCCTTTGAGGTGAGAGACCGCCAAGAGTCACAGCTGTAGTGGTTCAACACTTAAGTTGTAACATGGAACTTATTAATACAAAACAACAATTATATCCATTTATGATGCTGTCTCAATACAAAACATTCTTCGTTTCTAAATAATTTTTCTCTCACTGACTCTTTATTACTATATCAGTGTTGGTGATCTAGAAATAGTATTTACTCCGGATATAACAGTGCCATACCAGTAGTATCCATTCAGCTGTCGTCCATTTGCCAGTTGGAAGATATTCTAAGCAGTGACGTATGAAACCAACAGATACCCATCAATCTGGTAATGTTATAATGCTATTAAAATTTAATGTGCATGAAAACATTGGTTTTTCGTCATAAACCGCCTGTATATATATATATATATAATATATATATATATCAGGTTTTTTCCTCTGTCTTTGTTATAACAAAATAATATCTGAATGTATGTTCAATATTAAATGTAAATTAATAAATTAATAAATTTGGAATTTGGTCAGGGCGCAATAATGTCTACCAACGGCTCTGTTTTTATACAGAGTGACGCAAAGTCTGGAACCATAGCCAGATTTTAATAATTTGTGTTTTAATGTGTTTTGTTCTTTTCAGATTTGTTGTTGAATCTATGGCACAGAAAGAACTATAGATGAACGGGTGGAGATAGTTTTAATGTGCGCAAGGCGTGGTAACACACCGATCAGTTGCTACTGCTCTTAATGCCAAACACCCTGAGAGGCCGCCAGTTGCTCAGACATCAGTTGGAAAACTTCACTCGCTTCAAAGAAACGGGAAGTGTTCATGATCTGCCGCGTAGTGGCCGACCAAAAAGTTCAACCGATGCAGCAACATCACTAACGGTACTCATTCACCTCGAAAACAGCCCACGTAAGTCCTTAAGTTATCTCAGGAAACGGTGTCTCCAGAAGATCCATTCAACGAATTCTTACAACAAATCGTTTCCACCCCTACAAAGTCCAACTCGTTCAGGAACTGCACGGTGACGACACAGACCGTCGTGTAGAGTTCTGCTAGTGGTTTCTACAACATCGACAGCTTCAACAAAGGATCGTGTTCAGCGACAAAGCGATATTTTACCTCAGCGGTCGTGTCAATAGGCATAATGCACGCTATTGGGCCAATGAGAATCCCCACTAGATGGAGGAAGGACATATGCAATTCGATCCACGAATTATGGTGTGGGCTGCGCTCTGGGGGGATCGGTTAATTGGTCCGTACTTTTTCGACGGCAATGTAACAGGTGAAACATGTGCATATGCTGCAAACATTTCTAATGCCCATACTGGATGATATTCCATTGGAGAATGGGTGGAGATGTGGTTTCAGCAGGATGGTGCACCACCACATTTCGCAACCATCGTCCGGAGTTCTTTAGATGAAATATTCCCAAGCAAATGGATCGGACGGCGAGGGCTCGTCGAATGGCCACCTAGTTCTCCAGACCTCACGCCTCTTGACTTTTTCTTGTGGGGCCATCTCAAGTCGGTATTCTATGCTGATCGACCCAGAACCATACGTCCTTTAAAGGATAAAATCACATCTGGGTGTGCCAAAATCAGTACCAATGTGTTAAGAAATGTTCAAACATCATGCATTCAACGCGTCAGAAAGTGTCTCCAAGTGGAAGGCCACCAATTTGAATATTTACTATAATTTAATAAAATGTGCCTATGGTTCCTAACTTTTGCGCCACCCTGTATATTGAAACTTCGATTCGTTCAGGATCACAGCTTGCCAATACCATGAACACTGTTTTTTTTTAGTTTTTACAAGACCAATTTTATTCACTACATTGTTAATATATAGGGTGAACCAAAAGTAGGTGGACAGTAAATGATAACGTTTATTTTGAGAATACATATTTAATTTTTTTGTATACTATAATACAAAATAAAATTTAAATAAATTTAGTTATAATATTTAATATAATATAACACAAACACCATAGTTATAATGAACACCATAGTTATAATATAATATAACACAAACCGTATTCAACCTACTGTCCACCTACCTTTGGTTCACCGTGTATATCCCCTTCTTGAATTTATTTTAATTATTGATTTATGTTTCCTGTAATATGTAAACCAGAGTGATGAATGAACACAACTGTTCATCTGGAATACATTTTACGAATCAAACCATGCAGTTACGGGTATAGCGCCCTTTACTGGCTCACACACTTACAACAACAAACACGTGCGCAACACGGGAGAAGTAGCCATTAAGATCAAAGGTCGCATTTTATGGGCTGACTGGTTGAGTGAGAACCTCCCCACCGGTGAAAAGACAGTGTACTCCTTCCACGGATGTTGCTGGCACGGATGCCCACGTTCTGAGTGTGGTATCACAGGAAACTTACACGATAAATCCCCCACCGATAGTCTGGCATGGATCCGTGCTCGAGATTAGTTAATAAATTCTCAGTTCACTCATAGGATGTTATGGGAACATGAATATTTTGAGTGGCTGGAGACCAGCAAGCAGTATCGTGATGAAATAATGGTTATCAATGGTGGTGGGCCCTCTCAAGTGTGGTGACAGTTTGTTTGGAAGGGGTACAATCCCTTTCAAACTATACTTTCCAACTACGAATGGTGTACAGATTCACTAGTTTGACTTTTGCTCGTTATACCTCTATGTGAATGAAGAATAACCCATATCCCCTAGATGCCCTTGAAAAGCTCAGGGACCCGCCCTACCCACTAGCGAAGAGTTCTCAGGTAATTTAAACGAGAATTATTCTGGTCTATCATTCGTTGATGTAATTCCCCCTCGTGATTTATGGATGCCCAATTGCCCATATTACCCGTTGTTATAGATTACAACTTATGTTTCCCCTGTGAAGTGTACAGAGGAGAGCAATGGATAATTTAATCATACAATCAATCAGAGGAAAATCCGAGGCGTTTTTACAAGCTCTGAGTGGACCAAGCCGTTGGTCACGGCTACAAAATATTAAAGATTTATGAAGTGTGGAGGTCGATAACCTCTTCACTTATTATATCAACACCCTCCTGAAAGATAAAGTTGAAGCGTCAGAGTATCTACACAGTGTTGAGACCGGGGACAAAAAAACACCCTATATTCAACGTCACCGTGACCGTGAGGGGATACAAATTGAGCGGAGCATATTAAAGCGCAATAGCATATGGCAAACTTTTTCGTGCAAAGCTTTGTTTGAACAGTCTTTGGGGCATATTTGCACAAAAAACTGTCGAGCGGAACGTGCACTTAGCTCACAGTTTTTATTAAGTATGGGACTACGCCAAAAAGCTGACGATAAAGATATTCTTGATATTGTATACGTAGGTAATGTTAGCCCTGTTCAAAAATCAACTTTTTCTTATTTTCATAGGTTTCTGTACGTTTTACCATGCATTTTGACCTGAAAAGGCCGAAAATCACAACCATTTTGACCTAGGTTGTTGGGAAGCATTGCCGCATGGAGCTTTAAGTTTTCTGCCTTGAAATCGGCCAAAAGCACCAGTTCCGGGGTCCCTTGAATCATGTTTTGCACTATAACTTTTTATCTAAACAAGATAGAGCAACAAAATAGGCACCAAATTAAAGTGTTTTTAATCCTCTTTCTAACTTATACAATTATGATAGTCTTGGAACAAGAAATGGCACATTGGTACATACAAAGTTTTCAGAAATATCACAAAATTCGTTTTCTCACACTCAAGGCAGACAAGGCGCCTTATTCATGACACAAATTTGAGATTAACATTTTGTCACAAGTCTAATCGATCAAGAAGTGAAAGCATTAAATGATGATTAATTTTATAATGACATTTACACAGTCAGTTGTTGAGAGTTTGTTTCTTGAAGCTGTCAAAGCGGCGTCTGTTGAACTCCACAGCTTGAAGGAGATAGTCCCTTTGCTTGGCATCTGTTGTTATGACATTTGCAAAGTCGCTCATCATCTTGACACCACGTTCAGCAATGTCATTCACCGCTTTCAGATTCTTAACATAGTCCAACGCTTTTCTGTAGTCCTCATTCTGTGGCCAAGACGTGACAGGTTCCAGAAGCCACTCGGATCCAATGTTCAGTGTGTCCAGCAGGAAATGTGATTCTGGGCCAATGAGATCAACCAGGGTGGTCTTAGCTGTGACTCTCTGGAATAGAGGCTTTCCTGTTCTGAAGCTGTCTGGCTTCTCAGTGGCATGTAACTGGGCAGCAATGTCGTGCTTCAATGTGTCACTCAATCTACTGCTGAACAGGGCAAATGGCACGACTTCCTGCGTCAGGTACCATTTGTGGTTTTCCATCTTATTAAGTACTGCATCAGCAAGCTCTGGGTCAGTTTTCTTGTACTTCAACATGTCCTGGATTAGACTTAGATCATTCACGGGAGCATCTGCAGCAGACATTGACATCATCCATACAGGAGTGTAGAACAGCGCAAGGAAGGTGTTGAGTCTTTCCAGCTTTGATACAGTCTTCGTCGTACTCAAGTTGATCTGCAAACATCAGCATTTTCATGGAGTACAGGTTTCTGGCCATCCATCTGGCCTGATGAATGGCGCCTGGTCGACTCCAGTGAATACCTCGAGGAGGCGTTCCTCCAAGAACAATGACTGTCAGTTCAGCCATTTCCCTGTAGTCGGCTCTTGGAAGCCTTTCTGCTGTTAGAATGTCTTGGAGTATTTCTTCACTGTTCTTCTTCTTTTCCTTCAGCCATTTGCTGTTGATAGCCAGCATCTTTGCGTTTTCCTTGGACAAGTCCGTCCAAACATCCTTCAGATGCTCAAACCAGGGATTATCTGGCCCCTTCACCTTCCCAAACAGCTTCTCCCAAACTGCTCCTACTAGGATTTCCAGGATGTGATGTCGACAGGCCAGATAAAACACCTTTTTGTTCAGCATTTTCTCTAGCAGTTTGCGGCTCCTCTGTGAACTCCACTGTTACTGGATGTAGTGTCAAAAACAAGGGCAGTAACATTATCCGTAAGTTCCCATGTCTCCAGTAAATCCATTGAAGCCTCAGCCTGAGCTGTGCCAGAAGAATTGTCGATGACAGGTACTCCCAATAACTTTCCTTCAGTGTATGAAGGTGGACCAGACACTAGCACAGCTAAAGTCTCTGAGGTACTTCCAGGTTCACTGCCCAAGACATCTTTGAGCAACTTTCCATCCCAGTGTAAGGCAGCGTACTGTGGGGGTTTTTCACAAAACTTGGACATGTGACTCTGGCTGATATTATACCTGGACAGCATTCTGTTGCGACGTGTTGTTGAGGTTGAGATGACGAAGTTATCCAGATCAGCCCCTCCAGCTTTCAAGGTGGCAGAAACCATGGCAGTAACTTGATTGTCTGATAAACCAAGACGATCAGCTGTATTGCAGATGACATCACATTCCATGACCTTCCTTGGAAACGTCAAAGTCACACTAGTCACAGTGTCTTGATGGTGAGAACATCCAGGACGAGGCTGATGGTAATCCATGTCCTCTGTGTTAGCGTCGTTATCAGTTGAGTCACCCCAGGTGATGTCATCCACATGAACAACTGCCTCTTGTTCTGCTGCAGCTGTAAAATAGTACAACATGTTAATACAGTAATTGTTAAGTACATGCTAAATATCGCAATGGAGTAAAACTTAAAACTTTTTGTAACGTTCAAAGTAATTAGTTTTACCTTGTTCTTGTCTATGCTGCAGTCTTTCATTCCTCGCTGCTTGCTGCAGGGATCTTCTCTCAAAAATCTTGTCATGACCAGACATATGACCTTTCCTCTCAGTCTTTTGGTCTTCGTAGAACCTGATATCCTCATCTTTCTTCTCTCTGGATAACAGTCTGTTGTTCTGTATTTCCTGGATTGCATCTGGAGCTCCTATATCGAACAGGCTGTTTAATTCCAGCACAAATGCTCCTCTTTTTCCTCCAGGGTTACTTGCTCTTCCTTTGCTTTTCACCAGAGCACGATGTTTCTCATGTAGTTTCATGAAGAGCTTCATTGCGTTGTACTTGGTCATTGTCTTGATCCTAGCCATCTGCCAGAATGGGATGATAGATTCAACTGTTTCATATGCAAGGTCTTGAACCATGGGCCTCCCTGCATTTTCCGGTAAATTCTGAAGATTAAGGAAATACTGGAACGCCTGTCTGTTGGTAGGAAGCTGGGAACCACTGATAAAAGCTGAAGGGTATCCAATCAGGAAAGTTTCAGTGAGAGATCTGGTAGATGGCCTAGTCGACACCTGCCTGAACAGTACGTGGAGGTTCTGAGATATCAACTGTGCGCCCACGGAGCTCCCTCAGCTCCTTGCTTAATGCCATTGTGAAGTTGTAACTTGTAGATGGTTTTCTAGATTCTGATTGAGTTTCTGTTGTTTCCTGAAAAATGATAGATAATTATTATTATTATTATTATTATTATTATTAATTATTATTTATTTATTATTATTATTATTATTATTATTATTATTATTATTATTTATTAATTTTATGCTCTTTCATTTGATACCTAATTTGTTGCTCTATCTTGTTTAGATCAAAAGTTAAAGTGCAAAACATAATTCAAGGGACCCCGGAATTGGCGCTTTGGCCGATTTCAAGGCAGAAAATTTAAAGCTCCATGCGGCAATGCTTCCCAACATCCTAGGTCAAAATAGTTGTGAGTTTCGGCTTTTTCAGGTCAAAAAGCATGGGAAAATGTACAGAAACCTATGAAAATAAGAAAAAGTTGATTTTTGAACAGGCCTAAGGTAATGTGTACATAATATGTTACAATAAGAGTGAGTTGGCTACAGGCACATCCCCATCACGAACATCCCTGTGACTAGTTTTACAACGGTTTACGGAGGCATCAAGCTTTGGGATCTGATGCATTCTCTGGGTCTACGGGTCCTGTACGCTGGTGCCGACATTGTGGTGTTTATGGCGAAGATTTATAAATATATGCCTCCTATAGGTGAGTTCTTCGGTGAGCTCAATGGCAAGATCAAGGTTGAGTATCTGGGCAATGCTTACAATGACTCTTTTGTTTCAACCGGGCCAAAAACTTACAGAATATGCGTGAGGATCGGGAAGATTTCAAGTACATCATGAAAGCGAAGGGTATCACTTTAAATCCAGTAAACCCTCAAATCATAAACTTTACCTCTCTTAAAGATCTGTAGAGTTTAGAAGAACCTGAAGATGATGACGATTTCACGCCTCTTCATCTGGTTGTATGGACGCATAATTTTCGCGCTCAGAATCTAGGCAGTGTGAAGGAGCTTATAGAGACGAGGATGTGTCGCACTACCTACCGGAAACGAAGTTTTTACTGTTTATTTATTTTATAAATTATTTTAAAGTTTTGATTCGTTTATTTACGTGTTATTATTATTATTATTATTATTATTATTATTATTATTATTATTATTCACTCTCGGCTTTCCCACCCTTGGGCGCGGAATGAAATGGGAACGATATTGAGTGGGTATCATCCCATTCAATATCATACGGTTTACTCCCATTCAACGTCATTCCCATTCTCATCCACGGCTTTCTACTTTGGTTAACGTACGTTACGATCAGTTAGGTTAGGTTTATTTAGGTTAAGTTAAGCTAATGTTAGATTAAGTTAGGTTAGGTTTCTTTAGGTTAAGTTAGGCTAATGTTAGATTAAGTTAGGTTATGTTCCTTTAGGTTAATTTAGGCTAATGTTATGTTAGGTTAGGTTAGGAAATATTAGCTATTCCCATTTGGCACCTTTACCGCGAATAGAAATGAAAAGACATTGAGTGAGAAATAATCTGTCATTCCCATTTCATTCCGCACTAAAGAGTGGGAAAGCCGAGAGTGAAAATTTCAAAGGAGGCATTTTCACTCGGTTTATTTTCAGTTCATACCATTCTCATTCTCATTCACGGCTTTCCCACTTTGGTCCAGGTTAAGTTAATTTATGTAGATTAGACTAATGTTAGCTTAGGTTAGGCTAGGAAATATTAGCCATTCCCACTCGCCGCTTTTACAGCGAATGGGAATGGAGTGACATTGTTTCTCAAATCAAGAAACTCTTTTCTCAAATGTGTATTTTTCACTTTTGTGTATTTGCATTTGCAGACTGCGGATGGGAATGGGAATGACACTGAATGGGAAGTGGAATGAGACCGTAAAGGACACTACCTCTGAAATATCCGCGTGCTAATGAGTTTAAACACAAATAAAGTTCTTAACGTGCACTTATTGTTGTTTCTGATGCTATGCAATATTTAATTCTAAAATACATTTGTTGCTTGCAGTGTGTATATTTTAAAACACACACACACACACACACACACACACACACACACACACACACACACACACACACATCAATTCAAATTGTTAAACTGCAACTATATTCAAAACAAATCTGTTCAGTTGAAAATAGATTGGCTACATTTTGTTGAACTGAAAGAAAATTGACTGAATTCTATTAAAATGAAAGAAGACTGCCTGATTTACTTGAATGGAATGGAAAGAGATTGATCGAATTTCGCTAAAATGAATGTACATTAGGGTTGTTCTTATTTGGGCTTAAATTTAAAATTTTGCGATTTTTATGAATGCATCCTCGGATATTGTGCGAATAGCTATAAAAACTAATCCTGTAAAGTTTGAGAGCGATCGCATAATTTTTACTACTTCCCCCGGGTACTTTTGTATTCTCCTCCGAATAAATCATAGGATAGTGTTGTACGTTTTATGAAAATTGTCGTTGCGGAATGCCGTTGGATGGAATTGATATCTTCGGCAGGTCAGTACTTTGTAGTTGAATTGTATACTAGGTCCCCCTCTACTGAAGTATTAGCCCCTGAATGGGGGGGGTCTCATGGTGCCCATCTCCCACTCATTGTTGCCTAGTTTGCAGAAGTCACGATGGACTTTCGGGCGTCAGGGTAGCGCTGGCGGTGCGCCTCGACGACCTGGAGGAGGAACTGACGCTGGTCCTCGTCCTTTGTCAGTGCCAGGTTGTAGTCCTGCATCATAGCGACGCCGCGCTCGGCGAAGTCGTTAGTGACGCGGAGACTCGCCACCCTCCGTGCGGCGGCGGCAAACCTTGGGTCACTGGGCCACTCCGCTGGGTCGGAGGACAGGAAGGCGCCGTCGATGCCTAGCACGTGGAATAAGAGCCCCGATGACTGGGTGACGAAATCCACGAGGGTCTTGCCGTTCACCACAGCCGGCTTCGGCTCGACGACGACGCGCTTCGGGGGGCTGTCCGAGCCCTCCTGCCCGTCGAGCACCTTCACCATCATCCTTTTTGTCTCGGCAGATGTGTTGTCGTCGAAGAAGGCGAGCGACACGAGTGGCTCGCTCAGATACCACAGGTGCCGGCGCGCGAAGCCGTCAGCCAGAACCTTGGCGAGCACCTTGTCCTCGTAGCCGACGAGGTCCTGGAGGAGGGCAAGGTCGTTCGCCGGGGCGGCGGCGGGTTCGGTGAAGCGAACCAGGACGGGACTTAGAGGGCAAGGGCGAAGTTGATGAATCGCCTGAGACCGGTCCGCTCCCGCGCGGTGAGGACCAACTGTTCGCAGAACAGGAACATCTTGAGGCAATAAATGGCCTTCGCCATCCAGCGCGCGCTGTGGAGGGCGCCTGGGCGCATGAACCGGATGCCGCGCGTGCAGTGGCGTACTAAGGGGGGGGACAGGGGGGACAGGCCCCATGGCCCAGCTGTTTTAGGGGCCGATGTTTATAATTATATCTATGATAAATTTGGAATGCTCAACAATATCTCTCAACTAACTTCAGAGGAAGCATCAAAAGCAGAAAAAAAATCTGGCTAGTCCATTACCCAAATGATTTTGAGGACAGCTTCCCATTTGAGTTTCAGCATTTTGTACTGTTTGTCAACCAAAACGATTTAGCTGACACTCGCCCATTAGGAGTACTACAGGAAATTCACAAATTGAGGGCTGTTTTCCCAAATGCTTTCATTGCTTATCGTATTTATTTGTGTTTGATGATGTCAAATGCAACTGCGGAGCGTTCTTTTTCTAATTTGAGCATGAATAAAAATGTTAAACGTCAAATGCTAACCTAAAAGAAATTGCAAAGTCTGTCATTGTTATGCACAGAAAATAATATTTGGCAGAATTTAAATACTGGGCTTGTGACTGGAAAATTTAGTGATATGAAGCAGCTCTAAAAACTTTTGTATACTGGTGGCGGATGATTTTGTGACCAACTTTGGTAGATTAGTAGTGGACTTGTAGTTGTGTAATTGGTTTGATGTAATTGTGGCAGCTTGGTATTTGTGTAAAACTTACATTATTTGATTTAGAAATAAATGGTTTTATTAATTTACATGACTCGAAGATTTGTCTTGTTGAGGCACCCCAAGAATTTTGGCTCCAGAGCCCAAAAATCCTTAATATGGCACTGCGCACGTGGGCACGCCGCCGAGGACGATAATGGACAGCTCCAAGAGCTCGCGGTAGTCATCGCGCGGCTGCTGTTATAATGTTATAATGTTTCAGACCAACAAAGACCCTAGGATCCACTCATGGCTGGTCTACCTAACTGTGTTCGTAATTGTGTATTGTGCATGTCCTCCGTGGTGGCGGAGGGGACCTACAATTTTACGTGGGTTGGGAGAGGTGGAAATGGTAGCGGGTGATGAGGTCGTCGCGCGGGTCCATGAGGGCCGCTGTGGCCTCCTCGTCGTCGATGACCAGGTGGCGCTTGGTGTTGATGGAATCCCACCGTTCCTTGAATAGCTTGAAGAGCTGGACGTTGGGACAGGAGGAGGCGCGGAAACACTCGCCGAACGCCTTGGCGGAGACGAGTTCGAGCATGTGGTGGTGGCAGGCAAGGTTGAGCAGATCCTTGCCCAGCTTCTGTTCGATGAGCACGCAGGCGCCCGCGCGCGCGCCGGTGTTCGACGCCGTCATATCGAAGCTCAGGCCTAAGTTGAAACGACAAAATGCCATACATGAGGGTACAGAAACGGTATGCAAAAACCTACACCTAAGTTGCAACGACAAAATACTCCGCTACATGTATAAAGGACGCATATTTTATATTGTGTATATAGTATTATATATTATATTATATATAGTTATATGCATATTATATACAGTATATTATTATATTATATAAAGGATGCATATTATATATTGTATATATAGTATTATAGTGTATATTATATTATATATAGTATTACATTATATATATATATTATATTTATTGTATATATTATAATCGGTCTCATCTCGAAAACTAGACGTTCTAGAGGGAAATTGAAAGCAGATTTTGAATCAGCGTCCCAACAGCTATCTAGCCCACCCATAATTATATCTGATGAAAAATACTTGTTGGCCAGTGTTATTATTATTATTATTATTATTATTATTATTATTATCATTATTATTATTATTGTCTGAATAGCAGAAAATTTCATTGATAAACCATTATCTTCACTGATATGAGATATCCAGAATTAAATTCAATTAAAGTCAGTTATGTAAAAACAAGTGATAACTTTGTGGCTGGTTTACCTTTAGATCACATCATCTGTTTGCCAGTTATCTAAAGCAAATGTAAACACACTCTTTCTTATTCGATAAACATTGTCGGCAGTGTGTGTGTGTGTGTGTGTGTGTGTGTGAGAGAGAGAGAGAGAGAGAGAGAGAGAGATATCTGGTTATGCGTATTACGTTTTAGATACCATGCATTTTCTCTCTCTCTCTCTCTCTCTCTCTCTATATATATATATATATATATATATATATGTTCAAAAATCTTCAACAACCCTCATTCAAGGACTGTCCAAACCAGTCTCAGAAATGGGGAGTGGAATGCAGTAACGAGCCTGCTGCGGGTAATGTATTTGGTTCGACCAGATTCCCCTCTTAAAGGACTTATTTTTCTCGCTTCGTGTCATTACCGTCCTCGTCAATGACCCTTCGTGGATGAAGAACGGTAAATTGAACAACCAACACTTTTCCGACGATACCTTAAAGGAACAAACTGTGTAAAACTTCTCTAAATAAGCAATAATAAGGTGAAATTACCATAATTCAAGGGCATTGGTATGTACTGCCTTTTCATGCGTGAACTACCAACAATTGATTTTATCTTACAGGGTCATAATATCCCTTTCCTTTGGTGTCCGTAGTTCAGTGGGTAATACCGGTTACCTATAAGCGAAGTGAAGATGCTGAGGTCAGAGGTTCGACCCCCAATGGTACGGGTAATAAAAATAATGCAGGAGTTAGCGCAATTAGTCGTTGGCCTGAGCGCTGTTCCAGTTTCTGGCCTTCCTCTGATTATAATTTTTGAAGTTATATTGTTAATGAAATATCCGAAGAAAGTTGTTCAGTTGTACTATTTAGGAGTAAAGTCCTTTGGAAAAGATAGGGTAGCACTAGGCCACACTTTTACTATAACTTACAGTCCCTATGTATCTCAATTTTCGTAACGGAGAGTATAAAGTTTCGGAAAAAAGTTCGCCTAGAAACAATTTCTAAAAAACATTGACATATTACCAATTAGTAATATTCTGTTTTTGTTTGGATATTTTATTCCTTTTGATGACAATAATTAAAATTGTAATATCCCAATCATTACTAATCAGCAAGTTTTTATGCTTTTTAGAAACGTTAGGGGTGATGGGGTGATCACGGTGCTTGTGCCAGGATTATTATTAGTTACAGTATCAAAAAGATTGCATGTTACTTTCAACTCTCATCCTGTCCTCATAGGATGACTTCTAGATGGCACTTGGCTGTATTTAATTTGGTTGCTGGAGATTTCTCAGTTCTTTTGACAGCGCGTTAAAGAATTTTGGACCTCGTATTCTGAGAGTATTTCTCGTGTAGCTGCGTTTAAATTTATTTTTTTCATAATTCTTTGTATAAATGTCGAGTATGGATTAATACAGTGGTTCCCAACCTGGGGTCTCCGGACCCCTGGGGGTCCGCGAAGGTAGTACTAGGGGTCCGTGAGCTTTCAATATTTCGAGAGGTTCCAATAGAAATCGTACATTTACCCACGATAAGGGCGCTTAGGCTAAAATTTCAAGTTTCCTTGCTCTTGGCTGGAATTATTAATACTTTTTTTAATAGGCTGTATTTTAATTGCATACTCTCTTATATGTCCTTTATTTGATAGTGAAAAATGAGAAAACGAATTAATTATTAGTTAATAAAAACAGTTTGTTTGGTAGACGGAATCTTTCAAAAACATGGGGTCCGTGGGAAAAAAATAAAAATAAAAGGGGTCCTTTGCGGTGAAAAGGTTGGGACCCACTGGATTAATATATACTACATTTACAACTAATTCTTTGTATACTATAAACAGTTTTTGTACTGAGGATATTTTTTGTATTACTGTCATGTGTATCAACTCCGTACTAAATAATATACAGAATGTTGCCTTTAAATTAATCTAAGGGTAGAGTAAAGTCAAAAACTATAAATGGCCACGTTATTGTAAAAATTAAATTAATCAACGCCAGTACTTTTAAAGTTGTTGCATGTTTCGCGTTAAAATTATTCCACAATATTTATTTCACCAATAGAGAATTTCTTTCTCTCTCTCTCTCTCTCTGGCTAGCCTGGAGTGGGCCATGGAGACTTTGTTGGCCCGATACTTCGGTAAATAGCGCTGTAAATATTTTGTATAAAATCAAAAACCATACGTTCGAAGTTTTTATGACAATACCAAGTAGCTGATATAGAATTAGCACAAATATATTATTTTATTTTATACAACAGTGCTATCTAGTGTGCGATTTCTGTGTGTGCAGTAGTATTGGTGCATCGAGTAAGTGTGCAATAAAATTGCATTCAACATTGCAATTTGCAGGAAAAAGGGCCCATACCCGGGAAAGGGGTGTAGAAGGTACCGAACCTAAAAACTACACGAATAGAACCTAACCTAACCTATCCTAACCTAACCTGGAGTAAAGAGACAACAGCGCCCCTCCTCATTTAGAAACTAAAAATAAAATAGCATGCTCCAAAAAGTAGAAAATTGAATATAGGATAAACTAACCTAACCTTAACTAACCTAACCTAACCTAGCTTAGCCTAGCCTAACCTGGAATAATATACAACGACGCCCCTACTCATTTGGAAAACAAATAAATAAAAATAGCCTATTCATTCTTCTTCGCCTTCCAACCTAACTATCGTATGTGTGGCTAATATATATATATATATATATATATACAGTATATATATTCAGCAAAAGAAAGAGTGTAGCGGCGAAGTTAGCTAATTGCGGAAATCTACTATATATATATATATATATATAATCCCACAATTTCATTTAGGATTAAGTTTGTTCCTATTTTACAACTGTTTGTAATACATTCATGATCTTTAAGCAATAATAGTATACAGTAGATTCAAAAGCCTCCTCGAGTACACATTCGTTTATTATTACACCGTGATTATGAAATGACAGACTATATAGAATGCGCACTAAACGCTCGTTTATTCTCTTTTCAATAGTTTTTTAACCGAGTATAGATCAGAGTTCATATCGATGAGTGAGGAAGTCTTCCAAGTCGTGATGGTTGTTGTACCTTTTAGTATCAAGTCATCCCATAAGTAATGTCGTTTTTTAGATCGGAATTTGAAGGACAAAAAAAAAACTCAACTGAAACTTTTTAATCTAGTATATATTTTCCATCGGAATCAATGACACTCTGCCAACGTCCTACAAGCTTTTCAATGCCATGTTTATAAAATTCAGGCGGTTTTGAGGCAAAAAACGTACAAAGACTGGTGTGCAGGTCATCTAAAGAAGTATACTGTTTCTCGTCAACATAGTTTTGCAGACTCCTGAAGAGATGATAATCTGAAGGCGCAATGTCTGGAGAATATGGAGGATGTGGAAGTTTTTCCCACCCAAGCTCCTCAATTTTTGCAGACGTGATCCGAGCGGTATGAGGACGTGCGTTGTCGTGGTGGAACACGATTCCTTTCCGATTAACCAAAAAAGGTATCTTTTCTTTTAGTGCAGTGTTCAATCGATCCAGTTGTTGACAGTAGACTTGAGCGGTGATTGTTTGGTTGTGTGGTAAGGTTTCAAAGTGTATTACACCACCTTTATCTCACCAAACACTAAGCATCACCTTCCAAGGGTGAAGACTTGGTTTTGGCTGTGGTGTCGCTGGTTCTCCGGCATAAACCCACTGTCGACGGCGTTTAACATTCTGGCACAGTATCCACTTTTCATCACCAGTCACTAAAAGGTGCAAAAACGGATCTTGGAGTTCACGGAAATGAAGAGCTGTGCTAATGTTTACCCGCACCCTCAGATTGTCGACCGACAATTCATGTGGCACCCATTTTCCTAACTTAGGCACTTTCCCGAGTTGTTGCAAATGTCGATGGATGGTGGACGGGGATGAATTGAGTTTCTGGACCAATTCTTCGACAGTTGTTGAACAGTCTTCTTCAAGTGCGGCTAACAGCAGGTCATCATCAAACTCAGCAGGGCGTCCAGAGCGTGCTGCATCTGTCAAACAGCAGTCACCATTCCTAAACTTTTGAAACCATCTTTGACATTTCCTCACATGTAGAATATCACTGCCATAAACTTCCTGAATGTTTCGCGTTGCTTCAGTAGCACTATTCCCTTGTTTGAACTCGTAAAGCATTATATGCCTGATATGCTCTTCTGATACCGCCATGTTTATGAGGGGTTCACATAAAGCAAAACACACTTCTTCACTGGTCAAGGTCTGTAAAGTATGTAGCGAAACACGATAGATCTCCTCTTGGATATAACCTTCGGAAAATTTATGCTTAAACCGAGTAGGACTAGTTTAAACTTAATCTATCGTAAAAAACGACATTACTTCTGGGATGATCTGATATATAAAGAAACAGTTCTTGCGGATGAACGGTGAAAGCAAGGGAGAGTTTATAGCATTCTAATCCAGCGTCCCAAAGCCAATGATACTTGCAAGGGGAAGTGGCTTATAAATACTTTTTAAGTTCCTACCCATTTTCGCCTTGCTCGTCTCTGCATTTCGTGAAATCATTGAGCAGAACAGTGTAAGCATGTTCGAGGATAGTATCAAAATAGTGCATTTTGCCAACACGAGTGTCTAATAAACGTTTCAGTTTGCGAAATGTTGCTTTTTCAAATAATCTGTCGAAGGTAAAAGGGTGACGAATAAGTACAAGTCCATTATTAACACTGCTTTTCCACATCAGACGTATATCAATGCAGGGCTGAGTCGTATCACGGTTCACACTTAACATGCAAATAACAGAGTATGAGGGTGTATCACTAATCGTCACCCTTGTTACACTCGTACCTGTTATTATTTTATAATTCCTCTACGTCCATTTCTCAATTACCATAAAGATTTTTGCCATCTCATCAATATTCAAATAAATAACGTTACGTTTTGCGGAGTCTGTACGTCTATATTTTGTTTCGATCACGTAAGTAATTGCACCACTGCTACATTTAAATACTTATATCGTATTGGGCGTTAAGGATACTGCTTCGTGGTAGCTCCATATTTCTTTGTTGATGTTTCTTGGTGGTACTGCGACTGATGCTGCGAGGAAAGTACGTCACGACGCTTCAAACTCAGGACCCGTTGTGAGGCGGTACCGAACGTTTACCGAACGTTTAAGTTGACATGCCCAGCTGAAAATGGGTATAAAGGTGTGTACAAAACATTGTCTGAAAATTTGACAGCATTTGATGTGATCAAAGAGTTACCATTTCCTATGAATATTAGGCGTTTGGATAATGGCTCAGGAATAGAAAGTACGTTGTTGAAGAATAAGGCTGTCATTCATGGAAATTGCAGGAGAAAATGTAATGCCCAAAAGCTTGATCGAGCAAAGAAATGGGCATTAGTGAAGTCAGAGTGTTCTAATGAGGAAGTTCCCAGTCCAAAAAAGACACGCAGTAGTTTTGTTTCATCTTTCAATCGTGAGCAGCCCCATGCATATCATGTGATACTGAATTGAAGTCAAAACTTATCAAAGCATCAACTGATGATATTGATATCACATTCAGAAACTTAGCCACAAAAACCAACAACTCCCAACAGTTAGCAACACTACCTACTGCATCTGATATGCATGCTATAGATGCCTATTACCATAAGACCTGCCACACAAAAATATACACCCTTGCCCGTTCAGCTGATCGACAAGTAGCATCAGTCAAATCTGAAACTTGTGGTAATAGTGGCAATCCACCAACATCTTTTGAGGCAATAGCTTTTGCTGAGTTAGCTGCTTATGTTAGTGAGTGTAAAGGACAAGTTCGCAAATTGAGGGAGGTTTACAAGCTCTATGACGAAAGGTTGACACAATTGGGGTGTACCAGCACATCCACACGCAATTCTACAAGACTGAAGGTGCGCTTGATGGAAAAATTGCCAGGATTAGTTGCTCAACCTGAAGGAAGAGACATGTTGATTACGAATAGCGATACCGTTAGATCTGTGCTGTCCCATTCCAACGAAACCACCTTGTGCGATGACGAGGCGATGATCCTCGTTAAAGCAGCAAATATACTGAGGAGGCACATCTTTGAGAATCCGCTAGAGGCTTTCTCAGGTTCGTTGGCGGACGACTGCCTCCTCAAATCTATCCCTCCTCCACTGTTTGCATTCATGGAAATGACATTGCTAGGCCCTAGTATTAAGTCACAGAACGCCATTGAGGGTGCTAGGGCTAAGGTTGCGTGTACGTTGTCTCACCTTATCATCCACAATACTGTAAAGCGTGTTGTTAAGCCTACCAGTAATGAGAAGCATCATTCCAAAGAACGTGAAACACCCACACTTCTCTATGTTGGGTTGAAATTGCAAAACCAGGGTCGGTCAAAGCAACTCATAAATCACTTCTCATCTCTTGGGCTGTCAATACCTTATGATAGAGTATCGGAGATCTCGTTGGATTTGGTAATTAGTGTATCCAACCAATTCCGTCAAGACAGTGTGGTTGTTCCCACGAATATGCATAAAAATGTCTTCACTACGGGTGATGTGGATAATATCGATCAAAAGAAACGATCAAATCTGTCCCGTTCGGATTTCCATGGTACGATGATATCCCTAACAAATCATCTGAACACTTCTAACGAGGGAGTCAAGCGTGACGTCTTTTCCGTTAATGCTGATACTCCCAGTGATCGGAAAAATCTTACTCTACCAGCTTCCTATGCTGTAGTACCCCCAACTAAACTACCCAACACAGATATTTTCATGACCTCTTGCAATGATCCGGTTGTTCCAGGAGCGTCCAGAATCCCAGGGTTCATCGTGAAGGAGGAGGCCTGGTATCCCATGTGTCTCACATACTGGACGAGGAGAGAATTGAGGTGGGAGACGTCATAACCTGGTCAGGTTATAACGCTAGCCTTCAGAAAGACAATGTGCGCCTACGCGCAGAGATCAGGATTTTACCACTGTTTGTAGAGAAAGCGAAATCCCCATTCATGATCAAACATTCAATGGAGGTTGTAAAAGATGGAATCGACTTTTTAAATCCAGGGCAAACCCCCGTCATTGGCATGGATCAACCATTGTAAAGTCTGGCAAAACGAATCTAATGGAAGTACCCAGAGCAACTTGGTGAAGACAAGTACGTTGTGATGATGGAAGGGCTTCACATTGAGATGGTACTGCAGAGATCCTGAGCAAGTGGCTTGATGGCTCAGGGTGGGATCACGCGTTGGCTGAAGCAGGCGTTCTATCACCTGGTCGTGCTCATTCGGCGTTGAGTGCCTCTAACGTGAAAAGAACTCGATATGCACACCAAGTGTCCCTTGCTGCTCTTCACATATTGAGGGAAGAGGTGTACTCAGTGTCACAAGGACAAGCAGCATCTCCAACAGTCCAATACTGGACACAGACAAAGGATCTCCAACTAATGTACTGCAGGTTATCAGGTCTCAGAGAGACGAAGATTTTGAACTCTATGTCCAAGTGCTTGGTGAGATAATCACATGCTGTTTCGCTCTCGACCATCCAAACTACGCACGGTGGTTGCCAATACACGTGAGAGACCTCATGCAGTTGAAGGACAAACATCCAACAGTGTACCACGAATTTATGAAGGGCAACTTCGTTGTACAGAGGTCAGAGAACCGGCATTCCATGATGGCGAAAGACCAATCACATGAACACTCAAACGATCACATCAAGGGAGATGGAGGTGCATCTGGCCTTTACGACGAGCCGATTGCCCTCCTCATATAGATGCTAGCTTCTCTTCAGCGCGCAGGCATCATCTTCACTTATGAGAATTTCATGTCATGGCACCACACGTCGGGCTCCTCCTATCATCACGAAGAGGCAAAGAGCCTCCAGATTCATTTTCACGGTGACGTGAAGTCTCTGGTGCGAGTCCTAAAAGAGCATGGCAATCCATTCAGTGACAAGTTCTTACCTTACTACCCTTGACACTAAACTGGTCATTGATGCATGTGACTATCCAGCGTAAAGGACTGAACACGTTCAAAAAAGTACCTGACAAACAGAAAGATGCAAAAGGTCAAGTCTCAAACACAACTCAGCCTTCGTCACTCAGTTGTTCCTATCTGTGCAATCACGACCAGATGCAGATATTGATAAGTTTTTCATGTATGAAACCAAAAAGAACCCCCATCATTAGCTGTTGCTGGTCGTTTGCGAACTGGTACGAAGTCCGATCTCCTGAAATGCTTCGACAAGGTCAGTGAAAAACCAGATGGAGATTCAACAGTGAAAATCTTCGATGGTCCTGCTGTAGTCCATTTTATTCAACCCACCCAAACCGTGAGCACGATCGGTGAATATATTAAGAAGCAACTAGTGCCACTTGCAAGATCTCATGTCTCTGGTTGTGTGGATCGTATGAACTGGATATGGGATATCTACCCTGAGAGAAGCCTGAGAGACCAAGCTCATGAGAATGGAGGAGATGGTCCAAGGAAAAAAATGTACTCCAAGACTCCCATCAACCGAAAAGATTTGAGTGCCATCCTCAAAAATGCAGAGAACGAAACAGAACTCTTCACACTCGTGAGTAAGCGGTTAGCTGAGGAAGACCTGGGTGTACAACTCATCACAACACAAAAGGAAAACGTCCTCATACAACCACCCTCTGACACGGAGGGCCTGGAACCGTGTAACCATCAAGAAGCTGACACGAGGATGATCCTCCACTTCAAACATGCAGCTCAGCACAGCCACGACAAAGCATACCTCCGCACAGTGGACACTGATGTCGTGGTTGTCGCAATCTCATCGTTTAGTCTAGTCAGTCTGTGATTGGACCTGGAAGTAATTGTAACAGAAATGGTTTTAACTTTTCGCACCCTTACCTCAACATAAATGATATATTAAAAACGGTGACAAGACAATTGCGTCCTGGTCAAGTGCGTCCCGGACAAATGCGTCCCGGTCATTGGCGTCCCTGGACAATTGCGTCCGGTTTTATTTCGTCCCGGACAATTGCTTCCTGGACAATTGCGCACTTCCCCAACTACTATATGAACTTTATTTATTAGAGAAGTGAATAGAAAGTTCATTGTGACTTCACCTACGCAATTGTCCAGGGACGCCAATGACGAGGGACGAGTATGTTTGTTATTGTAATTTTGTATGGGATATAATGCCCGGTTAGATTAATTGAATGCCCAGTTAGGTCAACTGTATGCCCTTGACGATTGGTTAGGTTAAGTTGCGATATTTTCGTTAAAACTAACGAAACTAACTTTATCTTAAGTGGACGTAACCCATAAAATTTGACAATGATGTTGCTGATGATGGATAAAGTTTTAGAGAACAGTTTCGAACAGAACTTATGAACATATAACAAGTTTAATAGGTTAAAATGAAAAGTATACTTGAAATTCCGATACTAACTTTCTATTCACTTCTCTAATAAATAAACTTCATATAGTAGTTGGAGAAGTGCGCAATTGTTCAGGACGCAATTGTCCGGGACGCAATTGTCCAGGGACGCCAATGACCGGGACGCATTTGTCCGGGACGCACTTGACCAGGACGCAATTGCGCTCGTACCATTAAAAACTTACCACGAACGGGCCAGGCCAATTTCCGTAAATCCAAGATGGCCGCCGCTACCATCGGTAACAATAAAGTGGCACCAAATGTTTACTATTCAATCAATTTATTATTGTAATATATCATTCTGTAGGTTTTAATGGTCAACGAAACCATTAAAATGGATTAGAATAGTGTCTGATGCTTAGTTTGTCAATTATGGCGGCCATCATGAATTTTCAAGATGGCCGACGTGTGAAAAACCTGCATTTAAACACTGTAATTTTGCAATAAAATTAATTAATTTTATTATTTTGTTTCAGGTCAAAATGAATTCTGAACGTTTCGAAACCTGTGCAATATGTAAAGAAGTCATAGATGACCGTGATTCTTATGTGACACTAACAGAAAAAGGTGCCTTGGGTGTTTGCAATGCTAGCAGAGAAAGAGACGATGACATCTTTGTCACAGCTGGAGACAAACTACACAGATCATGTAGAGATCCATATATTAATAAGAAGAACATTGCATCTTACAATAAAAAGAAAGCATCCACATCTTCTGATGCCACTGCATTTAAACTTAGTTTAAGATCTGATCACGACATTAATTACAAATTGGATTGTTTGTTCTGCAAAAATCGCATCACCGAAAGAGATAAACGGGACAATAAAGCTTTTCAAGTGATGTGCAAGAATCGTGAGTTTGATATCAGTATTCTAAAAGTTTGCGAACAGCGCAAGGATGGCTGGGCAGTTGATGTAAAAGGGCGTAGAGCTTTTGTAAATGATTTACATTCAGAAGATGCGGTGTATCGTCAAGCATGTAGTACTAACTTTCGTATTGGAAAAGGTATTCCAAAACTATACGATAATAACACACAAACGAGTCAAAGTTTAAAAAGGGGTCGACCTTATAATGAATCTCGAGAGTCTGCCTTTGCTTTTGTGGCGAATTATTTGCGAGAAAATTATGATGAACAAACCACAATCAATGATCTTTTGTCAATAATGCAGGATCATCTGAAAGGTTCATCAAGTCATGCATATACTTCCAAATGGTTGAAAAGTCGTTTGATGGAGCATTTTAAAGATGAAATTGTTGTCACGGAGATTAATGGGAAACATAATGTTGCCACATTCAGATCAAACACCAAGAATATTCTCTATGATTTCTACAAAAGCAAGAAATCAGATGAAGTAGAAACTGAAAAGAATCGCATTATTGAAACTGCGGCAAAGCTGCTAAAAAGTGAAATTAAAGAATGCGATAGTTCTTCAACAATGTATCCATCCCCCCAAGACAGAATCTCGTGCCCGTTGCAAAGAATTTCTTCCCAAATCTTTACGATTACTGCTTGAAAAGATGTTTGTTGCCAAAAGCAGTGACCTACGAATTGCCTCTATTGGGCAGGCAATAATGCAAGCAGTCAGACCAAAAGCAATAATTGCCCCACTTCAGACTGGCTTGGGAGTGCAAATGCATAGACAATTTGGATCAAGGTTTTTGATTGACTCTTTACACAGTCACGGATTTTGCTCTTCCTACTCAGAGGTTCAGAAGTTTGAAAGAAGTGCGGTGTATCATCAGGGGACAGAAATTGAAGGAATTGACAATGAATCTTTCATACAACATGTTGGTGACAATGTTGATCACAATATTAGAACAATCGATGGTCTAAATACATTCCACGGTATGAATATAATTGTTACAGTTACTCCCAAGGTAGCTTCCACGAAATTAGTGCCAAGAATAGATGTCACATCAAAGGAGATCGTGGACATTTGCAGCATCGAAACTCACATATTTCGCTCGCGCAGAAAATCTCCCTGCGCCTTAACATACAAAGATTTGCATCAATTTCAATTTCATGCCGATGATCCAACAAGTTGCTTCAACATTTTATGGAATTGTGCCTGGATGCTGAAACCTCAACGACCACTGTGGAATGGCTTTATGCAAATGGTGCATAAAGGAGAGCACCCTGGACAGGCTTCCGTTATATTCATGCCGATGATCGATATGCAATCCAGCGACGAATCGTGCATTTTGTCAACCATGCATTTTGTCTGAGCAAGCAAAGTGCTACATATCACCGGTACTACATTTGATCAGCCACTGTACTGGAAGGGAACTGAAATCCAAGAAAGTGTGGATGATGCAAGCCCTTTGAAAGAAATAGCGTTGCGACTTGGTGGGCTCCACACTGCCATGAGTTTCCTTGGATCTATTGGGCACCTCATGACTTCTTCCGGACTGCAGACAATGTTAGAAACTGTTTATGCTGAAAACACGGTGCCCCACATGCTAAGTGGGAAGGCAATATCTCGAGCTGTTCGTGGTCATCTACTAGTTGTAGGTGCCCTTCATGCAATAATGATGTCAGAAATATACGAGTGCCCTATTAAGTTAGACAATGATGAAGAATACACTCAGTCAGAAGATGTTTTTAATTTTGCTGATAACTGCGATTTAATACAGATCTCAGATTTACTTGATAAATCAATCTCAGGAGAAATAAGTTCGAAAGATGTAGAAAAGGAGGAGGTCTTCAAAAAGATGATTGAGAAACTGGAGAACTACAAACAAAGCTTAGATTCCTGGAGAATTGCAAAACTGTTGTTCCAATACATAGAAATGGTCGAAATACTATGCACATTCATAAAAGCCGAAAGAACAAGAAAATTCATCCTTCATCTACTGGCAGAGTATAGCATGCTACCAATTTTCGCAGCGTCTGGACATTTTGCGTATGCTAAGTCAACACGCATCTATCTTCAAAAAATGTTAAATCTAAAAGAGACACATCCAAATGTTTACGCAAAGTTTAGAGAAGGCTATCATGTTGTTCGCAGAAGTAATAGATTTTGGGCTGGACTCTCAACAGATCTGGTTATAGAACAAGTTCTTATGAGAAGTTTGAAAACAACAGGTGAACTAACTCACGGACGAGGAATGATTGAGGTACAAAGATCAGTTTGGCTACTGTCGACACCAGCCTGTGCAGAAATAAACCGTGCGATGCAGGAAGTTACAGATGTAACGTATGAAGGTAGTGAGCAGCATAAAGAAACAAGACAGGCACGACTTGAAAGAGATTTCAAAGATTCATTGAAAATCTTGGCGTACGCTGTGGCAAGAAACCCCTTCGACAACCGAAAGGAACTCATGAGCATTGACACAGGAGAAATTGCTATTTCACCTGTCAATGTAGACAATGTCAAGGTTATTGGAAGCAACATTCTTGCTTCAATGTCCGGAAAACCAGTTGCAGATTATACGTTCAAGAAGAAAGACGTGGCCATAACAATGAAAGCAAGATCAACTATTAAGATAGATGAAGAAGTTATTCCCGTTGATCCTCTCTTGTTATTCCAACGTCTAATAACCACAGTCAGAGGTATGGGATCAGCTGTAGACTTGGAGACAGCATTCTCGTATGAGCTGTGCACATTTCCTCCTGCACTTATAGAGACAGACGGTTTGTTAAGGGAAGCAAATAAACCACAGCTAGCAAATTCTATCTGGTCTTCAACTGCGCCTGATGAATCAGATGCTTCACTTCCTAAAGATATTTCATATGTCCTCGATGGAGGATCCTTACTCCACAGAGTACAATGGACAAAAGGAAGAACATACAACGAGATTTGCAAAACTTATGTAGAATACGTCCTCAAGCATTACGGAGAGGGAACAGTCGTTGTATTTGATGGGTATGACGGGAAGCCTTGTACCAAAGATACAACCCACATTCGCAGAACCAAAGGCAAGCAGGGCATACCTGTACGTTTAACAGGAGAAATGAAGCTAAATATGAAGAAAGACGAGTTTCTTACTAACCTCGACAACAAGCAGAGATTTCTAGTAATGTTGGCGACTAAAATGAACGAAGAAAACATGAAAGCAATCCAATCATCTGGTGATGCAGACCTTTTGATTGTACAGACAGCAATTGAATCTGCCAGAAGTAAACCAACAGTTGTTATTGCAGAAGATACTGATCTACTCATTCTCCTGCTCCATCATGCTGATGTAGATGGTCACAGAATATTTTTCACATCATACCAAAAAACTCGATCGAAAGAAAACCAAACTGTGGGACATCAAGTACGCTGAATCGAAATTAGGATTGAAGATTTGCGAAGCAATCTTGCTTATTCACGCCTTACTTGGGTGTGATACAACGTCCAGATTGTTCCCTGCAAAAGTTTAAGAAAGACGAAAGCTTTCAACGCTTAAGCCAAGTTTTCAACAACTCAACATCAACAAAGAAGAAGTTATTACTGCTGGAGAAAAGTTGTTGCTTATTGTTTATGGCGGAAAAAAAGAAAGCTCGCTTGATAAGCTTCGTGTCACAAGATTCTACCGGAAAGTTGCTGCAAGTATGAAAGTTGTGTCTCCCGAGAGCTTGCCTCCAACATCCGCAGCTGCATCATTCCATTCATTGCGTGTTTACCTCCAAGTGCAAGTTTGGAGAGGACTGGAAGATCTTGATCCAGAAGAATGGGGTTGGACTGTGAAAAGAGGAAAACTGCTACCAGTTTATACCTCGAAAGCTCCAGCACCAGAAAGCTTACTAAAACTTTTCAGATGTAACTGCAAGGTAGAGTGTCAGAACGCGAGATGTACGTGTTTCAAGAATGGACTGAAATGCTCAGCCTTGTGTGGCGAATGCCAAGGCGTTTCTTGTCTGAACTGTCAGCACCCTTTGGACATAGAGAATGCAGAGAACAGTGACGAAAATAATACAGACCCAGATTTTTACTAACTCACCATCACGCATAGGCTATATCAAAATGCCTATCCCTGTGAAATCGTTATGTGATTTGAGTTGACATAGCATGCTATTTTTTCTATAAACTAAATTTCAGATCAATATCTCAGTTTATCCAAGAGTTATGTCCAAAAAACGAAATCAAAACAAGTGAACGTCGTTAATATGAAAATATATATTATCTTCGAAACTATGAAGGATAGACTAGTGGTGTTGGGGTTCATTTGAAAGACCTAATCAAAGCCTCTACGATTATGATGTCCAATGGTCAATTTTACTTGAGTACTTGAGCAATGGTCAATAACGCCTACAATCGCGGTCGATACGCAGCGCGATGTTCCGTTTTTCGTTTTAGCATGAGATGGATTACTGAAAATTTGAAGAAAAAATATTAATGTTAAAGGTTAGCTGTGAACGAAAAATACAAGATGGTGTCATTTTGACCTACCAACCTGGGGGTGTGAGGGGTTAATGCAAATTCCATTTTTCTGAAAAATTGCCTCACCCAATGGTGGTAAGTTTTTAATATGTTATTTTTAATATTTGGGGATGTGAAAAACGATGAAACCATTTCTGTTACAATTACTTCCAGGTTGACCAAAAATATAGTCTAGATTGACTGGACTAGTTCCGTGAACTGTCATTGTCTGAACTATGGGTGGCTTTTGGGACTGGAAAACACTTCCAATGTTTCCTCATTCACGTGCTAGCCTCGCAGCTCAGCCCAGAGTTGGGACTTGCGCTTCCCTTATTCCATGCCGTGACCGGAAAATTCGCCGTAAACATTTTCGCCGTAGGAAAATTCGCCGTAAACATTTTCGCCGTAAACATTTTCGCCGTAAGACAAATTCGCCGTAAGGATATTTCGCCGTAAATAAAATAAAATTAAAATTAAAAAAAAAGTTTAACTGAACCCTTATAATAGCCGGTGCTGGTTAAGTGTGCGGTCTACCTAGCTTCGAGCAGTACCACAATTAAGATTCTTTATACTGTACGGCATTGACGATTGGTTAGGTTAAGTCGTGATAGTTTGGTTAAATAAATGTCTTAAATAAATTCCTTATCTTGCTTTGAAACTCACTATATAGGAGGAGAACGAGGCCGAGGCGCGCGAAGGCGAAGAATGGAGCCAACATTCTTTATACTGTACGGCATTGACGATTGGTTAGGTTAAGTCGTGATAGTTTGGTTAAATAAATTTCTTAAATAAATTCCTTATCTTGCTTTGAAACTCACTATATAGGAGGAGAACGAGGCCGAGGCGCGCGAAGGCGAAGAATGGAGCCAACATTCTTTATACTGTACGGCATTGACGATTGGTTAGGTTAAGTCGTGATAGTTTGGTTAAATAAATTTCTTAAATAAATTCCTTATCTTGCTTTGAAACTCACTATATAGGAGGAGAACGAGGCCGAGGCGCGCGAAGGCGAAGAATGGAGCCAACATTTCCTATAGAATTGTGGAATGTTGTCGAAAGAACTCATAATAATATGCCGAGAACGAACAACAGTATAGAAGGCTTCCACAATGCAATACAAAGCTCTATTACTAACATGCATCCAAGTATCTAGAAACTCATAACCAATTTGATGAAGGAAGAGAGTTTATTTTTAAGGAGTTTTATCACTGACTTTTACCATTGAATAAAGACTTGCCTTTTTAATGCTTATATAATACCCTTTATCATCCATTGATTATTTTTAAAAAATTTTACGGCGAAATGTCCTTACGGCGAATTTGTCTTACGGCGAAAATGTTTACGGCGAAAATGTTTACGGAGAATTTTCCTACGGCGAAAATGTTTGCGGCGAAATTTCCTAGAACCATTCCATGCACTGACAGGCTTGAACGGAGTTGGCAAGAAGACAACTTGGAAAATGTGGAAGCTCTTTCTGGAACTCACGGATAGCCTGCTCGCAATATTGCGTGATCCCGACTGCTTCACCATGGAATCTGTACCTCTGCGGGTCATCGAATGTTTCACTGTCTTACTTTACAGTAAGTCTTGTGGAGATGCTACTGTGAACCAATCCCGGAGGAAGATGTTCTCACGAGGGAGCAGAACCCTCGACAATATCCCACCTACCCAGGCAGCTCTATTTCAACATGTGAGACGAGCCATTCTTCAGGCAGCTTTCATTTGGGGTCAGGCGCTGCGGCTTCATCAAGAGAGCCCTGATCCTACTGACTGAGGATGAATGATCTCAGCTCAGAAGGAGTTGGTGCCGTTCTGCATGACACTTGCAGATGTCAGTAAGGCTTGTGCGATCCTCCAACACTGTGAATTTAAGAAATCATGCACTGGCAACTGCAAATGCAACAAAGCGCACTTACACTGCACTTTCTTATGCCACTGCCAGGGTGCTTGCTTTAACAATGATGATCTTACCTAGTGTTCTCATTGTAGGATCAGTTTTGACACCCTCCATGTGTCATAACTTGACTTGTAGTAACGATGATCTTGCCCAATGTTCTTGATTAGTTTTGTGTAATTGTAAATATAACCACTTTCAGATGGGCGGAGGTTGGGGGAAGTAGTTGGTGGGGTACATAACGCGTTGGGTCCTCGTCCCGCACCATGGAAACACACTTGACTATCGAATAATGATTGAATTTGCAGTCAGACAGTGTGGCTAAAACGCGTTAATCTTTGATTTGCCGGTATCGCGCTTATTCTCCATAAGTTCACACAGGTTACAGTGATAATTGAACTTTAAACAACCGCAACCACAACTGCAACCGCGTAGTTGTGACTTCTTGACAACCGCAACCGCGGAGCTATGAAATCTGACAGAAACGAGCCCAAGATCATCAAATTTGGCCAAGCCGTTTCAGAGATAGAGCGATAGAGGTGGTTTAGGGTAAAAATGACCTTGACCATGACTTATCATGTGATCTTGATCTCTAAACATTCCGAAACATAGTTAGATTGATCAGGCATCCTCAAAAGTATACGAAACGGGCTCAAGATCATCAAAATCGTCCTAGCAATTCCTGAGATATGGCATTTTATGGTTTTGGCTGTGGAATCGAGACAGCCATTTGAATTTGCTTAAAATGGCCGCCAGAGTGAGGTCTCAGCGTGTTCCCAACCTAGAAATGTTTCTATTTGGCTAAAGGTAACTTCATGCCAAATTTCACACTTTCTGCCAGATCTGAACGATTTTTGCATTAATCCACCCCACTACCCGAATGATGCAAATAAGTCCGCGTAGGCATTATCTCCATACTTATCCTTGATCTCATCAGTGAGTTCATCAGTGAACTCATCTATAGGGGGCATATATTTGTCTTCCTTTTCCGTGAACATTACACTGTCGGTAACAACACCCAGACAATGCATCAAACCCCAAAGTTTGATGGGGCCGTAAGCTGTTGTGAAACTGGGCACGGGGATGTTTGTGACCCAAGATGTGTCTGCGGCCAACTCGGTCTTATTGTAGCACATTATAGTATACGTGTTGCCTACATGCACAATTTCAAGGACTTCCTTATCTTTAGCTTTGGTGTAATCCCACACTTCTTCAAAACTATGGGCAAGTTGTACGTTTCCCTTGTCGGTATTCTTTACAAACTTGCCTCAAAGACTGTTCAAGCAAAACTTAGCTCTAAAGCGCTTGCCAGGGTCTCGCTAATCTGTTCCCGATCAAGCCCCTTCACGATTATGGTAACGCTGAATATAGGCCGTTTTTTCATCTTCAGACTCAACACCCCGTGGCTATCCTGATGCTCTGGACTTGTAAAAACGCCACGGATCTTCCTCTGGTTGATTGTGTGATTACACTCCCCGTTGTTCTCCTCTGCACACTTCACGAACAGAGAAAACATGAACTTGTAATCTATAACAACGGGTAAGATAGGCATCCATAAATCGCGAGGGGGAAGGACATGAGTATAGGAAAGACCAAAATAGTTCTTTTTTAAACTGGTAGAGAACTCTTCGATGGATGGCAGGGCAAGACCTACATGTTTTTCAGAGGTACCTACTGGATTCGGATTGTTCTTCATGACGTAGGGGTATAAAGAGCAGAAATCGCAGTCAAATCTTCACCCCTCCATATGTGGAAAGCATAGTTTGAAGGGGTTTGTATGACTTCCAAGCAAACTATCACCGCACTTGAGAGAATTCACAACCATTGTGCGTTTGATGATCATTATTTTGTTACAGTACTGCTCATCAGTCTCCACCCACTCATCATACTCGCGCTCCGACAATACCTTGTGAGTGAACTGGGAGCTTATTAGCTAATTGCGAGTGCGACTCCACGCCAGACTATCAGCAGGGGATCTGCTGTGCAAGTCGCCTGTGATACACGTTCAGAACGGGGAGTACAATGCCATCGGCACCCCGTTGAAAGAGTACATCGTCCTCTCTCCGGTGCGTGGGTCCTCACTCAACCTATCGGCCCCAAAAAGCACGACCATTGATCTTAATAGCCACTTCTGCCGTGTTGCGCGCGTGCTTTATAAGCACGCCTGTCTGTTGCTGAATGTGAATGAGCCAGTAAATGATCCTATAACCGTAACTGTGTGGATTGTTTTTGGGCATGATAGCGATTGAATCTTTTGGCATGGAATTGTTTTTAAACACTGAAACACATAGTGAGGCAATCGTAGTAGTAGCCTCTAAGGGAGTCGCAGTTAAATCGGGTAATTTATATGCTTCTAAAGGTTTGGAAACAGACTCTGAGTACACGCAAATCATTCAGGCAATAATGTTCACATTCATCCCCTATACTGTATGCTTTATCGCCATTGAAGCTATTATACTAACGTTCAAAGTCTTCTCGTTCACTGGCACTCATGCTGTCAAAGTTCAATAATGTTTAGTTGGCGGCAGTCCAACGTAAGTTAAAGTGTCATGCGTGAGGAATGTGTAAGGGAAAAATCCTTTGGATACCTCAGCATCCTCCCCCGTTACCTTGGGTAGCTTAGCTAATTTACAAGGTGTGAATAGTAACGTGTCTTTGAACTGAACATTATTCCTTATCTGTATCTGAATGAGTTTAGTGCCTCTTTAAAAAGGATTGCCTGTGAATATCCCTGATTACTTACGTTCAAGCAGCTTCTTATAGAAAAACTGCGTATCAAACTTTGCGGTATTATGCGCAAGAATACAGTCATTTTTTTAAATTCATAGGCAAGCTTGACTATATAGTTCACAAATGGTTTCAAGGGCGAGTCTCTTGCAGTCGTTTTAAAAATATTTGTGCGTTTACTGCATTTGGGACAGTCATCACACTTAACATTCATACCCTCCTTACAGATGGTTTGACTTACGAGTAAATATGGGATAACATCTTTCGTCTTTGGATCTGTATAGGTCTCTCTCGTAGTATACAGTTATACAAAGTTTATTTTTGGGTTTGACGTCTTTCATAAAACAAACATGCTTTTCTCCACTCGTCTTATATTTCTCATGATTTTCATCACATTTATTTACCTATTTCATCACATTTATTTACATATCGTATGAAACATACCACATTCGAAAATCTTTATTTTTTTGCAAGTCCATTCGTCTTATGGAAATCGAAATAAGTATCATTGAAAAAAATTCATTTACCACACATTATAATCTCTCTCCTCAAGCTTCTACCATTCGACTTATGCATATAGAGTAACTCAAGGCACCCCTTCCACAAATCATGAGGTCTTCCACACTTACGACCTTTAACCCTTTAAGGCCGGAAAATTTTGTAGAACTAAGTATAAATGCGTGTATTTAAACGCTACTAATTTGTACCGGTCGTTCTGAAAGAGTTAACATAGTTAACGTAAAGATCTCTGTTATGTCTAATAGGAAGGTAGGTTGTTCCCACCAAACCTAAAATAAAAATTCTTGTACGATCTCTGACACGGCTTTTAAATACATACGTTGTTCTACCTTACCGATCCAAGCCAAATACAATTATACGTACTCATTTCACACTTTACGTTTACCAATCCTCAGGACCCTTGTTACAGTTAAATTAAGTCAACAATCTCTAGCAAATCTCTACACCATCAGCGTAGACGATTCGGGGTCATCCCCAACAGTGGACCTGTTTCTGAGAAGAACAGGTGTATTGCTTACATTGCGCAGCAAATTGATTGATACACCCCCGGTTGAAGGATGAGCTGTTGTTGATAGTGTGCGGGGCAGAAAAAGATGATGAAGATGAAGCTGGAACTTGGGGTGGTGCGTAGCTGGCTGAGGCGAAGCGGAACGAATTGAACTCCCTCGTGTTGTTTGAGCGTTAGGTAGCGAAGGGTCGGTGTTGTTGATCGTGATGTGTTCTGAGAACTACTTGTGGTACCGAATCTTGGCCATTTTGAGGACCTAGCTACCGTGGAGGATTTTTCAGATATATCATCCTCCTCCACCATCGCTGGGTGCTTAGCTCCCGCGGAGGTTACTGAGTTACTGATTGTTGTTTGGGTCCTTGAGTGGGACTTCCAATAGCAGAGCCTGAGGGTTTCACATCATTCTACGAACCCGTACCCTATCAGAAAGACGATTGTTGAAGGTTGCGGTGAGACGACCCGTGACCCTACTGAATGGTTGTTGGTTGGAGTAACCGTTCATCACCCTGGGAAAAAAACAAGTGAGTAAAGGGTTAGTGAATATAAGAATTAACTCTTTAAAAATTCTTTATATTCGGTAAAAGCTACCCATAAGAACGTGTCACGCAAAAGATGGACTCAAGAAAAATTCAGGTTGACGAATCCATCAACGTGTATTATAAGTAACCCACAGTTTGTGGTAAAACTGTGTTTATGCTTAAAGTTATTAAAGATGAAGATGCTTTGTTCTCAGAACCTATATACAGCGTTATATGGTGCTATTCAGTCTACCAACCTATTTTCAATGAATACAAAGATATTGTTTTATTCCACAAAGGGATTTAGGACGTTGCGTCGTTAAACAGTGATTGATGATCTTATGCTAGAAATCAATAAAAAGATTGCTGAGGCATTAACATTATTCTCCCACCATTTTAACATAAGCGTATTTTTCACCAAAGAAAATCTGTTTTTTAAAAACAAATTTATGTGGGATGTTTCTTTAAACACAATATCTCGTCTTATTTGCAGATTTTAGGAGATTGTAGACACCAATCGACCTAGGAAGTACTCCGGTGGAGGACGTTAGACAGAAGACAGGGAGTGCTGGAACTCCCATTTCGTCTTCACTGTCGTCTTTAGCTGATCTTTTCCCGTGTCTCATTTACCCTGTGACTCAGGGTGTCCAGATTTGTGCCTCGAAAAACCGGGACGGGGTCGGATCTATGCCCTATAGCTTATAGGCTTAGTTAAGAACACTTTTAACAGAGTAAATGAATACTAAATATAATAATCGACAGGTGAGTCATTTTTTGTCCCGAAAACTTTTTTCTAAAGATCAGGACATGTCCCGGAAAACCGGGACGTATGGACACCCTACCTGTGAGCAATCCAGCATGCTCTCAAACACACGCTTCTCCCTCTATCTTCACTACATGTACATGCATTTTACACACTACACAATCTTTCAAAAATTTATTAAAAAAAATAGATAAATAATATGGCATCATGGTCCTTAGAGCTTGATTTTGGCTCTCCTTCTTGTACAAGGGAGATGGCGTTTTTGCAGGCACTCGCCCTTGCCCCCTCCTTCCTACAAAAAAAAATGGTGTATTAGTCGGCCAAATGTTTTTGGAAGTTTATAAAGATGCAACGCGATACTGGTATTTGCTCTATCACTTTCACCCGCGAAACACTTTTAGGTACTTCTAAAAACGAGAATATTCCTCAACAAGGTTGAAACAGTATATATATATATATATATATATATATATATTATACAACTCGAACAATTGTTACAAAACAGTCTCCCTAATACATTGAGGAATAAAGGTTTGTCTTTTAATCTATTGAACGATGATCCAGTTATACAGTAGTCTAACACGGGCAAAGCTATTGTTGAAAGTACAACGGTTTCGGGTTCGAACATTGTTGATGTCGTCCATGATTTAGCGAGAAAGTGAGATAGACAACGGTCATCACTAGAGTGGAAGTATATTAAAACAGCTTACAACAGATGAACATTCCAAAAACGTTGATTGGTAACCAAAACAGGACAGAAGATCTGTTATAGGCAACTAAAACCCCACACCAGAGCACCCCACCAACAGGTGAACCCGGTTGAAGACCATCAAAAAGAGGAGAATCATCACCACTCGACCCTATCCACAAGGATGTTTCTAGCCTCGCTTCTCACAGTGGAGTTGAAAGACTCTACAGAGCCGCCTATACTGAAGGGCTACAGAAAAATGATGTAAGAAATTTTTGAGTGAACAGGATACTTATACACTTCATAAGCCTATTCGAAGGAGGTTTAAAACTGCTGAAAAAAAGCAGCAGCGGTGAAAATTGTATGGCAAGCAGCTTTGAGTGATATGCAAAAGTACTCGTACAATGATGGCTATAGGCATATTGTATTTGCAACTGATGTTTCCTCAGATACTTATGGCTTGCGCCTCTTAAAAATAAAACGCCTGAAACAGTTGCTAACGCTAGAAAGTCATTGATGATAAAAGAAAATAGAATCCTAACCTATTTCTGTACAGATTTAGGAAAAGTGTTTATAGGTAATTCAACATTAATTATTATAGAAGCAACTCAGTGCATAGAGCCTCTTTCGCCAAAAAGATTCAATGAACCTTGATGAAGGGCATGCATCGTTATTTTGCGTGCAAAAATACGGTCAGATACACAGACATTCTGGATCAGTTAGCATCATCCCCACAATCGTTTTTATCATCGCATGATTGGGACAACAAAAATGAAGTTTTTAAAAGAGGAATGTATACAGAACGGGGGTGGGATAGGTCCAAAATATCATCTTTAATAAAACGTTTGAAAATAAACGATTATGTACAGTTCCCTAAATATGGAATGTTCCTCGCCTCACAGGCGACTCCGCACATGTGGCAACGCCGCAGTGTTAGGCAAGGTACCACAACTGGGGGAAGATGGGGTGGAGGGGGGACAACCGAGTCCAACAACATATAACACATACATACAGGGTGGCGCAAAAGTCAGGAACCATAGGTACATTTTATTAAATTATAATAAATGTTCGAATTGGTGGCCTTCCACTTGGAGACACTTTCTGACGCGTTGAATGCATGATGTTTGAACATTCCTTAACACATTGGTACTGATTTTGGCGCACTCAGATGTGATTTTATCCTTTAGAGGACGTATGGTTCTGGGTCGATCAGCATAGAATACCGACTTGAGATGGCCCCACAAGAAAAAGTCAAGAGGCGTGAGGTCTGGAGACCTAGGTGGCCATTCGACGGGCCCTCGCCGTCCGATCCACTTGCTTGGGAATGTTTCATATGAAGAGCTCCGGACGATGGTTGCGAAATGTGGTGGTGCACCATCCTGCTAAAACCACGTCTCCGGCCATTCTGCCAATGGAATGTCGTCCAGTATGGGCATTGGCAATGTTTGCAGCATATGCAGACCTGTTAGTCCGGTAGCACAGACCCTGATTTTACTGGAAACCTGCATTGTTTGTTATAAAGCAAATCTTGGCATATTTTAAAAGCTTATACTACCCCATTCAAGAATTCATCGGATGTACACCTGACCCCCGCTTGGCTTTTTCAATATGGCCGCCATTTTCCAAGATGGCCGGCGAAACTGAAAAATCCTATATCCTGGTCAATACTTGATGGATTTTGATGATCTTGGTGTCATTTCTAGGGTTTTTTAGGATGATGAGTCGATCTGGAGGGGTTGCAGATACTTTGGGAGTCGTTTTGACTCACATTCGTCAATACTCAAGGTCATTGGAGGTCAAACGCCCCCCGAAATAAGGAATATCCCATATCCCGGGCAGTCGTGGAGATATTTTGGTGATCTTACTGTCGTTTTTATGGTTTTGGGCGAGACTGAGTAGTTCTATAGGGTTTAAAATAAATCAGGGATTATTTTCCCCATGGTAAGGTGAATTCCAATATGTCTAATTATTCTTCTTATTTTTTTCAGGTTGTTGAGATTATTGCTGATGGTGCTGCCCACCTGGTGGTTTGATGACGTCTTGGTTGTGCTGATTCCAAAATTTTTTTTGACTGCTGAATATGGAGAATATACCAGGTGAGCATTGTTTAGTTTTCATTTGCTGAGGATAAATTATTTCAGTGCGATTTGTACTCTGAAGATTGGGTAAACAAAATTCTTATTTTTCAGGTCCTACAAAAGCTGCAGACGAATATTTCTTCAAGGATTTCCTGCGTAGCTGTCCTGGAGGTCAGAAAGGTCTTTCAAATTGTGGGAGGATTCAGAAAATCATAGAGAGCAGCGACATCAGAGGGGAACATGGGTCGACCAACAGTTGTTATCATGGATGTGTCAGCTGTTTTGTGGACAGTCGAATGGCCTGCTAGTGGCACAGTTGCTACATTTATCCAAACCTTCAAAGTATGGCTACCGAAACATCTTTCTCATGCATCTGTAGTACTAGCTTTTGATCGCTACTATGATTTCTCTCCGAAATCAAGCACGCGGGCAATGAGAAGCAAGAGCAGCAGAGTTCACATGCTGGACCTCAACACCCCATTGCCTACAAGAGACGCTGTTCTCACGTGCACCGCGAACAAGGAGCAACTAAACAGCTTCTCTGTGAGCAAATCCTTGCTGACAGTGAGTATCTCGCAACTGTAACCCAAGACCATGAGCTAGTGCTTGCAGGATGGCAGATCATACCGACTTCCATTGTGCGAGGCAGGAGTCGAGCAGCATTGGAGCTCATCATCTCATGAAGAGGCTGACGTGATAATAACACAACACGCTATCGCACAAGCTGAGAAAGATTCTGATGCCCACATCTCCATCATTTGTGATGACACAGACGTGTTTGCCATGCTGATTCACTTCTATGAATTTAAGAAACTAGGCTGTCCCATGATTATGGAGTCTCCAGTGCGTGGCAGAAAATCAGTGGACATCCGAGCAACTGTAACCCAGCACAAAGACATCATCCCACAAATCCTCAAACTACACGCTTTGAGTGGTTGTGGACACAGTTGCAGCAATACATGGCATCGACAAGGCCACTGCCATTGCCACAGCCAAGAAGGGTCAGAAGCTAGACAAGCTGGGGTCTCTTGATGCATGCTTTGACCATATCGAGAAAGAGGCAAAAGCGTTCATTGTTGCATGCTATGGGGATAAGAAATCCTCATCTCTTACTGAGTGTCGTCAGCGAGTATGGGCTCAGAAGAGGGAAGTCGGGAACTGCTGCAACCAAACTATGCTCTCTACCATCAACAACCGAAGCTTTCCATCAAAATGTGCTCAGAGCCCACTACACTGTGGCGAACTGGCTCGATGCACTAAAGTGTGACCCACCACCACTTGATCCTGTGCATTATGGGTGGGAGAGAGACGAAACAAACAGAGTTCTCATCCCAAAAACAGTTGGTGAAGGAGTGTGCTTAGCACCAGATGAAGTTCTGAAGCTAATCAGATGTGGGTGTGAATCACAATCAGCATGCAGGGGGAGTCGCTGCGGCTGCATGGGACGCGGAATCCCTTGCACAATGTTCTGAGCATGTGGCAGCGGCTTGGATTGCAACAATCCATTGACCCAAGACGCAAACGAAGAGCAGACTGATGATCCTGACGATCCTGACACAACCATGTCTTTTGATATTTGCCCCCAATAAATGGTTACCTAATGTGAATAACTGCATCAAAGTTGTCAATGCCAATCCCCCAGCTAGATGTGAGCTTTGTTTTGCTTACGAGGTCATATCTTGTAGCTTTGCAACATTCCATAGAATGCATGTGCCCTGCACTTCAGCATGAATTGTGGTTTATATCCGAATATCCATATCCATATAATGTGGGTTATGTCATTTAAGCATTATGATCTGGTTTTATCTGCAGAAAAGATGTTAAGTGCTCAGCAGTTAGCTAGATTGTAGAAATTATTACTGAAATAAAGCAAATACAGTGATGTCAACTGTGGCATTATCAAATTCCAAGGCCAAACTTTAACCTCAAATGACCTTGACTTGACCCAGGGAGTTGCAAAATGATATCCTACTGTTATCATGTGCCTATAGAACTACTCAGTCTCGCCCAAAACCATAAAAATGACAGTAAGATCACCAAAATATCTCCACGACTGCCTGGGATATGGGATATTCCTTATTTCGGGGGCGTTTGACCTCCAACGACCTTGAGTATTGACGAATGTGGGTCAAAATGACTCCCAAAGTATCTGCAACCCCTCCAGATCGACTCATCATCCTAAAAATCCGTAGAAATGACACCAAGATCATCAAAATCCATCAAGTATTGACCAGGATATGGGATTTTTCAGTTTCTCCGGCCATATTGAAAAAGCCAAGCGGGGGCCAGGTGTACACCCGATGGATTCTTGAATGGGGTGGTATAAGCTTTCAAAATATGTCAAGATTTGCTTTATAACAAACAATGTAGGGTTTCCACCCCGTGCAGCCGGACTATGTTACATTGCCGTCGAAAAAGTACGGACCAATTAACCGATCCCCCCAGACCGCATCCCACTCTAATTCGTGGGTCGAATTGCACATGTCCTTCCTCCATCCAGTGGGGTTTCTCAGTGGCCCAATAGCGTGCATTATGCCTATTGACACGACCGCTGAGGTAAATATCGCTTTGTCGCTGAACATGATCCTTCGTTGAAGCTGTCGATGTTGTAGAAACCACTGATAGAACTCTACACGACGGTCTGTGTCGCCACCGTGCAGTTCCTGAACGAGTTGGACTTTGTAGGGGTGGAAACGATTTGTTGTAAGAATTCGTTGAATGGATCTTCTGGAGACACCCGTTTCCTGAGATAACTTTCTTAAGGACTTACTTGGGCTGTTTTTGAGGTGATTAAGTACCGTTAATGATGTTACTGCATCAGTTGAACTTTATGGCCGGCCACTACGCGGCCGATCATGAACATTTCCCGTTTCTTTGAAGCGAGTGAACAGTTTTCCAACTGATGCCTAAACAACTGGCGGCCTCTCAGGGTGTTTGGCATTAAAAGCAGTAGCAAATGATCGGTGTGTATTACCACGCCTTGCACACATTAAAACTATCTCCACCCATTCATCTATTGTCAATTTCTGGCCATAGGTTCAACAACAAATGTGGGAAGAACAAAACACATATTAAACACAAATTATTAAAATGTGCCTATAGTTCCTGACTTTTGCGCCACCCTGTATATATCTCTAAAGGACAACTGAATGTGCAGTCATTGACATAGAGGTAATTATAATGTAATGTCTGTGTTCATAAAGATAAACAAATAATATGATCGTGAACAGCGTTGAACTCCATGTAGTTTACTAATTTTATACAGTAATAAGGTTCCATTATGATTACTGCAAATCTATATGAACAGCCAGGAAATTTTCGCGTTTTTCGCCTAGGCTATAATTTACACGAAAATATCAAGCAGGCGAAAATTTTACAATTTAAACTAATCTTTGGAAGATAGTAAGAAAATACTTTATTTGAAAAGTAAATTCAGTATATTGTAATAAAACATTGTAAAGTAAAAGCAGTAAAAACATTTTAAATTATACTGTATTATTATTGAATGACAAGAATGTCATGAATGCCGCTAATTTCACAACCCTTCCTAATGGTCTCCCTCATTTTGTGTAGGTTATCCCATGCAGAGACAATCCATTTAACATGAAAAGGTTTCAGTGTGGAGAGATTCATTTACGTTGAGTGCTGTTGAAACTTTATCCGCATACCAAGAAGTGAAACTTGTCTTGATATACTACCTCAACTTCGACCAATCACAGTCCAGAATAAATGTCGTCGTTCATGACGTCATTTTAATCTGTAAGATTATAACTAGCAACTGTTGACCGCGAAATTATGATGCCGCGAACTCGTCCAAGAATATGAAAGAGCGAAAATTTGCTGCCGCGAAATTAACTGGTTTACAGTATATATACATATAAACTCATACAATATTATACTAATGTTTGTGAAATGACGTTGATGAGCCAAACCGAGGTGTTGACATGGTTACTGGCATGATCTATGCTCATACCATATTTCTACACCGTATGACTAGCACCGACTCTGAAAATGAATCCAGCTCAAGATAAAATTGCACAGCGAGGCCAGATAATTGGTATGCGGGAAGCAGGCCTCTCTGTAGCTGATATAGCCATGAAACTGGGAATTTCGAAGCCTACTGTTCGACGGTGGGTGCAGAGGTGACAGGAGACTGGGAATCTGCTAGATCGTCCTAAGTGTGGGACACCAAAAAAGACCACCCCAGAAGAAGACCGGAGAATAATCAACGAAGTGCAGAACGGTCCTATCAACAACGCAGTCGCCATCCGGGAGACACTACATATGGGAGTGTCAGTGGACACCGTAAGGAGATAGTTGCATATAGCAAGATATCACCACCGTACTCCTGCCAAAAAAGAGAGAATCGAGGAACAACATCTTCAGGCCAGGCTCTCGTTTGCTCGCCAGCATATAGTCTCGCATACTGGAGAAGAGTTATCGTCTCTGACGAGAAGACATTTGCGTCCACAACTCACGGCCGGCTTCGGTGTTGTCGACAGGACAATACGAGATATGCCCGCCAAAATATTTACGAAGTGGCACGGAGTGGGCACCTGACGGCGAAGGTGTGGGGATGGATGCACCTGCAAGGACTAGGAGAGTGACTGAGATCCACGAGAGGTTTACGGCAGATCAATATATAGAGATCATGGAGGAAGTGATGCTGCCTTCTGTACGCGCGTATGCCCTGCCCTATCCTGAGCAGATTATCTCTATGCAGGTATGTTGTATTTGTGTGTTATAGAATACTATACTATTACTAGAGTAAGATTTATGTATTACACGCATTTGTATGTCCGCTTTCCACATTTACATGGGACGAATAATAGTCATAAAATTGTACCATAACTCTTTCAGTTCTATGACAACACTTTAGGATTTTATTTTGGATAACTGCAGACTATTATTTGTATAACGGCGCACAATTACATTTCGCTGAGAGAAACACCTAATACATAGGAGTTAAAACCTATCTCGAATAGTGGGTTACTGATGAAGCGTATGGATGAAATATAATTCTACTTTTAATATTTAAAATCCATTTGCAGGACAACTCTCCGACCCACACCGCCAGCATTGTTAAAAGGTAGTTAGAGGAGCAGCGAAATCTAGAACTACTGGACTGGCCTAGTAAAGGGTGTGACCTCAACTCCATTGAGAACGTGTGGGGGAATGTGATGAACTCGTGGGAGTCTGGGCAGGAGCGGACCATCTGCCAGCTGCTGGATCACACTATGGCTGACTGAGAGATGTTCCGATGGAACCCATACACCATATATAACCACGTTGCATCTATGCCACACAGATTACAAGATGTAATAGACAATATTGGGGGATGGACCAAATACTAACTATGAACCGGGAATAGCTGTGCCATTTATGTTAATCTATGGCAAATTGTGAGCATTTTGTATGAAAAACTATTTAGTAAAACATTCCCAACCATTGCATATTTGTTGTAATAAAGAATTGGTGTTTTATTGTATATACTGTATGTATTCCTCGTTAAGATCTAATAATATCTCCACATTGATAATGCAACAGGAAATCTGGAAAACATTAATGGGTTTATCTGTCCATCGTGATTAAATCATTATCTCTCCACATTGATAACACTAGGCAACAAATTTCAACTTTTTTTTTGTTACAGACACGTGAACTACTGATTCCTACTGAAGCGCTGATGCTGATTTCAGATCTGATATCAAAATTTCTCTATCACGTCCAGATTTTGTGTAACCGAAAACCCCTATTTTTCATTTTTTTTCTCACCCGCTTCTATTACGAAAGCCGTCTAAGCTACTTTTCCGTGCCACGTTTTATGTTAAGCATACTTAAATAATTAGTGAACAGGGATGTCTTTCCTCCTTTATTCTGGCTTAAGACAGACAGCGGAATTCCGCTGGCGGAGTTACCACCCCTGCGCCCAACCATCCACCCAAAGCGCGTTAGTATTTTGTTGTTACTACTGAAAGGCAAATTCCTGTTCTTAAGTGAAACTTTGGTGTGTGTCCTCTTCCTTTGTCGCTTGTAGGATGACGAGCTCTCCTTCTGCAGGAACCAACAATAATCTCCCATCATATTTGGGTTGAAATTACCTTGGTATCTGTTTTCCATAACTGAGATCTGTTGGTGGAAGCGCTCACCATGCTCGTCACTTACAGCCCCAAGGTTGGCCGGGAAGAAGTCAAGATGAGAATGTAAAAAATGAATTTTCAAAGACATTCTGCATCCCATTATTTCATAAGATTTAAGCATGTTTTCTACGAGTTTACGGTGGTTTTCAGCTTTGTGGTTTCCAAGAAAATTTTTGACAACTTCAACGAAAGATGTCCATCTCCTAGTTCATTCTCATTTAGGTTAGATGGAAACGATGAGTCGTGGATGACACTGCGGATCTGTGGTCCAGTGAAAACTCCAGCTTCTAGCTTAGCATCTGTCAATATTCCTTTGAATTTATCCTTTAAATATTGGAAACCACTACCTTGATGATCCATACCCTTCACGAAACTTTTCATAAGGCCAAGTTTAATGTGAAGTGGTGGAAGATGTACTTTCTGAGGGTCAATAAGTGCTGGGTGTTTCACATTGTATTTACCAACAACATGTTCAGTTCTAGATGGCCAATCATGTTTTTTGTAGTGGTTCCTGTCATCTCTGCTGTTCCATAGACACAAAAAGCACATATGCTTTGTGTAGCCCAGCTGTAACCCAAGAAGTAATGATACAACTTTAAGGTCGCCACAAATATTCCATGTGTGGTCCTTATATTTGATGAGTCTTAGCAGCAGTTTCATCGATTCATAAGTCTCATTAAGGCCAGTGGCATGTGCTACAGGTATTGAAGGTTTTTCATTGCCGTTGTGCAGTAATACAGCTTTAAGGCTAGCTTTACTAGAGTCAATGAACAGTCTCCATTCTTTTGGATCATAGCGACAGCCAATCCCTTGCATCAGACCACTGATATCGTGGCAGAAACAAACGTTTTCTTCCTGTAAGTAAAATGATGAAAACTGCAAATGGCGATGGCGGAAATGGGAAACTTTGGTGTTTGGTTGGAGAAGATTAAATTCTTGAAGTCTTGAACCAAGCAACTCTGCCTTTTCTTTTGGTAATTCCAAATCGCGCACTAAGTCATTTAACTCCGCTTGACTTAACAAATGTGGGGAAATATTTGCATCTGGAACATATATGCCATCTTTCCCTGTTTCTATATCACTAGCAGAATCTTCAGATGAACTGCTGTCTGTTATCGTTGCTGGTGGAACTGGTGTGGATTTGTTTCATCATGTGGTACTGGTTTCATTGCTGATTCGCAGTTTGGGTACGTGATCTTTGATTTGTTTTTCTTTGTGAAACCAGCAATCTTTGTCAAACAAAAAAACAATCATTGAATTGATTTTTCGGCTCACGCCAAACCATGGGGACTGAGAACGGCATAGCTTTTCTTTTACCATTCATCCAAGCTAATAACATTGCATTTCACTGTGCACAGCAAATATGTGGTGCCCAGTCCCTCTGTTGGTCTCCTAACTTACAGTCAAAATAACACTTGTAGGCAAGTTTAATCTTTGTTGTTATGTTTCTACGTTGTGGCTTAGGTGTATATTGTCCACAGACAAAGCAGAGTTGTCTGGGTGATTTACACAAGCACGTCTATTTGATGCCATTTTGAATTACCATACAATATCTGAAAAAACGTAGAAAGTAATTATTACGATGTGCAAAATAAAAAGAAATACACACCGTAGTACAAAACAAATGCTATAAAAACACACAAGTCACCACAACCTGTCACTTGCTCATCAGCAGAGAGCTTCAACAACCGTTCTGCTTGACTGTCACGTAGCGACTGACCGTTGGGCCGTTGCCCGTTACTATGCTCTTGATTCAGTGTTGCCAACTCGGGATAAATTTTATTTATCAAAATTGTTCGAATTTGTATATAGTTGGCAAAAAAAATTGCTTTAACCTTGAAAAGCAAGTTTCATATTACTGGCATTAAGCCGATTAAAACCAAAATCTGGACGTGGTAGAAAATTTTACTAAAAGTGATTTGCATTTTACACAAAATCTAGACGTGATAGAAAAAATCTAATTATAGATTGAAATCAGCATACGAAATTAGCTAGGAACCTATTGGAAAAATCTGTTGCCTAGTGATATAACAAATACAATTTGGAAAACTATTAATATATTAGACATCAATAATAAACCGGTGGTGATATCCTGCTTCATGCAACCATCACCTTACGGTTTTTACTGACACGCCCATATGTAGTCTCTCCTGGACGGCGACAGCAAATAACCATGTCAACACCACGGTTTGGTCCATCAACGTCATTTCACAAACATTAGTATAATATTGTATGAATTTATAAGTATATATAAATATATTTATGCTAGTATAACCGTGGATTATTCTTATGTGATTTTGATAATCAGTTACTGTTATTCAGATCAAGACTGTTAACAAGTTCTTTGTAACAATCGATAAGCCATTTCCCACTAACTCTGTCTGCCCCTCTACCTCGCTCTCACTCACACTTTCTCAATCTTTTTCTCGCTCAATATCAATACATATATATATATATATATATATATATATATATATCGTGTAGATTCGTAAGTTAGTAAAGTTTTAAAGCTGTACAAACTCTACATACAAACTGCACACACTCTACAAACAGCTTTATTAGTATTGTTACATAATGATTTAACCCTTTCATACCTGATTTTCGTTTACTTTTCATGCCACAAAAAAACACTTGTTATATCTCCAGAATGACTAAAATTTCAAAAAATTTGATGGTCTCATTTGCGCCCATACGGCATGAAAGGGTTAATATACGCGAGACTGGTGGGTGGGGAAGGGGAATGAGGGAGTGTGGAGGATGGTTGTGTAATGTCTGTTTTTGGTTGAAATTCACTAGTATATGAAAAGTTTATTGTGATATCTGTTCATACAGACTTGCAGTAATCATAATGGAACTTTATTTCTGTATAAAACTAGTAGACATGGACTTGAACGCTGTTCGCGATCATATTAATCGTTTATCTTTATGAACACCGGCAATACTGTACATTATAATTAGGGGCCGTTCAAAAATTACGAAACTCTATTTTTGCTAAGACTTGACACCACAGATCCGCAGAAACGTTCTCTAACGCTAGACCATGCACTCCCTAAGATGTTATGGGGGGGGGGGGGTTAGGTTTTAGCAAAAATAGCGTTACGTAATTTTTGAACAGCGCCTTACCTGTATGTCAATGTTATATGTTATTGGACTCGGTTGTCCCCTTCCAACCCACCTTCCCCCAGATGGGGTACCTTGACTATCGCTGCAGCGTTGTCACATGTACGGAGTCGCCTGTGAGGCGAGGAACATTACATATACGGGCAACTGTACATGTTTCACGACTTGGAGGAAAATTGAAGAAAGCTTTTGAACAAGGCTGGACAGAGTAAATTTTTAAAGTTAGGTCTATCAAACACAAAGGAGGGGTGGCCATGTCCTATGTTAAAGACTTAAATGGTGTAAAGATTGAGGGTGGATTCTATGGCGAGGAACTGCAGAAGGTTACGTTTAATTCAGGAAAAAAGACGTTTAAAAATGAGAAAATCTTAGGTAGCAAAGGTACGGGAAAGCGAAAAATGTACTTGTTAAAATCGCTTCGTTACCCTGAAAGTTTCAACTTCTATATAAAAGCTAGTGCATTAATGATAATCTAATAGTATACAACAACAACAACAACAATTCTTTGTCACACTATCGTCCTCAACATTGTTTGAGACGTACCCTGACAATACTCTGTCTAACTTCATGACAACTCTGCATAAACCTATTGATCTGCAACGTGAGTCTTACGAGGTGGGACTGAACCACAAAAGTGTCACCAAACTTCAAAGGAATTTATAGCCGTAAAACATTTCAGATACATTCCGCACTTACTGCTTGTAAGTAATTAAATTTATCTGAAAAGGTACACATTTTCGATCATTATCGCTAGAATGGTCACAGCGAGTAATTTAATTTTTTACGAATGAATGCTTTTCACACCTTAATTTATTGAGCCATTTTTATGTCGAATTTGTGTACTGCGAGAAGTTCATCATCGAGAGTAACATTTGATATTAAGCCTTATCCATGAAATGATTTTTAGATAAAAATGTTTATTTACATAACGGTCAGTGAGCGCACAGTTTGAAAATAAAGGAAACAACGAATACCTGTTTAAGAAGAATTGTTTCGCACTTTTAAATTTGAGAAGCCAATTTCATATCTGGGATGTGTATATTTAAGACCTTGTAATCTTTAAGGATTATTTGCTCTGATTCTGTGAAAAAGATTCTTTGTGTATACATGAGTATTGTTGAAATGGTATGTTTCAAGTTTTCAGATATATATACAGTGTATATATATGGGAATGAACTCAGAATGGTCCCCTGAGTTTTTTATGATACACACAGACCGTGCATGGAACAAGGAACTCTTCTGGGATAATTAAATCCACTATAGTCCGAATAAGTATTGGTAAATGACAAATACCATAGTTTTTCTTTTTCATGATGCTAGCCCAACGTGGGCAACGGGTCACTCGCAAAGAGGTCCCATAAATATAGCTTCCCTCACCAGCTATCTGCAAAGCAGACAGGATTCAGCTTTGGGGCATGGATCTAGGGTTTAAAGCAGCCTAGCCCTGCTACATTTAGAACCTCAATATAAGCAAAAGACTCGCTGTCTTCACGTCAGATTGAATACATCAAAGAAAAAGGGGTAACTATTATATTTTAGCCAAAAACCAAAACTTAAACCTCAACTGGCAGAATTGAGCGTCCACTTTTCAAGGCACATAACATGTCCGTTTCAAGATGGGAATGAACTCAGAATGGTCCCCTGAGTTTTTTATGATACACACAGACAGTGCATGGAACAAGGAACTCTTCTGGGATAATTAAATCCACTATAGTCCGAATAAGTATTGGTAAATGACAAATACCATAGTTTTTCTTTTTCATGATGCTAGCCCAACGTGGGCAACGGGTCACTCGCAAAGAGGTCCCATAAATATAGCTTCCCTCACCAGCTATCTGCAAAGCAGACAGGATCCAGCTTTGGGACATGGATCTAGGGTTTAAAGCAGCCTAGCCCTGCTACATCCCCTACTGCTACATTCCCATCTTGAAACGGACATGTTATGTGCCTTGAAAAGTGGACGTTCAATTCTGCCAGTTGAGGTTTAAGTTTTGGTTTTTGGTTAAAATATAATAGTTACCCCTTTTTCTTTGATGTATTCAATCTGACGTGAAGACAGCGAGTCTTTTGCTTATATTGAGGTTCTAAATGTAGCAGGGCTAGGTTGCTTTAAACCCTAGATCCATGTCCCAAAGCTGGATCCTGTCTGCTTTGCAGATAGCTGGTGAGGGAAGCTATATTTATGGGACCTCTTTGCGAGTGACCCGTTGCCCACGTTGGGCTAGCATCATGAAAAAGAAAAACTATGGTATTTGTCATTTACCATTACTTATTTGGACTATAGTGGATTTAATTATCCCAGAAGAGTTCCTTGTTCCATGCACGGTCTGTGTGTATCAGTATATATATATATATATATATATATATATATATATATATGAAAACTTATCTAAAATATAACACGCATATATATATATATATATATATATATATATATATATGAAGTAGTAGGACCCAAAATGAAACAGCTCAACTTAGGTTTTAATCAACTAAAATACCGCTAACATCTTTGACACAACTGCAAAGGAAACATAAGAACTACGTTAATTAAATAAATAATAGTACAAATACAAAGAATTGAGTTTCTTAGCATTAAGGTACATCCAAGAAATACTTTAGTAAATCAATCAGTATCATTAAGTTAGAGCGCTATACCAAAGAATAATACTTATACGTACCAAGAACTATCATCAATGATTTTATCAAGATGCTCTTTTATTCATTATATTTTTCAAACTTTTATTATGTTTTTTATATTTATCTTTTATTAATTTTCACCTGAAAATTACTTAAACCTGCAAACATAGAGGATATAGAATACGTTAGTTTTGATAATTACACATTCTCTATAGTATTAATACATGTATAACTGTATTGGATTATACTTCACAAATAAAACACGGTTCAGAATTTAAGGAAGACCAAAATTATTACATTCTTCCCCCCCAAATTCTGAACGATCACATGTAAGGCGCAGGTTTTCTAACCTAAATGTACATACTAGCTTAAACTAATTAAACTTAAATCTAAGAGTACCATATCGATCAACTGGTCGTCTGATACGGGAGGAGCGACGCAGAGGAGGATTGGTAGGTGAATCTTGACTTTGGGGATGGGAGCTTGGTCTATTACTGGCGTCTGTGCATCTAGAATTTGATCTTGAGTCTCAACATCTAAGTTTTGTGGAACGTCAACGTTTTCAAGGAACTTCAGGTCTCGTCTCGGTCCGGATAGGGGAATCGCCAGCAGGAGCAAGGTCTTTAATAGCGACCGTATCTTCCCGACCGCTGGAAAACGGATATGAGCATATTGGGATTAGATTCTAACAACTCTACTTCTTGAACTAATGAATCGTCTTTGTTTCTGACGTATTTTCGTAGCAATACCTTCCCAGGAGACGAAAGCCATGTCGGCATACTCATCCCAGATGTAGATTTTCGAGGAAAGGCAAAGAGAAGCTCGTGAGGAGGTACAATTGATTGAGGTGCATAATAACGAACGTAGAGAGTGCAGAGCGTCCGGCAGCACGGACTCCCAGGCGCGGATGGGCAGACCTTTGGATTCTAAAGCCAAGGTGACTGTCTTCCATACAAGGCCGACGTAGCGCTCGCACTGGCCGTTACCAGTAGGGTGATAGGGAGTCGAACGACTTGTCGGACACCTCGTTGATGTAAAAAGGATTTGAGGTCTGCGGACATAAATGAGGCTCCCCTGTCCGAATGTACATACCCTGGCAACCCAAAATCGAAATAAAGTAGTTAGGCAGGATATCACTGTATGGGAAGAAGTGTCGCGACAAGGAAAGGCAAAGGGGAAACGAGAAAATTCATCGACTACAATGAGCAGATATTTATTACTAGACGAAGAAGGCAGCGGACCTTTAAAGTCGATGCTTAAACGGTCAAAAGGTCGCATAGATCTAATCAACTCGTGTTCTTGGGGCCGATAAAATTTTGGTTTCAACCTTTGGCAAGTGTGGCAGCTAGAAATTACACGTTTGATATCGTCAACAGAATAAGGAAGATTGCGTACTCGAACAAAATGTGCAAGCCTGATTACCCCAGGATGGCAGAGTGATTTGTGAAGTTCGTATAGATCACTTTGAGATGTGGAAGCACAAATCTCTCGTGATAAAGCGTCAGCTGCGGTGTTGAGAGAGCCCGGTCGGTGCACAACTTCATAACTATAAGGCATGAGTTCTAATCGCCAACGAGTTATCTTTTCGTTCTTTATTTTGCCTTTGTTTAATATCAAACATATATGAGACAGATTTTTGATCTGTTATGAGTGTGAATTGTTTACCTAAGAGAAAATGTCTCCACTTCCTGACAGCTTCTACAATAGCGTACGCTTCCTTCTCTACTGCGCAGTGATTTTCTCAGCAGAAATTAGCGAACGAGAAAAGAAGGCTACAGGCCGGCCATTTGATTGAGGGTGGCACCGATTGCTGCATCGGAAGCGTCATTTCCACGGTGAACGGCATATTTTCATCGATATTGGCTTTAACTGATCCAATTATGGCAGATTTTAATTTTTCAATAGCGGCGACAGCTTCCTTGGAGAGAGGAAACTTGGCATCTATCAAGGGGCGTATTTTCTGGGAAAACTGAGGAACCCACTTTGAATAGTAGGCGAAGAGACCAGTTAAGCGAGAAAGCGACCTTTTACATGTAGGTATCGGCATTTCTTTCAGGGGGCGAGACGAGACGGATCTGGACGGAGTTCATTGTGGCTGATTTGATAACCTAAGATGCAAATAGTATCTTTAGAAAAGTGACTTTTGTCGTTGTTCAACGTCATTTTAAATTTTTGGGCAACTTCCAAAAATTTTGATAGATTTTTGTCGTGATCCTCTTGGGTACGACCGCATATCGTCACGTCGTCAAGGTACGAGTACGTATCTATTAATGTATTTCCTCTTATCAGACTATCTATTATACGTTGGAAGCACGCAACTCCGTTCGTGAGTCCAAACTAAGACGTTTAAATTGAAACAGACGGCCATCTGCTTCGAATGCCGTGTAAGCTTTATCATCAGCATGCAGTGGCACACAGTGATAAGCACTTCGTAAGTCTATAGTGCTAAATACTTTATACGAAGAAATTTTGTTGACTAAATCCTCTATATTTGGAAGCGGGTAGGCGTCTAGGTGCGTAAATTTATTTATGGTTACAGAGTAGTCGACTACTAACCTTTTCTTGCTGTTACTGTTGTTAACAACGTGGACCTGTGCACGCCAAGGAGAGTCGCTAGGTTCTATGATATCTTCCTGGAGCATTCGGTCAATTTCTGAGCGTTATAAATTCAGTATCCGACGTTTTGAACTTGCGTGACTTCGTTATTATTCGTTTACAATCGGGGAAAGGTTGGAGAATACGCGGGGTGGATCAATTTTTAAGGTCGTTAGAGAGCAAATTTCCAAGTCGGGCTCAGAGCCCCCGAAATTCATTTTAACAAAGGAGTGTTTACCTAGGAAAGGTAAGCCAAGGATAACATCAGTACAGCATCCGGGAAGTACGAGAAGTCGAACATTGCCATAGAAACGTTTCCTTATTTTTAATTCCACTACACAGAATTTGTTTATCGGAGTTGTGAGATTAACCGAGGCCATAGATATGGTTCCTTGATAGTCCTGCATTGGCAATTTCAGGTTTTGCGCGATGTATTCAGATATGAAGTTTTCGGAACTCCCAGTATCCAGGAGACCCTTCAAGAGATAATTGTTAACATGTAAGTCAACAATTGAATTCTTCAGAGTAGACGGCACACAAGCGAGGGTTGCTGAGTGAACAGACGCACTGACTGGCTCCTTCGTGGACTTGCAAACCTTTGAAAAATGACCTCGTTTTCTACATTTGTAGCAAGTTGCGTCACGAGCGGGACATTGCGAGCGATCGTGTCGTGAAGAGTTACCACAGAAGAAACATTTCTGGTTACGGCGAGGAGCGGCAGCACATGTTTCGGTTTCCTGAACAGATTCTCTCGATGTCTGCCGGGGGTCATCAGGGCAATTCTCACTAACGGCTTCTACCGTAGCTATAAGGCGACTTTCAGGGGTAGCAGAATCATAAGCTTGAGAATCTTTCATTGCAATCTCTAAGGCCCGAGCTTGATCCACTGCGAGGAAAGAGTCAAGGTTTTGTTTTCTAGCAATCTAGTTCGGATACGAGGCGAAGAAATGCCAGTGATGAATGAGTCGCGAATATACTCATCTCGATAAGTGTCAGCTGTTACATTTTTGAAGTTGCAATCTATGCTAAGTTTCTGTAAAGACCGTACATATTCGTCTATGGACTCCGTGCCTTGTTGTTTGCGAGTAGCGAGCTTGTGACGAGCCTACTTCATTGGCGGGCTGAATGAATGCATTCTTCAAGGCAGTTAAGGCCCCGTCGTAAGTAGTACACTCAGATATAATCTCAAAGTTTTCGGGAGAAACAGAGTTAACCAAGAGTCCGAGATAAGTGTTACTACTTCCTTCAAGTGCATCCTTATATCGCGAGAAGACGAAAAGCCAATGTTTGAAAGTACGTGCCGCTTAAGGCGCAGTCGGTAGTATCTCAAGTCTTTCAGGCCGTAGTCCACGTTCCATCGCAACAACAGACGAAGAGTTTTTAGTTGATTAAATTGAAGTGAGTAGGACCCAAAATGAAAACAGCTCAACTTAGGTTTTAATCAACTAAAAATACCGCTAACATCTTTGACACAACTGCAAAAGGAAACATAAGAACTACGTTAATTAAATAAATAATAGTACAAATACAAAGAATTGAGTTATCTTAGCATTAAAGGTACATCCAAGAAATACTTTAGTAAATCAATCAGTATCATTAAGTTAGAGCGCTATACCAAAGAATAATACTTATACGTACCAAAGAACTATCATCAATGATTTTATCAAGATGCTCTTTTATTCATTATTATTTATCAAACTTTTATTATGTTTTTATATTTATCATTTTAAAATTTCACCTGAAAATTACTTAAACCTGCAAAACATAGAGGATATAGAATACGTTTGTTTTGATAAATTACACATTCTCTATAGTATTAAATACATGTATAACTGTATTGGATTATACTTCACAAATAAAACATGGTTCAGAATTTAAGGAAGACCAAAAATTATTACAATATATACACACACACTGTGTATATGTATATATATATATATATATATATGTACAGGGTGTACATAAAGTCAGGATCTATTTTTGTGAAGCACTTGGAAATTATATGGAATTCAATCATAAAATGATAAAGTGGTAACATTTATTAAATAATTAAGAGTAGGATTCGACGTGACGCCCATCAGTATCCCTGCACAGCTCAAATCGTTCCGCAGCATTTCTAAACACATTCTGGAGCATTTGCGGGGTTATGTATCTGCAGCAAGTTCGTATACGTGTACGTAAGTTTTCAAGACTCGTAATCTTCGTCTGATAGACGTTACGATTTGATAAAGCCCCATGCAAAGAAATCTAAAGGGGTTAAATCTGGTGATCTCGCTGGCCAAGGTCTGTTGCTTCCGCGTCCGATCCAGCGATTTGGAAAACGTCCATTTAGATAATCCTGAAACAATTTTGGTATAGTGACAAGGAGCACCATCATGTTGATAGACGACGGGGATAGGATTGTTAGTACCGTCGTCTATCAACATGATGGTGCTCCTTGTCACTATGCCAAAATTGTTCAGGATTATCTAAAGGACGTTTTCCAAATCGCTGGATCGGACGCGGAAGCAACAGACCTTGGCCAGCGAGATCACCAGATTTAACCCCTTTAGATTTCTTTGCATCGGGCTTTATCAAATCGCACGTCTATCAGACGAAGATTACGAGTCTTGAAAACTTACGTATACGAACTGCTGCAGATAACATAACCCCGCAAATGCTCCAGAATGTGTTTAGAAATGCTGCGGAACGATTTGAGCTGTGCAGGGATACTGATGGGCGTCACGTCGAATCCTACTCTTAATTATTTAATAAATGTTACCACTTTATCATTTTATGATTGAATTCCATATAATTTCCAAGTGCTTCACAAAAATAGGTCCTGACTTTATGTACACCCTGTATATATATATTAGGGTATCACTTATTTGTGGTAAGAATTAAACCATCAAGAAGTTTCGATTACCCTCCAGAAATGTGACATTGCATGTAGAAACGCTGATTATGAAGTTTCATGACAAATATTAATATTTAGAGGTCGCTCAAGGCCATTAAAATTTTGATGACGCGTCGTTACTTGTACTAAATTGAAATTCGCTTCCTTTCTATGCCTCACCCCGGTATCATTTCAGTCGCCTTAATGATAGGATGTGTTTGCATTACTGGGGTGTTATTTTAGTCTTTTAGTCCTCCCTGATATAAAAAATCGCATGGTCATATCTATGACTAGCGTGTGATGGACAAGAAAACCCTCCAAAGCGTGTGGTTGTTGACCTGGATACTGTGAAAGAAAAAAGCTTGGAAAACTTTGTAACAAAAACACAAAATCATTGTTCACGAAGCTCAACCTCCCAGATGAATTCTTGGAGAAAAACTGCTGAGCAATGGGAAGAGGATACCCATTACCAGACTGAAAGAGACTTTAAAAACTCTAACTGTGACAAATGACTTCGCTGAACGTGGAGTTGCTCTCATTCAGGATTTGTGGATACCTAACCAAAGATGAAGAACAACTCCAGTTTCTTCTCCAGCGTTAATTACGCTCCTGTCTGATGTTAATGTACTTCATCTTAATATTATGATTATGTCATGTGCACTTCCTGTTAATGTAGGAACATACTAAATTGTTTAAATACGAGGGTAATTCAATAAAGTATCCGCACTTTTTATTTTCACAATTTTATCTTCCCATCTGATAGATTATAAACACATCACTTCTCAACATAGTCTCCCTGTTTCTCAATACACTTAGTCCAGCGATCTACAAGCTTCCTATGCCATCACAAAAGAATGTTTTTGCTGTGTGCGTAGCCAGTTATTATGCCCGCCTCCTTCAGGTCATCATCGCCTTGGAATCGCTGACCTCTCAAAGCGTCTTTTAGTGGTCCAAACAGGTAAAAATTCGAAGGTGCCAGGTCTGGACTGTAGGCTGGATGGTCGAGAACTTCAAACTTAAGTTCTTGGAGGCATTTGCTAGTCTGTGCAGCGGTATGAGGGCGCGCATTGTCGTGTAACACCTTCCGACAAGCTACCTCTCCATTTTGTGTGAATTGCTTGCTTTAGCTCATTCCGAAGCGTGTCAGAATACGATGCACTTGTTACTGTAGTTCCACCCTCTAGATCAGTGGTTCTTAACCTGGGGGGCGCGCCCCCCTAGAAACAGGAATTTCTCTAATTGTATTTGTTATTCTCTTAACGAGAGCAGGGTAATATTGAGAAGTTATTGAGAATGTTATTTTGATTGAAGGGGGGCGTGGAGGGAGGACCAATCCTAGAGGGGGCATGGTAGTAAAAAGGTTAAGAACCACTGCTCTAGATAAATGTTCAAGGATAGGGCCTCGTGTATCCCAAACAGGTGTTAGCATAACTTTACCTATATATACATTGTCCCTATATATAAAGGAGGGGACAGATCCAAGCAAAGAACTATAGACCAGTGTCATTGATGTTCCATATCACCAAAGTATTTGAAAGAATAGTTAGAGAGAAATTTATGATTCTCGGAGACACTGGAAGATTCAACGAAAATCGCACGGATTCCGATCAGCTAGAATCTAGCTGATCGGAATCCGTGCTATCACAACTAATAGAACGCTATAACAATATCCTAGATGCACTGGAAGGCAATGACAACTACGATGTCATATACACATATTTTGCTAAAGCTTGCGACAAATGTGATCACGGTATAATAGCACATAAACTGAAATATATGGGAATAACAGGCAAAGTGGGAAAATGGATCTACAACTTCTTCAGAGAACGTCTACAGGTCGTCATAATTCAAGGTATATCATCATCATAATCGGAAGTACGCAGCTCAGTACCACAAGGGACAGTACTGCCCCCATTCCTCTTCATTATCATACTAATAGACATAGAGAGCGGAGTAAACAGCAACAGTTTAGTAACATCATTTGCAGACGATACAAAGATCAGCAAAAAATTCAGCGATGTAAATGAAAAGGAGGCCTTGCAGAGGTACACGAACAAAATATACAAATAGTCAGAAGACAACAACATGACATTTACCACCGAGAAATTTCAGCTCTTGAGAAAGATGAACTTAAACAGACTGCATATTATGCTCTAGAGAGACAGGAAATTCAGAGAAGCACGAAAGCGATCAATCTGGGGGTAATAATGACCGATGATGCGAAATTCGAAACACAAAATCAGATAGCGATAAATAAAGCAAAAAGAGTCGCGCGACAGGTACTAAGAACGTCCGAAAGAAGGGACAGAACAGTAATAATTCCCCTGCTAAAAACACTGATTATACCAAAACTTGAATACAGCTCAGTTTCGACGTCCCCATATAAAAAGGAAGGAACTAATAAACTAGAAGAAACGCAGAGACATTTCACAGCCAGATTGATGGCTGCAAAGAACTCAACTACTGGGGAAGACTACGTAAACTAAATCTGTACTCCCTGGAAAGAAGAAGAGAGAGGTACACCATAATCTACATATGGAAAATGATCGAAAAACTAGTACTAAACCTAAAACTAAACGCAATTACCAGTCAAACAACACTGGAAAATAGGAATGGCAGCATGTGCAGTGTTCCCAAATTAAAGGCCCGACAAGGGACCTCCTCAACACTGAAGGAAAGTAGCTTGGTTGTCAGGGGGCCAGGACTTTTTAACCAGCTTCTAAAGGACCTCAGAAACGTTACAGGGGTCAAAGTTGAAGTCTTCAAAAGAAGACTAGATGCCTGGCTCAGGACGGTACCAGATGAGCCTGCTGTACCTGGCTATGTACGGTGGAGAGCGCAAGAAAGCAACTCGCTCCTGCACCAAGCCAGACCTAGAGGCGTGGCCACCAGCTTGACCTTCGTGTGAAGAGAGACCAACGCACGGAATTTTTTACATGTGAATCAGAGATAGTTCCACAAACCTGGCAACCCTATGCGCCCTACTATTAGCTCGATGGGCTCTATTACCTATAAACTCTCCAAATGGCTTGTCAAAGTCTTGTCCCCCATTCGCGGAACTATCTCTGATTCACATGTAAAAAATTCCATGGATCTTACTGAAAAATTGAATAATGTACGCACTGAACCAACGATAGATTGATCAGTTTTGACGTTTGTTCATTGTTTACAAAAGTGCTGATTGACGATATGCTTGACTTTCTCTCCTGAGAATTACATAAGTATGACCTGCCACTACCTGCACACACCGTTTTGGAACTTATTAAGCTTTGCATCAAAGACTGTAAATTCACTTTCAATTACTTACATTCCGAGAATCCTGGGGGTTGGCATCCCATGGTTGCGGTACGACGACGATATTTTGTGTATCTGGCCCATGAATCGTCACCTGGATGACTTCCTCCTTCAGTTAAATGATCAAGTCCCCTCCATTAAGTTTACTTTAGAAGTGGAACAAGACAACTCAATCCCGTTTTTGGATGTGCGTGTACATAGGGAAAGCCCAGGTTTTAAGTTTAGTATCTATCGGAAAAAAACAAACAATTTGTCCTACGTACACTTTTACTCTGGACACGACACCCTCATTAAGGAGGCCATATTTTCTTCAATGTTTCTCCGCGCTCTTAGGATCGCCAGTCCGGAATACATCGATGCCGAATTGGAAAAAATCAACGGTATTGGAAGTGATCTGTGCTACCCACCTGCGTTTATGGAATCTTGTCTTAACAAGGTAAACCGAACCTTCTATCGTGTGCATAATAACACTCGCACTTTGTCAAAGAATATTTTAGTACTTCCATTTTTCCCGGTCTTTTTAGGCATTGCTAATGTACTTAAACTTTTGGATATTAATGTAGTATTTTCATATAACAATATTGTGAAAAATATAGTAAAAAATAGCCCTACCAATAATTCAGGCATTATCTATAAAATTGGTTGTAAACAATGTGATTCCTTTTACATTGGTAAGACGGGAAAGGATTTGCACACGCGTGTAAAACAGCATCAATATTCCGTTAGAACGGGACAATCGTCCAGTGCCCTTTTTGTCCACTTGTCAGAGTTATCCCATTGTATTGATTGGAATAATGCTTCAGTTTTGTTTCACTCTAGCAACATTGTTAATAGAAATATTCCTGAGTCTGCTATTATTCAACTTACAAATAACTTTAACATGAGCAAAGGTCTTCTTCAACTCGATTCCGTTGTTTTGAATTCGTTCAGAATGGATTTAGACAAGAAGGGCAGAGTGCTAAACCTTTGGTAATTTTCCCTTATAAATTTGTATGCTCCTCTTACAATTTTTGTTTTCAATTTATTTTTAGTTTTTATTTTTTTTTTTTTTTTTGTGACCTATATATCATTCAGGCATCTATAAAATTGGTTGTAAACAAACCATTTGATCTTGTGTTGAATTCGGGCAAAGTGCTAAAATTGGTAGTTTTCCTTACAAATTTGTATGTTCCTCCCACAATTTTTATTTTTATATTTACTATATATATATATATATATATATATTTTTTGTTTCTGTAACCTTTATATAGTCTTGAACTCTTTATTTACTTCAGTGTTCCTGAAGATGTCATTAGACGAAAGCGCTTGAGCACCACTCTGTGTTTCCTTTCCTTCGTGGTTTTATTCATCATAAATATTTTTCACGTGTTACTTTCGTGAAATAATTTTCATATATATATATATATATATATATATATATATACAAACTGTAGCGAATGAAATACCGTTTTTTATTTAATATACTAACATTGCTGATATCTGTATATCTCTTAGTATATTGCATAATGCATTTTATTTCCATTTGTCCAATTTCGTCACTCTATTCACTGCATTCTGATTTATTTCCAATCGCATTCTTTTAACTGATTCTAAGTAGAGTTTACGGGAAATGGTAGCGTACGCGAGCTAATGGCCGATATTCATTTATGACGAGCAGAATGAAACATCTCCGGGGGGGATTGAGAATGGGGTAATGGGGAATGGGGAATGGATGAGAGATGGGGAAAGGGGAAGAGGTGGAGTGCCAAGGGAAGAGGGGAGTGCCAAGTGGGAAGGGTAGTGCGAGTTGAATATAGAGTATGCTGCAGTTACCATTGAATACAGAGTAGAGTTATCTAACCTAACTTAACCTAACCTAAACTGTAAAACTAACTAAATAAAAAGTCCGTTCTCAGAAGTACCTTAAAGTATTAAACGAATAAAGGTCACAGAGAAAATACCCTTATCGCTCACTCGTTGCGTCTTTATAAACTCAAAAGAGCCTTACGATGCCCCAAAAACATTTGACCCGCTAATATGCCAATTCGCGATGCATCCCTACTTTGAGTAAAGCCATCTATAAATAAAAAAAAACGTTGCGCAGTTTTGAGGGGAGTAGAGTCGAGTAACAAATATCTCTTTCGCTCAGCCGCCTGTTATGATTGGCTGACTCACGTAAAGTGGGTGGAGCTAATGTCTCTCGCTAAGTCGCCCATTAGTGTCGGATATATCAAGATGAACAGCGTTAAAGATCACGTAGTGATCACAAACCATACCCGTAGGGTGGGGAGCCGAAGGCGTGGCTTGTCAGACAAAAAGAAATTATGCGAGAAGGAGGGGACAAGGGCGAATGCCCACAACCTCCCCACCTTCCATACAAGAAGAGAGCCAAAATCAAGGTCCAGGGTTTTCGATATGCCTGAACACTCTGCGTTTGAAAGATGGGAGGGGGGTCATAGACAGGTGGGAAGATGGATTGAGGAAGATTGTTCTAGAGTTGACTAGTTCAATAGATGAAGGATTGAAAACACTAATTAACCCTTGCATTAGAGAGTTAGACAGAAAATAAATGAGTATGTGTAGAAAGTCTGGTGCTGCGTGCTCTCCTTAAAGGAGGAGGCATGCAATTAGAGTTCAGAAGAGCAGTGTCCACTATAATAGTGATAGTATAGAGAGAGGCAACATTGCAGCGAAGAGAGGCGAATTGAAGACAGCCTGTAATAGCCGGGGAATTGATGAGACGAAAAACCTTTGATTCCACCCAGTCAAGTAGCGCTGTGTGGATTGAGCCACCACACACATGAGAAGCGCACTCCATACAGGCAGTGGCGGATTATCACTGATGCTACTGAGGCTGAAGCCTCAGGCTTCCACGCTTGAGGGGGCCCCTCAATCAACTGAGTTTCGATGATATAATTCGAGATTTCGCAAACTTCTTTGATTAAATATGAGAATACAGAAACTGACAAATTCCCTGTTTTATTTTATGTTTTATAGGTCCTAAAGTAAAGTTTGTTTAATACTGTTTGGTTCTGGCAAACGGCAAAATACACTGTGTTAAGGTTCTTTTAAGTTTGTTTCTCAATTAGCCTGAGCACCGTACATATAATTCTTGTAAATGTACTCTGTACTGTACATGTACATGTATTGTTAATAAAAAGCTATAGAAAATGGCCCCCATATTCTTCATTGCCCCGGGGCCCCGAGGTGTCTTAATCCGCCTCTACATACAGGGGTGGACAAGACCCCTGTACAGTGAGAGAAACTGAGTTGGGGTGAAAATACTGCGGAGACGGCACAGGCTAATTTGGGAAGACAGTATACATAATCTTTCCGGGAAATATCACAAGAATGGAAACGCCAAGCATGTTAAGGGAAGAGGAACGATTGAGTTGTGTATTGTTGAAGGTGAGGAAGGGGATAGTCGTGTGGAAGATTGTGAAGGAAAGACAGATGGAGGAACTGAGTTTTTGAGGCATTGAAAGCCACAAGGTTTTCTCTGTCGCAATTAGAGATGGCAGAGAGATCAGAGGTCAGGTGTACCATAGCCGTCCTACGCGAAGTATAGAGCGACTGTTGAGAGGCACCCCTTGCGAAGCGGGTTGAGAAGTGAAGAGTGGAATCATCGGCATAGGAGTAGATAAGACGGGAAGTGCGACTTAATAGATCATTGATAAATAAAAGGAAACGAGTGTGTGACAGGAGTGAGTGTTCCCTGAGGAGCACCACTATTAATAGCTTCAGAAGAAAAAAAGTACCCCTCTACAAGCGAAGCTATAGATCGGCCAGAAGGGAAATTAGAGATGAAGACGCAGATAGAAGGATAGAAATCGAAGGAGGGCAATTTCGAAATTAAAGATTTGTGTTAGACTATCAAAATTTTGATGTCTAGCGCAATAGCAAAGGTTTCACCGAAATCCCGAAAAGAGGATGACCAAGAGTCAGAGATATGCAAGAACATCGCCAGTAGAGCGTCCCTTGCGAAACTCATACTGATTGTGAGAAGAGAGTTGTTTAAGAATCTTCCTATTAAGGATAGTTTCAAAAACTTTAGAAAGGCAAGAAATTAAAGCAATTGGACGATAGTTGGAGGACTGAGAACGGTCACACTTCTTTGGGACAGGTTGAATGAAAGCGAACTTCCAACAGGAAGGAAAAGTATCAGATGAAAGACAAAGACGAACGAGTTGGTATAGGCATGGTGTCAGCACAGTAGCACAGGAGAAAACATCTTTGGAAGAGATTCTTATTCCAAACATAATAAAGTCAAAGGGAGGAGAAAATGGAGGAAGAGCACCGGAATCGTCCAGGGTTGACTTGGAGGCGAATGTTTGAGCGAAGTGTTCAGATTTGTCATGAGGGTAAAAAGATTAATTATTTTGACGTCTACTCTTTATACCCGTATGTGATGAAAATTAACCCATACCTCGTAGGTGCCCATGAAAAGCTAGTGGGACCCGCCCTACCCCACATCGAAGAGTTCTGGGATAATTTAAGCGAGAAATATTTGGTTCTATCATTCGTTGTTGTACTCCCCCCCCCCATGATTTATGGACGTCCATCTTACACGTGGTCAATGATCACAAGCTTATGTTCCTCTTTGTGTGAAGTGTGAAAAGGAGAACAGGGGGTGTGTGTAATCATATATTAAACCAGAGTAAAATCTGGGTCGTTATCTGGGTCGTTTTTACAGACCCTGAGTTGGAACTAGCAGTTCGTCATGCGTACAGAATACTAAAAATTTTATGAGTTTGTCGAGGTTCTAGAAGCGTTATAACCTCTTCACTCCTTATACGAACACCTTCTTAAAAGATAAAGTTGAGGCGTTGGAATTTCCACGGGATGTTGAGACCGAGGACGAAAAAGCGGACCATATTCATCGTTACCGTGATCGTGGGGGTATATAGCTTGAGCGGGAGAAAATTGCCTAAAACCCTGGCAGCTTTGTTTAAGCAGTCTATGGGGAAAATTTGCACAGAACACTGACAAGGGGAACGTACAGTTACCAGCATATGTAATGTTCCTCGCCTCACAGACGACTCCAGACATGTGGCAACGCCGCAGCGATAGTCAAGGTACCCGAACTGGGGGAAGGTGGGGTGGAAGGGGAACAACCGAGTCCAATAACATATAACAGTGACATACAGGTAAGGCGCCGTTCAAAAATTACGTAACGCTATTTTTGCTAAAACCTGACCGAACGTTCCTGGGGGATCTGGGGTGTCAAGTTTTAGCAAAAATCGAGTTACGTAATTTTTGAACGGCCCCTAATTATAATGTAAGTCTGTGTTCATAAAGATAAACGATTAATATGATCGTGAACAGCGTTCAACTCCATGTCTACTAGTCTTATACAGTAATAAAGTTCCATTATGATTACTGCAAGTCTCTATGAACAGACACCACAATACAATTTTTCATATACTAGTGAATTTGAACCAAAAGTAGACATTACACAACCATCCTCCACATTCCCTCACTCCCCTTCCCCACCCACCAGTCTCGCGTATATTAAATCATATTATAACAATACTAATAAAGCTGTTTGTAGAGTCCGTGTGCAGCTTTAAACCTTTACTAACTTACGAATCTACACGATTTTATATATATATATGTATTGACATTGAGCGAGAAAAAGATTGAGACAGTGTGGGAAAGAGCGAGGTAGAGGGGCAGAGAGAGTTAGTGGGAAATGGCTTATCGATTGTTACACAAAGAACTTGTTAACAGTTTCGATCTGAATAACAGTAACTGATTATCAAAATCACATAAGAATGATCCACGGTTATACTAGCATAAATATATTTATATATACTTATAAATTCATACAATATCATACTAATGTTTGTGAAATGACGTTGATGGGCCAAACCGTGATGTTGACATGGTTACTTGCTGTCGCCGTCCAGGAGAGACTACATATGGGCGTGTCAATAAAAAACGTAAGGTTACGGTTGCATGAAGCAGGATATCACCACCGGTTTATTATTGATGTCTATTATATTAATAGTGTTTTCCAAATTGTATTTGTATTATCAATGTGGAGAGATAATGATTTAATCACGATGGACAGATAAACCCATTAATGTTTTCCAGATTTCCTGTTGCATTATCAATGTGGAGATATTATTAGATCTTAACGAGGAATATATAGAGTATATACAATAAAACACCAATTCTTTATTACAACAAATATGCAATGGTTGAGAATGTTTTACTAAATAGTTTTTCATACAAAATGCTCACAATTTGCCATAGATTAACATAAATGGCACAGCTATTCCCGGTCCATAGTTAGTATTTGGTCCATCCCCCAATATTGTCTATTACATCTTGTAATCTGTGTGGCATAGATGCAACATGGTTATGTATGGTGTGTGGGTTCCTTCGGAACATCTCTCAGTTAGCCATAGTGTGATCCAGCAGCTGGCAGATGGTCCGCTCCTGCCCAGGCTCCCACGAGTTCACCACATTCCCCCACACGTTCTCAATGGAGTTGAGGTCACACACCCTTACTAGGCCAGTCCAGTAGTTCTAGATTTCGCTGCTCCTCGAACTATCTTTTAACAATCCTGGCGGTGTGGATCGGAGAGTTGTCCTGCAAATGGATTTTAAATATTAAAAGTAGAATTATATTTCATCCATACGCTTCATCAGTAACCCACTATTCGAGATAGGTTTTAACCCCTATATATTAGAGGTTTCTCTCAGCGAAATGTAACTGTGCGCAGTTATACAAATAATACAGTCTGCAGTTATCCAGAATAAAATCCTAAAGTGTTGTCATAGTACTGAAAGAGTTAAAGTACAATTTTATGACTATTATTCGTCCCATGTAAATGTGGAAAGCGGACATACAAATGCGTGTAATACATAAATCTTACTCTAGTAATAGTACAGTATTCTATAACACACAAATACAACATACCTGCATAAAGATAATCTGCTCAGGATAGGGCAAGGCATACGCACGTACAGAAGGCAGCATCACCTCCTCTATAATCTATATATATTGATCTGCCGTAAACCTCCCGTGGATCTCAGTCTGTTCTCCTAGTCCTTGCAAGTGCATCCATCCCGACACCTTCACCGTCAGGTGCCCACTCCGTGCCACTTCGTAAATATTTTGGTGGGCATATCTCGTATTGTTCTGTCGACAACGCCGAAGCCGGCCGTGAGTTGTAGACACAAACATCTCGTCAGAGAAGATAACTGCTCCAGTATATGAGACCATCATTTATATGCTGGCGAGCAAACGAGTGCCTGGCCTGACGATTTTGTTCCTTGATCCTCTCTTTTTTGGCAGGAGTACGGTGGTGATATCCTGCTTCATGCAACTATCTCCTTACGGTGTCCACTGACACTCCCATATGTAGTGTCTCCCGGATAGCGACTGCGTTGTTGATAGGATCGTTCTGCACTTCGTTGATTATTCTCCGGTCTTCTTTTGGGGTGGTCTTTTTAGGTGTCCTACACTTAGGACGATCTAGCAGATTCCCAGTCTCCTGCCACCTCTGCACCCACCGTCGAACAGTAGGCTTTGAAATTCCCAGTTCCATGGCTATATTAGCTACAGAGAGGCCTGCTTCTCACATACCAATTATCTGGCCTCGCTGTGCAATTTTATCTTGAGCTGGATTCATTTTCAGAGTCGGTGCTCGTCACACGGTGTAGAAATATGGTATGAGCATAGATCATGCCAGTAACCATGTCAACACCTCGGTTTGGCTCATCAACGTCATTTCACAAACATTAGTATAATATTGTATGAGTTTATATGTATATATACTGTAAACCAGGTTAATTTCGCGGCAGCAAATTTTCGCTCTTACATATCCTTGGACGAGTTCGCGGAATCATAATTTCGCGGTCAACAGTTGCTAGTTATAATCTTACAGATTAAAATGACGTCATGAACGACGACATTTATTCTGGACTGTGATTGGTCGAAGATGAGGTCGTATATGAAGGCAAGTTTTACCTCTTGGTATGCGGATAAAGTTTCAACGCCAATCAACGTAAATGAATCTCTCCACACTGAAACCTATTCATGCTAAATGAATTGTCTCTGCATGGGATAACCTACACAAAATGAGGGAGACCATTAGGAAGGGTTGTGAAATTAGCGGCATTCATGTCATTCTTGTCATACAATAATAATACAGTATAATTTAAAATGTTTTTACTGCTTTTACTTTACAATGTTTTATTACAATATACTGAATTTACTTTTCAAATAAAGTATTTTCTTACTATCTTCCAAAGATTAGTTCAAATTGTAAAATTTTCGCATGGTTGATATTTTCGCGTAAACTATAGCCTAGGCGAAAAACGCGAAAATTTCCTGCAGGCGAATATTTCGCATTCACTAGTATATAAAAAGTTCTATTGTAGTCGCTGTTCATATAGATTTGCAGTAATCATAATGAAACTTTATTACTGTATATATAGGGTGGCCCACGTTTCAATTTTTTTTTTAAAGTATAGGTTATCGTAGTTTTTCCCATTATTTGGCACTATACTAGCACATTGGTACCATTTTTACAAAAATTGAAGGGGTCTCGCATCGACCTTGAAATTACGAGGTTTTTTTTTTAAATGCGTACTTTTTAACGTTTTACTGAATCAAGATAAATCATTAAGTAGGGATGTTTTCTGAATCCTCTTGATGAGAGAAGTCGTTTGATGTGCCTTCCAATGTCATACGACTAACGGTTTAAAAGTTGTGCCTGTATACAGGTAATACCAGTGTGCTAGTATAGTGCCAAATAATGGGAAAAACCACGATCACCTATACTTTTCAAAAAAATCAGCAAATAGCAGACAAATAAGGAAGAAAGAAACAATAACTTAGTCACTTTTGCATTGTATTGACCACTATCACACGTCACTGGCTGCAACGTTGTCCCTCTGTGCTATGTCATCGTGGCGAGTTATGACTTCTTGAAGTCGCCGAGCTCTTTCCGGTTTTTTTCCACCACTTGCAGAAGATCCTGCAGCTGTGCCTCGTCCTTTGTGACCGTGTTCACATAGTCTTGTATCAGTTGGACTCCTCTTTCAGCGACGTCATTGGTGACCTGGAGATTAGAGATCACATCCTTCAGACGACAAAAGTCCTCGTTCTCGTCCCACTTATCAGTTGGCAGGGTGAGCCACGAAGACCCATACATCTTCAGACCTGCAAATAAGAACCAGGAGGACTCGTCGATCAGGTCGGGGAGTAGCGTCATCATCTCGTCGACTGAGACGTTCTCGTATGTGAAGTATTTGGGTACAGGGAGGTGGGACAGCTTCTCTGCCATCTGTTGCTTCACAGTGCCATCCACCTTGTTGCTGCATAGAGCGAAGATGACGGTCTGAGGCCTCAGATACCAGAAGTGCCGCCTCATCACTGCCAGTGACGCTTCTGCCACCTCGCGGTCCACTGCCCTATACCTCAGAAAACGCTGGTATAGTACCAGGTCATTCAACAGCGCATCAGCTGCTACAGGGCCGCCAACCAAGCTGGTACGTACAGAAGAGCGATGAACACCACGATCCTGTGCAGTTTGTCGACCAGCTCGGCGTCGAGCTCCAGCTGCCTACTGAACATCAGCAGTTTTGTGTAGTAGATGACCTGAAACAGAATAGGCACCATTGTAAGTAAGACAGATTTATTGTTACCAATTACTTTGTTTGCGTTATAATGAAATGTTTATCTTTGAATAACATTTAAATTTATCTCTAGATTATTTTTGTTTGAAAATACTAACTTTAGCCATCGATCTTGCGTGGTGGTAGGCTCCTGGGCGCATGAGGTGAATGCCACGGCGTGGTTGTGTCCCGAGTACCAGGAGCGTGATCTCTGCCACTTCCGGTAATCGTCTCTGACGAAACCAGAAGCTGTGCTCAGGAAGCTGACCGCCGCGTCCCGGAGTTCTATTAGCCACGTACTCTCCGCCAGATTCTCGACCTGCAGCTTGCAGTAGGTCGAGAGATCGAGCTCGTCCCATCTTCAAAAATAATAAACAAGAAAATTGTGTGAGAAAACTCTGAAGTTCCGGTTTGGCTTGCTGTTTTATAAACTAGTGGAATATCATGTGTGTCCTAACTTTACCTTGCACAAAAAATGAACTAACCTTCTCTTCAACTGCTGAAACAAAGGATCAGTTGGTGCCGTAGTCCTTCCGAGCAGGGTGACGGCTACTGCCCCCACGATAAGCTCTAGGACGTGATGACGGCATCCCAGCTGGAGTAGCGGTCGCCAGAGCATGTTTTCCAGCCGGACAACTGCACCCTGCACCCTCCCCGTGTTGGTGGAAGTGGTGTCGAAGCAGAGTCCGATGACGCTCTCCTCACATCCCCAATCTTCGAGAGCATGTATGGTTGCCCGCGCCTGCGACAGTCCGGTGCCGTCAGCAACAGCTGGGACTGACAGCAACTTTCCTTCTGTGCAATGAGGAGCCCCGGAGATGAGAATTGCTTGGCGGTGCTCCGCCGTTCCAAGGAAGTTCTGAAAACATGCCATATATTTCAATTTCATGGATGTAAAGTAACCTATTTTTGTTCACATTCAGTTCTCTTTTTAATTGACATTATGCTTCATGACTCTCATTACTAAATTGATAGCTATGAAAACTTAATCAACTGACCTTGACCATTTTGCCATCCCAGTGGACAACAGTGTGCCTCGGTGGCGTGAAGGAGTCCTTCACAGCCGTCGCCACTTCACGGCGATGTGACACTCTTCCCCGGCGAGCCGTTTCTTTCGAGATGCTGAACTGATTGAGGTCTGCTGGTGGATCCGCAGAACGTGTGATAGCAGCCACAATGCTTACTACCTATGTAGAGAATGGAAAGTGGAAAGGAAACTGTCAAGAATACATGTGGGTTACGGGACACTTTAAAACTGACACTATCGATGAATACTATACACAATACGCACCTGATTATTGGACATGCGGAAACGATCAGCCACTTCCATGACAGCAGGTGCATTAAGGATGCGGCGAGGAAGATTGACAGACACACTTGGCTCTTTCGGCAGGGGGAACGCTAGTTCTGTCCCCGACTCTCCTGACATGCCAGTATCATCATTCTCCATGGCCTCATCTCCGGTTTCGTATGCACACTTTGAGGTTTGAGGCTTCTGGCGAGGACGTTTTCTTCCTTCCTGTAGCTTTCTCTTTACAGCGAAAACTTTATCGTTCCCGCTCATCGTTGCCACCCGAGGACCACGTTGATCGAGGTAGAAGTCGATGTCTTCTTTCTTGTCCTTGTCGGACAGCAGTCGATTCTTCTTTATATCTTCGAGAGCGTCAGATGCTCCGATATCCCACAGCTTGTCCACACTGTCCGAAAACTTCTGCCGTTTTCCTCCGGCGTCAGTTTCTCGTTTCCTGCTCTTTTGGAGTAAGTGCCACTCTTTCCACAATGCCTCTAGCTTCCGTTCGCAGTTGAGCTTTGTGATTGTTTTAATGCGGGCCATGTTCCAAAACTTTAAGACGTTGTTTACGGTTTCTTTGAATGCGTCTTTCCTGTTAGCAGTGTACTGGATAACACTGAAGAAGTATTGCAAAACCTGCCGTGTTGTTGGCAATTTGCTACCACTGATGGAGGACGACGGTTGGCCAACTAAAAAAATTTCCGAGGCCGATCTTAGAGAAGGTACCGATGTTATTTTCGCCTTTCCTTTTGATGACTCTCTATTTGTAGCTTCAAGAGTTCTTCCAGTTATGGTTGCCATCGATTTGTCCATGACAAAGGATAAGGAACTCAGACAGAATTTCAAAATGTTATGATCTGCAAAAAAAGAAATAGGTTAGGTACCTGGCACAGGCATAGTGCATTTTCTAATTACCTATATACATTATACATCCCCCCCGGTATGGTGACTCATTTTTTTGAAAAGTATAGGTGATCGTGGTTTTTCCCATTATTTGGCACTATACTAGCACATTGGTATTACCTGTATACAGGCACAACCTTTAAACCGTTAGTCGTATGACATTGGTAGGCACACCAAACGACTTCTCTCATTAAGAGGATTCAGAAAACATCCCTACTTAATGATTTATCTTGATTCAGTAAAAAGTTAAAAACTATGCATTTAAAAAAAAAAACTAGTAATTTCAAGGTCGATGCGAGACCCCTAAATATTGATCAATTTTTGTAAAAATGGTACCAATGTGCTAGCATAGTGCCAAATAATGGGAAAAACTACGATCACCTATACTTTTAAAAAAAAATTGAAAAGTGGGCCACCCTACTGTATAAGACTAGTAAACTACGTGGAGTTCAACGCTGTTCACGATCATATTATTTGTTTATCTTTATGAACACAGATATTAAAGTCAATGACTGCACATTCAATTGTCCTTTAGATATACAGGGGTTAGACAAAATAATATGAACATCCGCCGATTTCACCGGTTATCTTTACGGACTGCTCAGACACAAAGTAACGGTCAAATGACTGGCAAACCTATTTAAATGCGTAACAGAGAGTGTATACGTCATGTTATAACCCTCACGTTGTTTTTACAGATCTGAGTGAATTATGAATTAGCAGTTATGAAAGACCTGTCAGACTTCCAAAGAGGGCAAATTGTCGGAGCGCGGATGGCTGGTGCATCGGTGACGAAAACCGCTCAGATGTTCAATGTATCCAGAGGAACTGTCTCTATGGTCATGTCTGCATACCAAAACCATGGAAAGACAAGCACCGACAAATGCAATAGTTGACGCAAGAAGAAGCTGTGTGATCGAGACCGCCGGGTGCTAAAGCGCATTGTGACAAAGAACCATAAGACCACAGCTCCAAAAGTGACTGCAGAGCTTAACCAGTATCTTGCAAGCCCAGTATCGACCAGAACTGTACGTCGCGAGCTCCATGGAGCTGGATACCATGGGAGGGCTGCAATTGCCAAACCCTTCCTTTCGCACATCAACATTGAGCGGCGCAGAAAATGGTGTAATGACCATAAGAATTGGTCAATGGACCCGTGGAAGAATGTAGTCTACTCCGACGAATCCTCCTTTACGCTATTTCCATGTTCCGGTCGAGTTTACGTCTGGAGACAGCCTAAAGATGCTTATGACCCGACTGCCTGACCCCAACCGTTAAGCATGGAGGCGGATCTGTGATGGTTTGGGCAGCAATATCGTGGAATACTCTTGGCCCAGCTGTAGTACTGCATGGTAGGGTTAACGCCCAGGTCTATCTGTCAATATTGGCTGACCAGGTCCATCCCATGGTCCAAACGCTGTTTCCCAATGGCGGCGCCGTCTTCCAGGATGATAATGCACCAATCCACACCGCTGGGGTCGTTAAAAACTGGTTTGAAGAGCATGTTAGTGAAGTAGAACGCTTGGATTGGCCTCCACAATCCCCGGATCTTAACATTATCGAGCATCTGTGGTGTCAGTTGGAGCAGCAGGTCAGAAGCCGATTCCCACCGCCGGCGTCTTTGGAGGAACTGGAGCAGGGTTTGCTCGAAGAATGGCTCAGGATTCCTCTAGCCACTGTCCAAAAGCTGTATGAATCAATTCTCCGACGCATTGCAGCTGTTATTGCCGCTAAAGGAGGACCAACTCCATATTAAGAATGAAAACCGCCATTTATCAAGGTGTTCATATTATTTTGCCCAACCCCTGTATATGTGTGTGTTATATGTTGTTGGACTCGGCTGTTTCCCCTCCACCCTACCTTCCCCCCAGTTGGGGTACCTTGACTCGCACTGCAGCGTTGCCACATGTACGGAGTCGCCTGTGAGACGAGGAACATTACATATACGGGCAACTGTACATTTAGCTCAAAGAATGATTGGGCGGTATATATATTTTTATTTAATTTATTATCATTTCCAAAGTGTTTTACTGTTTATTTATTTTAAAAATTATTTTAAAGCTTTTACTTGTTTATTTAATTATTATTATTATTATTATTATTATTATTATTTAATTATTATTATTTTTATTATTTAATTATTATTATTATTATTATTATTATTATTATTATTATTTTTAGTATTATTATTATGATTATTATTATTATTATTATCATTGTTATTATTATTATTATTATTATTGTTAGTATTATTATTGATTATTATTATTATTATTATTATTGTTATTATTATTATTATTATTATTATTATATTATTAATGGATGTTTATTTACTTGTATTTATTTTATAAATTATGTAACTTGTGTACGTCAAATAAATTATTTTAGTTTTAAGGGTGTGCATATTATTTTCTTTTAGCCTTTGAATGCAAATATATATATATATAATATTTAGGAGAAATCCAATGACAAGGAGAAATGTAAATGCCATGAAAAGTCTTCTTTAATGCGCAACGTTTCGAGCAATACGCTCATCTTCAGGCTGTTTAATAACAATGTGAAATTAAAATCAATATTGAATGAAAAACAAAACAGAAAATTTCTATAAACTATTCATACAGACAAATTTTAAAAGACTGAGAAAAGAGGGTTAAATTCTAAGTTATACAGATTTACATATAAAAATTAAGAAGCTATTTTTAAATACATATAGTAAATGTGAAATTAATACACTGGAAAATTAACAATAGTACACTGGAATAATGAAACTAACTAACCTTTCACTGCAGTTTCCGAGGCTAACTAATTTGAGCAGAGGCAAGACGGGAAAAACAAGAGATGGCGAGGGCGATTGGGGGGGGGGATTATAAGGAATTGGGAAGGAGGAGGGATCATAGCAAATTGAGGGGGACGGCAGATGAGTCAACATTTAGACTGGGGGACAATGTTTAATGAAAAGCGATTCCAAAATTCTTAGTGAGTTGGGACAAGTATTACAACCAAGAATTTTAAAATTGTCTAAAGTGACATCAGTTTTACATTTTATGCTGTGTTCGCGAATACTCGAAACTTCTTTAGTTTTTAAAATTTTACCTGTTCGGCCACTTATTCCCATATGCGAATAAAATCTAGCCCTGAGAGAGCGAACAGTGCTGCCAATGTAATTCCCAAGGAGACACCTAGGGCAGGTAAATAAATATACAACACCGCTACGCAACGAGTCAGGGGTTCGATCCTTCGCTGAGAAAAAGCTACCTAAAGACGTTTCATTAATAAATGATGCGGAAATCAGTATGATAAAAAAATTTCCTTAACAATTTTGTAAATTTAAGCTTAAATTCCTTATTCAAAGGACCCATTTCAGGTACCAAGAAATATTTTATATCCTTCGGCACTGTAATACATGGAAGTTGAGGGCTATAAACATTATTTAAGAAGGATCTAATTAGTTTGTCTACATATTGAACAGGAAAACTATTATTAGTAAAGTATGATCTTAGATTATTAAATTCATCATTAAGTAAGGTAAAACTAGAGGTCAAATTATATCCTCTGAACAGGAGAGTTTTAATACAAGACATCTTATAGTTGAAATCAGTAAAACTAAAAAAATTCATGCCCAAACCAGTGAAAGTGGGTTTCCTGTAAACTGATGTAGTAATAGAATCACCGTTTTTCGAAATTAAAAGATCTAAGAAGGGGAGGGAGCCATTTTGCTCAGTTTCCATTGTATACGTTATATTGGGGTGCAAAGAATTTAGGAAGTTAAAGAATTGTTGCGCTTGTACCGCATTATCAAAGACTGCTATCGAATCATCAACGAAGCGTCGATAGAAAATTGGCTTGAGATGAGTGGGAGATTGTCTAAAAATTACACTTTCTAAATGAGTCATAAAAAAATCAGCTGCTAACGGTCCGACAGGTGATCCCATCCCTACTCCATCAATTTGTTGGTAAACCTTATTGTTGAAAGTGAAATAGCATTGTTTGAAGACCAATTCTAAAAGTTCCTTAAAATGAGACAATGAAAAACCATGAAAATTATCAACTGAGCTAAAAACCCTATCTAAAACAATGGCAATAGTTTCAGATACAGGTACATTTGTGAAAAAGCGACTTTACATCAAAACTGACAAAAAACTTTTTTGAATCGAAGTTTTTACCAAGGACTCATCTGCCGTCCCCCTCAATTTGCTATGATTCCTCCTCCTTCCCCAATTCCTTATAATCCCCCCTTCCCCAATCGCCCTCGCCATCTCTTGTTTTTCCCGTCTTGCCTCTGCTCAAATTAGTTAGCCTCGGAAACTGCAGTGAAAGGTTAGTTAGTTTCATTATTCCAGTGTACTATTGTTAATTTTCCAGTGTATTAATTTCACATTTACTATATGTATTTAAAAATAGCTTCTTAATTTTTATATGTAAATCTGTATAACTTAGAATTTAACCCTCTTTTCTCAGTCTTTTAAAATTTGTCTGTATGAATAGTTTATAGAAATTTTCTGTTTTGTTTTTCATTCAATATTGATTTTAATTTCACATTGTTATTAAACAGCCTGAAGATGAGCGTATTGCTCGAAACGTTGCGCATTAAAGAAGACTTTTCATGGCATTTACATTTCTCCTTGTCATTGGATTTCTCCTAAATATTAAATTGAAGCTCTGTAGAAGCAACCCGCATGATTATATATATATATATATATATGTGTGTGTGTGTGGTGTGTGTGTGTGTGTGTGTGTTGTATTTGTAAAATATTCCTGTCTCTGAACATGATGTCATGATGTCATAAAAATGCAGCGCCTAATTTCGTCACTCTTTTACAGACATCGCTGTCGTGAACACGCCTCAGCTGCTTAAGTTTTATTTTTAACTTTTAGAATAATTGCCTGTGTGTGTGTGTGTGTGTGTGTGCTCCTCTTCCAAATTTAACTTTTTAAAAAAGATGGCTGCTTCTGATATTGCGTACAACATTTCTGTAAAGTGGTATTCTGTAAAATCCGAAGATGTAGTGAGTACTCCTTTCATGGGTCCTTTGAAGTTTTTAAATCGGCCTTAATTCATGCCAGATTGATGATCAAGATACTCAAGTGCTTTGTGATTATTATAACGAGAGTTTCACAGGAATTCGTAATGCTAAAGATGTTTTGAAGTTGTGTCAAATTTAAGGTGCGTCAAAGAATACAACTTTAGTGAAGTGAAGAACCCGACTCTCAGTGAAGAAAACAGAGACTCGTTGACGATGGTACGACAAAACTTATTACGTCATGTTACACATCACCGATTACACTCCCGCAAGTAAAAACTTTATCCTAGTGATCATGGACAATTTAAGATATTTTTGTCACTACATCAACATTTACCACGATGAGGTGTGTAGTGAGGTTATAGCTAAAGGCTTGTGTACCCTTTAATAGGACTTACTGATGCGTACTTTTTGTCTCCCAGAGTTGTAACATGATTGTTGATGAAAACTAATCTAAAATCTTGCAGTGAAAACAATGGTAATAACGAACTAACGCCTACTCATTGCCACTTTATCCTCGATAGACCGTTTGAAATAGCCTCCTTCCTCAACCTGAAACCTTTATTAAATGCGTGAGTGATGATGCGCGTTTTCTTGACACCTTTCTCGCGCATCCCTATACATTTTTATTAACGCGTTTATGAGGTGTAGAGATGAACAATGTGAGAACGGCTTGGAGCTTAGTGAATATTTAGAAGCCACGACAACCGAGAAGTACCATTCGCTTTGGGACGCTGGTCCAGAGCGTTACAAACCATCCCTCGCTTTCACTGTTTATCCGCAGGAACTCTTGTTTTAAATAAACCGTCGCTACAATTTAGAAAACTTCCTCACACATCGCTATGAGCTCTGAACATTTTTCAGTTGAAAAAATGGTGAAAACAGAATAAACGCTCATTTAGAACGTGTTTTGTTTACATTAACTCTTCATGATAATATTATAATAACCGACTGTGTACTCGAGCAGTCTTTTGATACTATATGCCCAAAGATTAAGAATTATGTAAATGTTACGATTAATTGTAAAGTAGAAACAAAAATAATCCTAAACGACCTTACGGCTCTCTATTATAGAATACTTTGTACATTATAATATGTCGTTCAATATTTCTAAAAAGAATTGAATGTATTACACTGGTATGCATCAATTTTGCTGTCAAGGGTTTTGTAAGTGATTCTTATAGAGTTTTTCCTGCTGATTTCGAATCTGCAATCCGTTTTTCTCAATCAGCTCAGGTTATCCGGCTATGGCCTCATAAGTAAAATAGAATTTTTCGTGATTTTGTCAAAGTGGAATTGGAACAGTAACATCTATCATCACTTGTTTCACTTGTATAATATCTTTTTTTACTTTTCAGGCATATAGATAAAATATTTCATAATGAATAGAGCGTGTAAAAATGATCCCAATAGATTCTGCTACATATGTGGGACGGTTACCATGCCAAATAACCAGTCCCAAATCACCAAATTTGTGAAGACAATGTATAGAGCATACTTTAGAATTAAGCTAGGGGACCAGGACAAAAATTTCGCCCCTCATATGTGCTGCAAGACGTGCATTGAAAATTTGAGAAGATGGAGCAAAGGCAGAGCGAAATCTTTGCCTTTTGGAATTCCCATGATTTGGAGAGAAGGAAAGGATCACGTGACAGATTGCTATTTCTGCATGACAAACCTCCAAGGTGGGCTTATAAATTTATTTTTCTTAAATATTTTGAAATCCTCGTATGAAACTTGACATAATATTCACCATAATGTAATATTCACCATATATAGCATAATATTCACCATAATGGCAATCATACATTTACATATACATATTGTTATAGAAAATACATTTACACATACATATTGTTATACAGGTTACATTTACATATACAATGATTGTATATTTTCTTTCTTTTTCATTCATATTGTCCTCGAAGGGACAATATGAATGAAAAAGAAAGAAAATATACAGACTCCATCGACCTATTTCATATCTTACAGACCGCAGCCTTCCCTCACGAGCCGCCACTGTCTGAATGCTTCTTCTATTTCATATGCAAGTTTTATATCCATGTTTCTGTGTTTCTATTTTCAGGAGTTAACAAGAAGAATAAACACATTGTTGTATACCCTGACATTCCTTCTGCTATGAGACCTGTAGCCCATGGTCCTGGAATTCCAATACCCGACCCACCTCAAACCCTGGACTTCGATGATTCTGATGATGAATCAATGACCAATGCCAATGACCAGTCCCAGTCGTATATACCTCAAAATACCGCTTCAAATGAGCCGAGGCCTCTCAACCAGGCCAAACTTAATGATCTTACCAGGGATTTAGGACTTTCCAAATTAGCTGCCGAGATCTTGGGCTCACCACTTCGAGAGGACAACTTGCTGGCTCCGGGAACAACATTCTCCTGGTATAGGAAACGAGAGGAAGAATTCCGCAAGTTTTTTGCAGTGCACGAAAATACCTCTTCCTTAGTGTACTGCTGCAATGTTGAGGGGCTAATCGAATCCTTGGGCCTGCCATATAACGCATCAGAATGGAGGCTATTTATAGACTCGTCTAAACGAAGTTTGAAAGCAGTACTTCTCAACATTGGGAATAGGGTTGCATCAGTCCCTGTAGCACATTCCGTACAACTTACTGAGAGCTACGATAACATGAAAATTTTACTGGATGCTCTCGTATACGACCAACATAACTGGAGGATCTGTGGAGATTTGAAGGTAATACTAATATCATAAGTAAACTATTGCTATTGACTATGTTGTTTTTCCAAAGGTTATTTGAGAGCGTATAAGAACACTTAACTTCCCCACAGAAGTGATACAGTCCAATGCATAGATTTTTATCTGATAGAACAAATTCTCTAAATTCTTTAAATATTTTCATTTTTTTCAGATTGTGGCATTTGTATTGGGAATGCAAGGGGGATACACGAAATACCCATGTTTCCTCTGCAAATGGGATAGCCGAGCGGATGAGAAGCACTATGCACAGCGTGAATGGGCATCCAGAGAGAATTTTGAACCTGGGTCGCATAATGTCGTTTCAGTGCCCCTTGTACCACCAACAAAAATTTTGCTCCCACCACTTCATATTAAGCTGGGCTTGATGAAAAATTTCATCAAATCAATGAATAAGGAGGGTTCAGCATTCCGATATCTCGAGAGTAAATTTCCTCATATATCTGATGCTAAACTAAATGCTGGGTTTTTGATGGTCCTCAAATTCGAACTTTGATCAAGGATACTCAGTTCGAAAACGCAATGACTCCAACTGAGAAGAATGCCTGGCAGGCATTCAAATCAGTTGTCACTGATTTTCTTGGCAAGCGTAGAAGTCCAGAATACGAGTCCGTTGTCGAAAACTTGATGGAAGCTTTCAAAGCTCATGGGTCCCGCATGTCCATAAAAATGCACTTTTTGTGGTCCCACTTGGACTATTTTCCTGAAAATTGCGGGGATTATAGTGAGGAACAGGGTGAACGATTTCACCAAGATATCAAAATAATGGAAGAGAGGTACCAGGGAAACTGGGATATCAATATGCTGGCGGACTATTGCTGGTGTTTGAAGCGAGACGTGCCCGAAGAAAAACACAGACGGAAAGCCAAAAAAACTTCATTCCTTCCTCAATAAACTTTTTCCCATATTCATTGTATGAATAAAAGTATTTATTCACACAATGTTTTCATTTTTCATGAGTGTTCTTATAATATTACTCGTATCTACAGTGTTTAAGCTAAAAAAATCAATAAATTTGGGGATAAAATTGGACTTATAATAAATGGCCAATAGAGAAAAAACCTGACCTGATTGAGGAAAACCAATGTCATTTTCGAATTCAGCATGGTCGAATTATATAATATGAGTTTAAAAAACCCTCACAGCAGACAAAAAAATTTCATATGCATACCAGTGTTATACAAAGCAATGAGAATGTAATTATTTCCACCATTCAGTGTGAGTTTACTAATAAAAAAGAACGTCTTGACATGTTATAAATATTGCATGCAACTGTTTCTATTTATTCCTCACTCATTTTTTTAAAATAATGTTTATGTATGCGATGCTTTTTTTCTTAAACATCACTAGTGTGTGTGTGTGTGTGTGACCTGGTTGGAATTGGCCAGCCAAGTTCGCTTGTGATAGTCTCGTCCGGTGGTAAAGTGTTACAAAGTATTATAAAGGACTGAAAATTTTGTATGTAACTTTCAAATTAGGAAAAAAACAGTCTACCCTGATAAAAAAAAATTAATTTCCTTTCTTTTCCTCGCTTATCCCTTTTTCTTCTAAAGATTTGACTGTACAAAGAATTTAGGTATAGAATAAAAAATCTGTTTGTTTTATTCGAGGAGGGGTGTAAAAAGCATTCAATTTTATTTTGACAAGTGATCCTCGTCCGATTACAATAACAAAATATCATTAAGAATTTTAATACGAGTCTCTTGTTTCGAAGAGTAGGGGATTTCCCCGACATTAATAGCTTTAACCAAATTTTTACAAGGGAATTACGAATTATAATATTTAGCCTCAAATAAAACCACATGTAAAACAAAAAATTACTGTCTTCTTTGGATTTCATGTAATTATTAAAGTTTATAATTGGGAAACATGATGATGGTTTAAAGCAAGAAGAAATTTTTGTTTTAGTAAACATTTATGGAAAATTTGGAAGAACAATATTAAATTTCTTTTTAGCCAAATTACATTTTACGTTTAGTACGTGGGAAAATATTCTATTTCAGATAGACGGGTTAAAATTTGATTAATCTAATGATTAACAAGATAGACTTATAATTAACAGCTTAATTATTAACATTATTATTATTGTTATTGTTATTTTATACCCATTAACGTAACTGTTATTAAGCAAATGGTATGATAAAGTATTATTTGAAGAATATAACAAAATGATAATCGTGTTTTGTTGTGAAAGAATTAAAAATGCTAATAAAGATTTAACACAAAAGAAGAATTTTTTAATAAATATTTTTATTAAAAATAGAAAGAATACTTATTATTTACTTCATCTGAAATATTTTATTCTTTAAGGGATACTATATTATATTCAGCCATTTCGAGATGAAATACTTACAAACTTTTCAGGCATTCATAATATATATTTAATTATTTATTTACTTTTAAATATGTACTTATTTAATTATCTGCTTTATTGTAACCGATTAAAATTTGCGATGATGAAAAGTATTTTATTCCTCTTTCACTCGATCTCTTTCATGTTTTCCATACACTGCATCAAGGTTGAAAAGAAAAGGCAATAAGATATTAAGTTGCATTAAGAGGCATTGCTTGTACCGAAGTAAACAGTTATTCTTCCTCTCTACAAAGCACTGGTTAGGTCGCACCAGGGGTACGCTGTGCAGTTCTGGTACCCATCTTTGAGAAAAGACATACAAAGGCTTGAAAATGTTCAAACACAACGACGAGTCTAAACCCGGCCGGCCGTCACAAATCATATGAACGGCAGATCACTAAGCTTGCTTTGTACTCCTAAAAAAGTATCGCTTCAGATGAGATTTCATCCATTTTTTAAACTTCTTAATAGGATTGACAGTATTAACTGTTCTAAACTCTTTACGCTCAATACGAATCCAAATAGAAGTAACAGTTGTAAACTGGAACCGACATGGTACAATACGAATACTTGCGGTACATTCTTCACGTACAAATTTGATAATTATGTATTGGTATAAAAACTCTCATGAAGTCGTTTTCAGTTCCTCTGTCAATACGCTGAAAACCAAAGTTTGTCCTAGTAATACATGATCTCCTCGAGTGAATCGACGTTCAACTGTGTAAATGATGTCCGTGTGTTACTCTTCCAGTTCCCATCTGTTCTGTAAAATTTCTCAGGAATTTATTTTATCATTCAAATTTTTTAGTGTTTCCTTTCATATTTTTAAACACGCCCACTGTGGTTGATTGGGTGCGTTTCAGTACTATTCTCTAAGTGAATGGTCTACGTTTGAATGAAATCTATGGGTACCACCAGGGTTGCCAAGTCTGACTGGAGCACCAATACCAAATTTCCTTTAATTTAGTACCAAATGAAGCAATTTATTACCAAATTATATACAAAAAGCCTGTTGAGATGAGCCAATTGCTCTTTTCACCCATGGATATTCTTTTTCCCATTCACTATGGTACAATCGCCCGGTTTCATAATCCGATTTCCACTTTGACATTGTTGCAATTAATAAGTTACATAGTTTAAGAAAAAACACACTTCAGTCAACCGTGAATCTCGATAAACTGACTGACGCATTAACACAACTAAGAACACGCCGCCAATGAGCAATGACAAGCGAGAATTGCACGCATGCGCAATGCAGGCCGTAACTAATGCTGCCACATGATAAAATTTTAAAACTGCAACAAGTTCGTAACATGTTCGTTCGCATTTTCTATAACAATTCAGAGTAAGCTCCAAAGTCAGTTAAACAGTAAATTTATAACTGCAATTTGCTTTAAAGATCAGTATCGTTTTAGCAAATTTGAATCAGCATGTATAAATACTCAGGACTGAATAATTAGTAAAATTGATCGAAACTTTTAACAATGATTTGTTGTAACATGTTCATAACATGTTGTGGAATGCATGTTTATGAAACTCAATTTTTCTCACATTCTTATTTATATATTACCAAATTCAGCTCATTTCATTACCAGAATACCAAATGAATTTTTAAAATACCAAATTGCTTTTTCATTACCAAATTTGCCCAGATTTGGTAATGAATAATACCAGATGGCAATCCTGGGTACCACCTAGACGCGCATGTAAAACTGTTGTGGCACCCTCATTTCAATTGTAACTTTCATTGTAACTCTCCCATTGATACGTATATATCATTAATAATAATAATAAATAAAATAATATCAAACAAACAAGTCTGTGCTAAAATCGTATTCTAAATACATGCAATTAAAGAAAAACTGAATATCGATTTTGCAGGTATAACATTTTTATTTATAGATCTAGCGGAAATATACACGAACAAATCGAGAGATTTTTATCAAGGTATCATACAAGATCTGGTCATAGCTTGTATTTATTTACGTTACTATAACATCATTTCTCTAAACTGACAGCTGTTCACAATTCCTTATAATTCTCGTAATAAATGTTACTAATCTTTTCAGTACCATGCCTCTACTGCCCTTCTTCACACCACACTAAAAAAGCATCTCAGGCTTGCTGTACACAAACTGTACCAAATCACAGACATTTACAAACTCAAGCATACCGTTTATACAAGTTTGTATGTTTAAATCCTTATAATTTTAATATTTTATGATAACATATCTCATATACGACACTTCAGATTCTGTACAAACTGTGATGAAGAGAATTTTTTCAATCTCAACATATATATATAGAACGTTCCATCCGACTTTTGCAGCTGTATTGAATCAAATCTATGTTTAGTCAGTTCCAGCACATAAGACAGACTTATAAATTGGGCCACATAATCATTAAATCTCGTTTCATACCAGTCCGTCCACGACTTTGTCATAATGCCACATCCACTAAATCAACGAAGATAAACAACAATTGGTTTAGGTAGTACATGTATGGTATACCCTCCTCTGCAGATTATGTGATGGTCTCGTGTCCAAGAGACCTCGTAAAGCTGTAGGCTACGTCGTTATGTGATCTTAGATGCTGCGAAGGAGAGTAAGCGAGCCCCAATAACTAATTCAGCATGGAATTAATTATTTAACAACCAATTCGATGGTACACTTACCTCCTCCCAATTATAACTTAAAAATAATAACAATTCGTTATACAGTATATATTTACATATGTTGATTTACACGCTTCTAGTCCAAGACTATATATATATATATATATATATATATATATATATATATACAGTATATATATATATACAGCGTGTCCCAAAGAAATGTATACCCACTTTAAATGCAAAAAACTTCACTTTTTTACGTGAAGGTCAAAATATGAGAATAAAAACCCACTCTAATAGACAGAGTTTATTTCCACGACAGTTTCGACGCCCACTGGCATCCTCCTCGGGTGGATACAGAAACACAAATGAAACAAAACAAGAGGGAAAAACAGTTCAGGGATCGACCGTTAAGAATTCGCACCTAGGTTGGATTCCATTCTCTCGAGACAGGAGGGGCATTTTCATTAAGTACATTCGCACAAATTTTAAAACTATCTTCCTGTTCTAAACATACAGATTCTATTATTTTTACATAATTATTACATTTATAATTAAATTTATTACATTTAATATTGCATAATTATTAATTACAGAAATTATAAATTTATTATTACATTGGTTATTACATTGTTGTTTATTATACAGAAATTATAAACCGAAAAACGAATGAAAAAAGGCGATTAGGAAATAATCCAGAGACCATTGAGAAATTCGCACCTAGGTTAGATATCGTTCTCCCGAAACCAGAAGGGCATTTTATTACAGGGTCAGCTTATAACTACATTTCCACAAATTAAAAATATCTTCTTGTTCTATACATACAGATCCTAATGTTTGACATAATTACTGCATATATTTATTTCCACATTAATTACTTCCATTATTACATTTACTAAAAGCGAGTAAGGAAACATTCCAATCCAGAGACATTTAAGAAATTCACACTTAGGTTCGAACACGTTCCCGACACTCCGTAAGGGATTTATTGACCAAGAATCTCATTAAAGGGTCTAACTTATAAGTACCTTCGCACAAATTAAAATTATCTACTTTTTCTATACACACAGATTCTATTATTTTTCTTTTGACATAATTATTACATTTATAAAGTACCTTACTTGATTCCCAATCTATAGCATGATTATTTTGGCACCTAGGTGCGAATTTCTTAACGGTCGATCCCTGAACTGTTTTTCCCTCTTGTTTTGTTTCATTTGTGTTTCTGTATCCACCCGAGGAGGATGCCAGTGGGCGTCGAAACTGTCGTGGAAATAAACTCTGTCTATTAGAGTGGGTTTTTATTCTTATACCCACTTTGTTCGATAATACCAGCTATGAGGATAATAAATATATTACTTTTTATATGTCTTTTATAAAGAATTTTCTCCTGAATCTAATATGTAATTATTTTTATTAAAATTGAAAAACAAAAAGGTTACAGATGTTTAAATTATAATTATTATTTTCGAGACTTCATGTGCGATATTTTCTAATATTTTTGCACGTATACGAGATAAGTTTGAAACCGACGGCACTGTGCAAAACTTACAAAAACAACGTTCTGGAAGACGTCGAACATCTTAGATAAAGTGTCATTTAACCATGGAATTTCAAAATTTTTTGAATTAACTAATAATTACAACATTTATGCTTCAATATCAACACTAAACATAAGTATCTCAAAACAGTCGGTTAAAATATTAGAAAATATCGCACATGAAGTCTCGAAAATAATAATTATAATTTAAACATCTGTAACTTTTTTGTTCTTCAATTTTTAATAAAAATAATTACATATTTAGATTCAGGAGAAAATTCTTTATTAAAAAACATATACAAAGTAATATATTTATTATCCTCATAGCTGATATTATCGAACAAAGTGGGTATACATTTCTTTGGGACACGCTGTGTGTATATATATATATATATATATTATATATATATATATATATATATGTGTATATATATAAGTGATGGGCCAAAAAAACTATTACCCTGATTTTGAACAATATATTTTTACCTTTATGAAATGTTACTTGTACAACCAATATATGTGCCCTGTATAGAATTTTATGTAGCTGAACTTCGACTCTTTTAAAACATTTAAGACCTAGATCATCTTTTACTATACGACGAACACTAGAGCGAGAAATACCAGTAGTTTTTGAAATTTCTCTAGCGGACTTGTGGGTGTTGGGCCGTTCTTCTTGACTGCATATCATGGATGAAACCGTGTCAATATTTTCCTTAGTACGTGATGTTTTTAGCCTTCCACTGCCTTCTTTTCGTTTGGTCGACCCTGTGATATTGATTTTCTCTATGAGATATTGAAGTCCAAGTATCGTCAATCGTTTATTTGGAAACTCTTTCTTCATTCGTTTTGCACCCCAATGTTTCACGTTACGCAGATCTAATATCAATGCTTCATCTTCCAAAGAGTATTTCATTATGTTATAACTTGTTCACCAACTATAGCAGAATGATGGTCTGAAATGAAAAAGGAAACAAATAAATTATTTTGTGTAAAAATTAGGAAAACTAATTATTTATGGAGGAACTGACTGTCATCTGAAAGTATCAGTTGCTGACTTTGACCGACTTTCAATTGAGCACCATATTCTGATACATCCCTCCAGCTGCGAGCCTGTACCTCTACTCCTGGGGCGTTAAATCTAGATTCAAAGCCAGCATTTGAAAGAGTAAAAGTATGGGTACAACATACGGTCTCAGCAGTAAGATCAATGTATAGGGTGAGCCACAATATTTTTTCAAAAGTTAGGTAATAGTTTTTTTTGGCCCACCCGATAAATATATATATATATATATATATATATTATATATATATATATATACTGTATATATATATATATATATACAGAGTATATGTATATATATAATATATATATATATATATATATATATATATATATATATATATATATATATATATATATACAGTTGAACTGAAACACCAACATGTGGTGTCAATCAGAAAAACGCGATTTCGATAGAACAGTTCCAGTCAGAGTTAGATGCGTTGAAAGAAACGCTCCTCCCAAAGCCTAGTTACTCGGAAGTAGTTCAGCAGGCCAGATCTCCAAGAAGCGTGTCGGGCAGCGAGGGAAACGAAATCCCCGCCTCCAACTCCCCCCCCTGAAGATGGGGTGGAAACGCAGCATGCAGGGGTAGCGGTCAACCCCCCTCCCGTTCAGGAAAGGACTCCTGCTCCCGATCTCACAATGAGGAACAGGGACGGTTCAATGCCGAGAGTCGAGGCATTATTGCCCTCTCCCCTGCCTCCCACTGCAGAGGAGAGGTGTTCGATTACGCCTCGCTCGGTGCGCAGTTCTCCCCCCTCCCACCGAAGAAGGAGAGGCACGCGCGGCCGTCAGGGTATAAACACCGCTAACAGACCCTCACCAAGCCACAGAGTAAGGGAGGGGCCTCCTATCCCCAAAGGTTGTGCCACCCATCCCCCAGGCAGGCGAACCCTGCCGCAGGGAGATCGAGGGAGCAGGACGGGTGGATAACTGTTAATAGGCGCCAGTCCCAAAGGTCTCCTCAACCGGTCTCCGCGGCGAAGCCACCGATGGAGAATCTCACCCTATTTGTGTCGCGAATTCAGCTCTCGAACGAGGCAAGCGATATTCGACACATGATAGAAGAAATCATTGGTGAACACAGTATAGTGATAGTTAATAAACTAAACACGAAATCTCCATATTATAACTCTTTTAAAGTAATAATTAAAGGTGTAAATGTGCATTTCAACCCGTATAATATGAGTCAATGGCCCGACGGTATTATTGTTAAGGAGTTTATTCACTTTTCCAGGAGATTCGATAACAGGCAAAATAATAATAATAATAATAATAATAATTATAATAATAGGCGCCCTAACGGTAATGCCTGAAAGTTGTACTGTGTATAATAATAATAATAATCTTACTAATAATAAATTTTCTATCAGTCATGGCGGATAACTTGCTGAAAATAGTCTCATATAATGTAAGGTCAGTGAGGAATTCAACTGTAGATGTTCATAAAATCTGCGACAGTGCAGATTTGATACTCCTGCAGGAGCACTGGCTACCTAAGCAAGAGCTAAAATTCCTCTCTACCATCCATGATGACTTTATGTACCATGCGTCATCAGCAGTAGACTTGTCAGATGAATTAATGTACGATAGGCCTTTTGGTGGTGTTGCTTTCTTATTAAGGAAAAATTTGTCAAAACATATAAGATTTTTAAGAAGCGATAACGTAAGGTTGTTAGGCATTGAATTACAAGTGAACAATGATTGCATATTAATTGTAAACTGCTATTTACCATACAACAACGGCAGTAATCTAGATGAATACATTGATTTGCTGTACAAAATTAAGTCATTATCAGATAACCCCAAATATTCTCACTGTATAATAATGGGGGACTTTAACGCACATGTGAACTCGGAATTCTTTGGAGAATTGGGTAACATGTGCGAGTCGGCCAATTTAAGTATAAGTGATGTAGGTGTATTAGGGGTAGCCAGTGGTAATTTTACATACGTTAGCGATGTGAGTGGTACCACCAGATGGATTGATCATTGTCTCACTAGTAATAATCTAAAGGATCGAATTGTTAGAGTTCATATTTTGCATGATTTCCTTCTTTCTGATCATAGACCATTATAAATATTAATTAACGTTACCAATTTATGCGCAACACGACTTAACAAGAACTCAATAGGTAAGAATAATCGCGTCGATTGGTCCAATGTTAATATGCAGCAGAGAATAGAATACAAAGACAGAACATGTCACCTCTTTAATAATTTAGAAATTTTGCACCTTGGCTGTAATAATCCTTGCTCAAATGATTCTCACTGTAAACTCATAGATAGGTATTATAGTAAGATAATATCCCTGTTAGGAGAAGCAGGAAGCCCTTGATTAAATCTTACAACTATCATACGAAGGTTATTCCTGGATGGAGTGATTTTATTGCCCCCTGAAGAGGGAATCGAAAGACGCCTACGATTTGTGGTGCTTTCATGGTAGACCCAGATTAGGACCAGTATACATAAATATGTGTAGAAGTCGGGGTCAGTATAAGGCGATGTAAACAGGAAGAAGAGTCTATTCGAGCATCAAAGCCTGTGAAGCTCGCATAAATAACGATAATAACAATTTTGGAAATTTGTTAAGAATCAAACGGGTGTCAAAAATGTCCTCCCTCCGACAATCGATGGGGTGTCGGGGGACGATGAAATTGCAAAGCTGTGGAAAAACCACTACTCTAACATTCTTAATAGTGTGAGTAGGGATAATCTTAAGATAGATTGCAGCGAAACGATTGTGGGAGGGACAAGGGAAAATATTTGATATCATTTTCTGAAGTAAAGAGGTTAATTAAAGAGTTAAAGACTGGTTCTGCGTCAGGGGTAGATGACTTATCGAATGAGCACTTAAAATATGCAAATGACGTAGTATGTCTGCATATATCATTGCTCCTATCAGCCATACTTGCTCATAGCTATATCCCTGCAGAGTTCATGAGGGTATATATCTTGCCCCTGGTCAAAAATAAGTATGGAGACATTCTGTCCAGCAATAATTACAGGCCTATTGCTGTCGCTTCCTGCTTCTCGAAACTACTAGAAAAACTCTTGTTACTCCGATTAAATGATTTCCTATGGACATCTCCTAATCAGTTTGGCTTTAAAAGGTCCCACTCAACTGACCTGTGTATCTATGTACTTAAAGAAACAATATCTAAATACATTGACAGTAATTCAACCATTTATAGCTGTTTCCTTGATATAAGTAAGGCATATGATAGGGTGAACCAATATTTATTTGCAAAACTAGAAGACAGGAAGGTTCCCATGTACATATTAAATTTATTGAAATTTTGGTATTCCCACCAATCTTTCACTGTTAGGTGGGGCAATGTACTATCCGAGTGTTTTGGCTCCTCTTGTGGGGTGAGACAAGGCTCCTTGCTCTCCCTATGCTGTTTAATGTGTATATTGACGGATTAATTGCTTCACTTAATGAGGCAACAGTAGGATGTTGTATAGATAACACAAGGATAATAACTTAGTTTATGCCGATGATATGGTGTTAATAAGTCCCTCTGTTAAAGGTCTGGATCGGCTACTAAAAGTCTGCGAAATGTATTCGCAGAAACATGATATTCTTTTTAATGTGACAAAAACTAAGGTTATGCAATTTCATCCTAAAAGCTGTAATCAGCCAGCTGATATAAGGTTTAAAATGAATGGTGAAGTAATTGAGGAAGTACAAGAGATTAAGTATTTGGGTCAAACTATTACCAGCTCCTTGAGTGATGACTCGGATATAAGAAAGCGAATATGACCATAAGGAACTTTCGTTTCTGTACAAGTGAAGCTAAAGACACACTCTTTCGTACTTTCTGCAGTAATATATACGGTCAGCAACTCTGGGTGAATTATAGAAAAGGTTCTGGCAGAACCCTAAATTTGCTGTACAACAGGTCGTTTAGACTCTTACATAAATTACCCCCGAGATGCTCAGCTTCGCAAATGTTTGCAACCCGCAATGTTCCGAGCTTCCCGGAGGTAACAAGACGTGCTCAACACAGTCTAATGCAAAGAATTAAAAAATCAACCAACCCGATCATCCAAGCTATCCATGAGTCCTGCCATTTATCCTCTAAGCTATGGACTTTTTGGTATGAAAACGTCTGTCTGTAGCTCCACTTAACTTCGACAGTGCAGTATTATTTCTAATCAATTGTATATATTTTTATCCTTAGTGTATGAACTGTCATTGTATTAATAATATTTGTCATATGGACTATAGTCTGCCAATAAACCTTTTAATTTTCATTTTCATATATATATATATATATATATACAGGGCGTCCCAAAAAAATGTATACACACTTTAACAGCTGATAGCTCAATTGATGTTTCTTTCTTTCCAAGTTAAACCCATTAGAATTAATAATGGCAGTCAGACTAAGCTTTGAACAAAGGAATTCATTCTAAAATGCTACTGGAAGTGTGAAAACGCAGTTGAAGTGCAAAGACAGTTTAGGAGGGAGTTTCAAACAGATCCACCAACGCGACTTACCATCACTCGAATTAGAGATAAGTTTGAAGCCGATGGAACTGTTCAGAATGTCCACAAGAAGCGTTCCGGAAGACCACGGACATCGACAAGCCCCACAAAGCAAGAAAGAGTACTGGAAACGTATCACCAAAGTCCAAGAAAATCTGTGCGGCAAGCGAGTCGTGAGGTAGGAATTTCAGAATCGTCTGTCCAACGCATTTTGAAGCGCTGTCAATGGAAAAGTTACATTCCAAGATTAGTCCATGCTATTAATGAAGATGATCCGGACCGAAGAGTGGAGTATTGCGAGTGGTACTTGCACGATGTGGATGTGGATTGGACGAAGGGGTTTCGTAGAATACCCTCCGCGTTCACCAGACCTCACCACCACTAGACTTTTTTATGGGGATACTTAAAAGACAAAGTCTACGCTATAAAACCTGCAACAGTCGCTGAATTGAGAGCAGCCATTGAACGAGAATGCACACAAATACCAAACGAAATGTTTCGTGATGTTTGCGATTCCATTGCTTCGCGTTATCAGCAGTGCCTGGACCAGAACGGACGTCAGTTTGAAAACAGGCGTTGACAAAACAATTAAATAATGTCTGTAGATTCTATTACATTTTGAAAATGAAATGTATTTTAATAAACACTGCCTTTATAATTATTTAAAGTGTGTATACATTTTTTTGGGACGCCCTGTGTATATATATATATATATATACTGTATATATATACACACAGTATATATATATATATATATATATATATATATATATATTAACACCCAAATAAGAAGAGAATAAACTACTCGGCGGTTTATTCTGTTTACACCCGAAAGTATATATAAAGTATCAGTGAAATTGAATCCGTGCATATAAATTATAAAGTGAAAGTCATTAAAATTAAGAAAGTGTAATACCGTTTATATAAATTATCACCAGTTTAACATATATATTTAAACCGTAATACGGTTGGCATTCGATAAATTTTGAAGCAAGGCAGGAAAAAGGTCATAAAACGCAAAGTTCAGAAAACCCTCGTGACCATCAAAAGGAGAGAAAAGAGAAAGAAAGGAAAAAAATAATTTGTGTGTATTTCTTTTTACGATAATTAATGAATAGCATGACCATGGGTCGAAATTCTCACATAATCTGCAATTTGTTTAATCTGGAAGCAACTGAAAATGCAGCAATAAGATGAGATTTCTGTTAAAAACTGCACGACTTCATCTGCATGAATTGGGATGATAGGAAAATATCTCTCGTCTCGAACGCGAAACAGATCGTGGGAATGAAATTTCTGTGAGACGCATGTACACCACAGAGTGTAAACTCCTTTGCGGTATTTAAAGAAATGGAGAAAGCAAATTCGAGTGTTAAAAAAAGGGAGGAAATAATGGGGAAACAAGAGTCCAGAAATGTCCCAATGAAAATTCGGGTGGATGAGAGAGAAGAGGAAATAACGAATAACAATATAATACGGAATGAAGACATAGATGAAAGAAAAGAGGTAAGTAAAAGTTGCGGGGGAGTAAAACTGCCCAACGAACAAAATGATAAAAAGATAAAAAATAAAAACTTAGGAAATAAACAGCCAAAGAAAAATAATGATAATATCAAAATTAAGAACATAGAAAATAATCAGATAAGAAGTAAAAGCGTAGAAAATACCGTCTGTAAATACTACGCAAAAGGGTACTGCAGATATCGGGATGGGCAATGCATCTATGCACGTCCCACATTATGTAACACACATTACACAAAAGGATATTGCAAATTTGAAAAAAAGTGCAAATTCCACCATCTTACTGTCTGCAACACCTATGCAAGATATGGGAGGTGCAAATACGGACAAAATGCCGTTACCACCACCCTCAAAGGAACCCAACAAGTGAGCAGACGAAACCAGTAACGAAGAGGGCTACCAATTTTTTAGATGTAGCCCACACACTTCAACTATTGAATACCATCCAACAAATACAAAGCCAACTGACAAATACAGGGATCCGAGACCCGTACAGAAGGGATACAGAAAGACATTACATGCGATATCGGGACAACGGTTATTGAAACAGATAAAGAGAGGAAAATTGCCGGAGGATCACAAGGCAATGAAACCGACACCATCATTGGAAAATTAATCAGAAACACACGTATTTAAAAACGAAAGGGAAAATTAAAAGTAATCCTAACCAACATTCAGGGCCTTAAGTCAAACCATCCCCCGACAAAATTTTATACCTGAAAGGACTCGTGCAAGAAACCGGAGCACATTTTGCATGCCTCATAGAAACCCATCTAAAGGACTGCCAGGCGAACTATGAAAACTGTGAGTTCTGTATTGACAAAAAAGAAATGCAAAATAATATCTATAACATCCTCCGAGCTGACAGAACAGTGAGATGTAAAGGAGGATGTTCTATTTACAAACGTGAAAGGCATATGGTAGAAATGAATATAAGTACCTCAAACAGCTACGTAGAATGTGTAGCAGCAAAAGTTGAAATTAAATACATTACAAATTGTAATGTACAGACCCCCCGAACACGCGAACCTCAAAGTTCTCAGATTCCATTACAGAGGTAAGAAACTGGGTAAAAGATCTACACTCTCCAACCCCAAATATTTTTCTTTCTGGTGATTTTAATTTTCCATTCATGAAATATAAAAGGATAAGAAAAATACATGTACACACCAGGACAAAGGGGGCACATGGGAAGATCAGGAGCAGGTAAAAATGCTAATAGCTCTAGCTGATGAATTTATGTTAACACAAGAAATAACAGAAAACAAGAAAAAACAACTGCCTAGATTTGATATTCACAGACAACAGCAACCTAATTGATAATGTAGAAATATCCCCAACTATAATATCGGATCATAACATTATTAAAATAACATCCATATAAAAGCAACAGGAAAGGAAAGAACACGAACAACAGAAAGAAGCAAATTCGAAATTTTTAATTTTCACTCCAAAGCTATAAACTGGGAAGTTATTGCATCCAGCGTGGAAGTAATAGATTGGAAAACTATCTTCGATGCCAAGACAACGGAAAAGATGCTAATGACCTAAGAGGAGAAGACGCTGGAACTTGTGGAAAGATATGTCACAAAAATACAACAAAGAGGAAAGAGAAGCAGGTTCGAGAGACAAAAGAGGTCATTGTTCCGAAAGAGAAAAAGAGTGACTCCAAAATTAAGTAACTGTAAAGATAAGAACATCAGAAAAATATTAAATGATAAACTGCAGAGTATCGACTGCGTCATACATAAAATAATTGAGAAGCATACAGAAAAAGAAGACGACGCTATAGAAGCAATAAAGGTTAACTCAAAGTACTTCTACTATAACTTTGCAAAGAGGAAGTCGAAAAACCAAACGACTATCGGACCTTTGAAAAACGAAGACAATGCTAGTAGTATAGCCGCAAAAGGGGAGAGTGCAAGAATGTTGCAGGTTATTATGTAATGTTGCAAAGGGGGGTGGGGGTTGTTGCAAAGGGGGTTGGGGGTTGGTGCAAAGGGGGGTGGGGGTGGTGCAAAGGGGTTGTTGCAAAGGGGGTTGTGCAAGGGGTTGTTGCAAGGGGGTGGGGGTTGTTGCAAAGGGGTGGGGGGGGAAACTTGGAGGCGGCGTTATCCCCCAAGAGAGAGAGGAGGAGAGAAAGGAGGAGAGGTGTTCACCTGGCAGGAGCCAAGTGCACATTAAGACTTCAGCCGAGTTGGCGTTGTTTTATAGGCTCCTAATCAGCCAGTTGGCGTAAATGGCTTGAGTTGCCAGATACCGCGATACCATTGTATACATTATTATAGACTCCTAATCAGCCAGTTGGCTGTAAATGGTTGTCAGATACCTCTTTTTAGCAGTATTATTGTATACATTATTATTATATACGCCTAATCAGCCAGTTGGCTGTAAATGAGTTGCCAGATAGCGCCATGTATTCCGAAGACAGAGTTGCCAGATACCATTGTATACACTATTATAGACTCCTAATCAGCCAGTTGGCTTAGAAGGCTTAAATATTGCCAGATACCGCAATACCGTTGTATACATTATTATATTTCGAATACCGGTAGTAGAAGGCATAACAATAAACAACATTGCATCATTCTTTTTATTATAAATATATAGAAAATAAATATACATTTGAGGAATATGCGTATAACAGAAATATATACACACAATTATGGATATATATATAAAATAAAATATACATTTCAAATAAATATACACTTCAATAGAAATATGTACATAACAGTACAGGAGAAATATACACACACACACAATTATGGTGATATATAAAATAAAATATACATTTCAAATAAATATACACTTCAATAGAAATATGTACATAACAGTACAGGAGAAATATCAGCAAAATATATATATATATATATATATATAAACACAAATCAATAGAAATATGCGTATAATCGGGGAAATGTCAAGCAAAATATATATACAATTCACTTTTTTTTCAAAATACTAAACTCGGTCTTAATCGAGTTTACAATTACATCATTATTGCTCTGCATTACGCAGTATATGCGGCTTAATAATATTTCACCGCTTAAAGTATAGGGAAACCTGTATTCGATATGAAGGGCTTTCATATCGTTCAGTACTATTTTTGTTCCCACTTTACAACCGGTTGGTAAGTCATCTTTAAACACGTCTAGAATACAATCAAAAGCACGCACAAAGAGTTCATCGTTAGCTACATTATTAAACACAAGTTTATAAGAACGCTTTTCCAATCGAGGGTTTATTTCTACCGACTCGAGCTTTTCAATCGTGAACTCACTCAACATAGCGGCAATTGAAATAATCTTCTAAATCGTTACGACAACTGCGCGTTATATAAAGAAATAGTTCTTCAGGGTGAACGGTGTAGGTGAGCTCAGCCTTGTACCGATCAATTGCTTTGTACCAAAGTTCATGGTATTTCAAAGAGTCTAAACTTTTTAAATAAACATCCAGCACTAGACCATTCTCACCAGCCCTACACTCGGTAAACCCATCGAGCAGAGCAGTGTATGCGTATTCAAGTACTGTATCAAAATAAAACATATCCGTAACACGCGCGTCTAATATAGGTTTCAGTTTACGGAATCCGACGATTTCAAACATTCTGTCGAGGATGAAACGGTTTCGCGTAGGAATAAGAGCGTTATTATCAGAAGCATTCTTCCACATCAGCCTTATATCAATGCACGGCCGATCGTTATTTATACACAACGTACATACAACGGCGTATGAGGGTGCGTCACTAATCTGCTCTCTTCTTGTACCTACGTTAGCAGGTATTTTATAACGATCTTCACTCCACTTCTCAACTATCACAAAGATTCTATTCATCTCCTCGATACTTAAATAAACCCGTTTGTTTGTCGGTCTACATTCCGTTTCCAGTACATAGCTAATGGTACCGGAATTACGCCTGAACACGCGCAACGATTTCGTCACGGACACATCGTACGAGGCGTTGAGAATGCTGCTCAAAGGAAGTTCCATCGTATTCGAAGAGCGCACGTCCACTCGGCTCAAGCTCTGAGATAACTATGAGCCGTGTGAGGCACGCAGGTAGGCAGGAATGGTTCGACGGGCGGCTGACTCGATGATACGTGAATGGGCTTGTTCCGCGAGTCGAATTGTTGTACCGGTACAAGAATATCACTACCAGCCTACGCACCAGACATTTTGGATAAGAACTAGGAACATTTTACTAAACATCTCCACACTCGGCGCACTATTTGAGAGGAACATATGTTCATATTTTTCCTTTCTGCCCATCAAACGATACTCGTCTCTAAACTCTGTTAAAAATTCACGCAGGGCACTAGCCACAACCTCACTACGAACCTCATCATGATATACGTTAATATAGTGATAAAAATACTTAAGATTGTCCATGATCACGAGATTCACATTTCCAGTCGTAGGGTATGAGTAATCGACATGGTGTAGCATGACGTAATACCGCTTGTCACACCACCCATCAGCAAGACTCATTATCCATACCTGCTGCTTCTCTTCTGCACGCGTTGTTTCTTTTACTTCACGGTGTATGTGAGACTTTATAAAGTTTAGCTCTGCAGTATACTTCAGCACATCGTCTGTGCAACGAAAGCCTTCAACGGTCTCACCAGAACATCCGTAGAGTATTTGTACATCTTGGAACTTCGCACAATCCAATGTGTTTTTAAAAGAGGCATAGGAGGGATGAATAGGAAGTTTTTCGGTATCCACCACATCCTGGCACTTTACTGAATACCATTTCGTAAACGTTGTACAAGCAATATTAAAGGTAGCCATTTGAATACACGTCTGATCTGAATACACGTCTGATCTCTCGGGCTTACTGCGGTCGACTGACCACGCAGGGACTCCCAGATAGTAGCATGACTCACGGTCTTACAGTGGGCGGAGCTTAGAACTTTCACCTACACACACACACACACACACACACACACACACACAAAGGAGAAAGTGAAACGCTATTTGAAACATGATTTATTTAATAAACGAGATATTCAAGTTATATATATTTACAAATACGATTTAATAAACGAGATATTCAATATATATATATATATATATATATATTTACAAATAGATACGATTATATACAAGACGTGTGAGTTAGAAGCATCATTGGTATCCAAAGGGTACGGTATCATAGGTACCAGGTAACTGGTAACGTTTCCTATAGGTGTTACGGCAACCATCGTACCCCTAAGTTCCTTCACGCCCCCAGCTTCTGCGCCCGAAAATTGTGGGTGCCTACAATTAGTTGGTGAGGTTGTTCATCCAAACATACTAGATCCTTCAACGACTCAAAGTTAACAACCTCCCGATTCGCATGGTTGAGCGTAATACCCTTTGCCTTCACGATATATTTCATTTCATCCCCCACCCTGACCCGTACCCCATAAGTCTTAGGTCCTGTTGAGGCAAAAGAGTCGGCGTATGCGTTGTCCCCATACTCATCCTTGATCTCATCAGTGAGCTCGCCGAGGAACTCCCCAATAGTGGGCATGTATTCACCCTCCCTCTCTGTGAATATCACGCTATCTGTATCGGCATACAATACTCTCCGCCCAAGAGAATGCAATAGACCCCAAAGTTTTATACGGGCGTAGGCTGTTGTGAAGCTGGCCACAGGTATGTTTGTAACCCTTGAGGTATCTGTGGCAAATTCAGTGTTGTTGTACTTTATTACGTAAGTATTACCTACATTTACGATCTCCATGACCTCTTTATCGGGGGCATTGGCATAATCCCAGACATCGCTATAACTTTGTGCCAAATGAATGCTCCCTCTGCCGGTATTCTGCGCAAATTTTCCCCATAGACTGTTTAGACACAACTTTGCACTAAAGCGCTTGCCAGGATTCTTTACAATTTGGACACGATCAAGTTGTATACCTTCGCGGTCGCGGTAACGTTGAATATAGGCAGACTTTTCATCTTCGGTATCAACTCCTCGCGGATACCCTGATGCCTCAACCTTATCCTTCAAAAAGGTGTTTATATATGGTGTGAAAAGGTTGGGTAGCTTCTGAAACCTCCACACCTCATGTATCTTCAGTATTCTATAACCATGGCGCACGGCTAGGGCCAACTCAGGACTTGTATATACGCCTCTGATCTTACGCTGGTGGGGTATATGGTTACATTCGCCGTTATCCTCTTCCGCGCACTTCACGCACAGGGGAAACATGAGCTTGTCGTCGATAACGACAGGTAAGATCGGCATCCATAAATTGCGTGGGGGGAGTACGTCTACGAAAGAGATCCCAAAGTAACGATCATTCAAATTTTTTGAAAATTCATTGATGGATGGTAGGCTAGGCCCCACCAGTTTCTCAGGAGCGCCCACGGGGTACGGATTGCTCTTCATCACGTATGGGTATAAAGAACAGAAATCGTAGTAATGGAGCTTCACGCCCTCCGTAGGTGGGAAGTATAGTCTGAAAGGATTTGTACGTCCTCCAAACAAGCTATCACCACATTTGAGAGGATCCAGCACCATTGAACGCTTGATCGCTTTTATTTCCTCACGGTACACCTCGTCTGTCTCCATCCGTGCATCATATTCATGCTCCCACAAGACTTTGTGAGTGAACTGTGATCCTATAAGTTGATCGCGGGTGCGGGTCGATGCAAGACAGTCGGCAGGAGACCTACCGTTGATATCTCCGGTGACTCCGCACTCAGGACGGGGGCATCCATGCCACCAGCAACCGTTAAAGGAGTACACAGTCTTCACACCAGTGACACGGTTTTCACTTAACCCATCAACCCAAAAAACACGTCCATTAATCTTAATGGGTACTTCACCCGTGTTGCGGGCGTGCTTTATGTATACACCTGTCTGTTGCTGTAGGTGTATGAGCCAGTAAATAGCCTTGTGCCCGTAACTGCGGGGATTGTTTCGGTGAATAATGGCTAAGGTGTCTTTCGGCATGAAGTTATTCTTGAACACCGTAAAACATAATGATGCGATGGTGGTTGCGACTTGCAGTGGATCGCATTTGAAACGGGCTATGTACATCCTTCTAAAGGCCTGGAAACATACTCTAAGCACGCGCACATCATTCACGCAATAACGCTCACATTCATCAGCTATATTATAAGGGTTACTTTCATTAAAACTGTCGTAGTATCGATCAAAGTCTTCACGTTCATCCATGCAGTCAAAATAATGTTTGGGGGGTGGTGGGCCTACGTAGTTTAAAGTCTCGCTGGTGAGGAAAGTGTATGGGAAGTATCCTTTGGAAACTTCAGCTGCTACTCCCATCACCTTGGGTAGCTTTGCTAATTTACAAGGTGTGAATAATAAAGTATCTTTAAATTGTACATTGCCTCTTATCTGCATCTGTATTAATTTGTTGCCTCTTTTCAATGGATCACCTGTAAATATCTCAGAGGATTCGTGTTCAAGCAACTCCTTATAAAGGAACTGCGTGTCAAACTTTGCCCCGTTATGGGCGAGAATATACACAGTCATTTTTTTGAACTTGTCGGCTAACTTGACAATATAGGACACAAATAGTTTCACAGGACTATCGCTGACATTCGTTTTAAAAACGTTTGTCCGTTTACCACATTTGGGGCACTCGTCACATTCGATATCCATACACTCATCACAGATAGTCTGGCTCACAAGTAAATGTGGAATTACCTCTTTGGTTTCAGCGTTCGTATATGTTTCTATATCGTAGTATACAGTTATACAGGGGTTATTTTTAGGCTTAGCATCTTTCATATAACATACATGCTTTACTCCATCCGCCTTATATTCCTCCTGGCATGTAGGACAGTGAATTACGTCACACTTGTGCTTAAATTTTCCCCAATTATCCATTGTGTGAAACATACCACATTCACAGATTCTCATTTTCCTGCACGTGCCAATTGATTTATGGAAATCAAAACAGCTATTATTGAAAAATGTGCGTCTACACACATCACAGTCTCTCTTCTCAGCTTCAACTACACGGCTTTCACATTTGGTGCTTTTACACTGCTCACATACCATGTGACATTCTTTACAATGTCTCACTATATCATCCGCAAACTCGAGGCACCCCTTACACAAATCATGATGTCTCCCATATTTTCGACTTTTGTCATAACTCGCGTAAAGCCACCTTATATTACGGATGGGGAGATACGTTGTCCCTGACAATCCTAAAATAAGTAGGGGCCTTGTACGATCTCTCACACAGCTTTTAAAAACATACACAGTCCTACGACGATCATCCAACCCAAACACAACTATGCGGACATTCATTTCCTGTTCTACCCTTCTCAGCTCTTCAGGACCCATATTACAGTCAAATTCAAGTTCACAGTCTTCAGCTAGTTTACGGGCATGCTCCACGACTGTAGGCAACCAAATTTTTTGAGTTCGTGTATTTTGTACAGTAAACATACGTGCTAAGAGTACTGCTATAAAGCCGCAACCACGATCGACGTTTATATGCCGTCTATAAATAGCTTGAGAATTGAAGTTAAGAGTATACGGTATGGCACTATGACCCGCAACACGGTATACATGGTCAATATTTACCGTGAAGTTGTCCATATTGAAGGCTATACTACTTTGGGCGGCTTGCATTATACGCCCTAATATATATTCTACATCTTCAGCCGCCAAACGTCTAAATGGCACTATCACCCAATAATCGTCTACATCACCGTCATCTGACCCGAATCCAAAGGACATACTCGTCCTGACTTCACGCTCGTCACGATTCTGAAGAGCAAACTCTATAATACGCTCTACAACCCGGCGTAGTCCGCGCTCAATACCATTGCTATACATGACTCTAGGGTCTACCCTGACTCTATACCGATTTCTAGTCAAGGCTGGGGTGGGGGCTGCGGATCGCACCAATTCCAGCGTTATACCATCCTCAACAGAACGGGGGGCGGATGAATTAGTGGATATATTAGGTGCTGCTGATGGGGGCCCTGTTGCGTAGGAGGGTTGGGGCTCTATTATTGTAGACTTAACAGAACGGGGGGCGGCGGATGAATAAGGGGATATATTAGGTGCTGCTGGGGGTGTTGTTGCGTAAGAGGTTGAGGGTTGGGGATCTATTACCGCTGCAACAGACGCGTATTTCGGTCGCTTTACCTGACGTGGGTATCTCATACCTCCGCTTTGGACGTGTTACCGGTATCGCTGGTGAGGGTTCAGGGGAGGAGATCACAACTACACTGTCGTCGAGGTCATCCGTAATGATGGGCTGCTCTACCTCATCGTCATTCACGGTTCTGTGGGAGAAGAAATATAAGGATCAGCACTCAAAATTTGTAATATTTTGTAAATGACTCACTTAGGAGTGTGACGTGTTAGAAATGGACTCTGTAGAAAAATTCAGATTCACGAGCCCATCCACATGTATTATATCTGGACCTACAGGATGTGGTAAAACTGTGTTTATGCTTAAAATCATTAAAGAAAAGGGGGAGATGTTCTCGAAATTTGTGCGTAAAGTTATATGGTGCTATTCGACGTATCAATCAGTGTTCAACGAGTACCAAGATGATATTTTGTTCCACAAAGGCGTATATGACGTTAATTCGTTAAAGGGAAATGAACATACAATCATTGTAATTGACGATCTCATGTTGGAGATGGATAAAACGTTTGCCGAGACATTTACAGTATTCTCCCACCATCTTAACATAAGCGTGTTCTTCATCAATCAGAATCTATTTTTCAAAAATAGATACATGCGCGATGTGTCGTTAAATACGCAATATCTAGTCTTATTCGCGCAACGTAGAGATGTATCACAAATTGGGGTATTAGCCAATCAAATGTTCCCGAATCAGCGTAAGGAGTTTTTGGAAGTTTATAAAGAAGCTACAAGCACGCGTTACGGATATTTGCTTTGCGACCTTCATCCGCGAAACACGTTTAGAGTGCTTCTGCGAACGAATATATTTCCAAACGAGCCTGAAACGGTGTATATTCCAGAATGACAAAGAGACTAAAGAAATACCGTGAATTAATAAAAATCTATCATCGACTGCCCGGGCAATGCAGCAGATGTTTATTAAAAATATCGATGCCGACTTTTTAAAATGCATCTGTGAAATCTGTCTTAACGTTATAAATTGCAATGTATCAATGAAAACCCATCAGAAGGCTCGCCTACGCCGCTACAAGAACATAATACGTGCACTCGCTCGTAAAAGCCAAACTGTAGCGAAGAAAAAGCGAATTATTGTACAAACAGGAGGGTCATTTCTCCCCATCTTATTTTCAGTTTTGGGTCCTTTACTGACTAGATTAATATAATGAAGAAAGTGGTAGTGATTCCCCACGAGGTGTACGCCTCACTGCAAAGAGACACGATCTAGATCCCCGTAAAAGCAGACTTAAAAGAATGGAAAGCGAATTGTTAGCCCTATTAAACAGTGAAAAAACACCTGATGAGAAAAGAATCTTATACCAAGAAGCTCTGCAGAAATTTCTTCACGAGTACGAAAATTATAAGAGCCCTACAGAGATTCCTGTGGTTATTAGGCACAGCACGGGGGACGATGGCGACATAGGATCTATACCCGACGACACAGCTGACCAACCAAAAAGATTAGCCACACAACATATCGAACATGTATTAAAAAATACCCTCCCACTTACATTGAGGAGTAAAGGCTTAAGTCTTTATAATCTATTGAATGAGGATCCCGCCATACAATGGACCGATACAGGGGAGATCATTGTGGAAGGATCAAAGGTACAGGGATCGAATATCGTAGACATTGTCCATGATCTGGTGAGAAAGTGGGATAGGCCATCACCATCAGGATGGAAGCATATTAAAGCAAGACTACAACAAATAAATGTCCCTAAAACGTTGATAGGAAATCTGAACAGGTTAAAAGACTTGGAACATGCAACGCCTGTGACACAATTGAAGGCGCCGTCACCCCCGGCGGTAACACCTTTGAAGAGGAGCAAGAAGAGGTTAAACCAACCCTACCCACGTGCCTCTAAAATACGCAAATGGCTAACGTATTAACTAAACGCTATTATGACATTTCTACCCCATCCTCTTACGGCGGCGTAGATAGACTGTACAGAAGTGTTTACGGAGTAGGAAAAAAAGATGTTGAAAGATTTTTGAGGGAGCAGGACGCTTATACGCTTCATAAGCCTGTGAGAAAAAGGTTTAAAACAGCCAAGACAACGGCTTCCTCGATTGATTCTATTTGGCAAGCAGATTTAACAGACATGCAAAGATATTCTGTGTATAACGATGGTTACCGCTACATTCTATTCATAATAGACGTGTTCTCTAGATATCTGTGGCTAGTTCCTCTGAAAAATAAATCACCTGAAACAGTTGCTAAAGCCACCAAAACGCTAATGTTAAAAGAAAACAGGGTTCCTGGCTATTTTTGTACGGATATGGGGAAGGAGTTTATAGGCCGTGCTTTTCAGAATATGTTGACAGAGTTTAATATCAGCTATTACACAACCAATTCTATACATAAGGCTTCTTTAGCTGAAAGAGTTCAGCGCACCATAAAGGAACGCATGCACCGTTATTTTACACATAAAAACACATACAGATTTCTAGACATTCTGGAATCATTGGCATCATCCTACAACCGCTCACACCATCGCACGATTGGGGCAACACCTAACGAAGTTTTAGAAAGAGGTACGCTCCCGAGAAGAGATGGATCACCACCACCACCACCACCACACTCTGTGCGCTTCAAAATCAATGATTATGTAAGGCTGTCGCGTTCGGGGAATAAATTCGCAAAGGGTTTTGAGCAAGGATGGACACGCGAGATTTTTAAAGTTAGGGCTGTGAGACCTAAAGGTGTAATAATGATGTATTACATTGAAGATTTGAATGGGGAAGAAATCTCAGGAGGCTTTTACCGCGAGGAATTGCAGAAAGTTGCGTTTAATTTAGAAAAAAATGTGTTTAAAATTGAGAAAATTTTAGGAAGCAAAGGTTCAGGAAGGAGAAAAATGTACCTGGTGAAATGGCTAGGGTACCCAGAAAGCTTCAACACCTATATAAAAGCTGATGCAATAATGAAGCTTAAATAGTATGCAACATGGCTCCTAACCATTTCTACGTCACACTCCCGTCCTCCTCGTCCCTGTCTGTACACCCTAACAACACGCTAGCCAACTTTGTAACAGAACTCCATGGGCACATTGAATTGGGTCGTGATTCGTATGAGGTGGGGATATGCGAAATTCAGCTGGACACCGTCTTTTTAAATATTGAACATAAAGAAACCGTTTTTACGATTCTTAGAGACATTGACGAGTGTGAAAAAGCTGGGGTAGCTATGGATGAAACTATGCGCATCGCTCGGACTAAGATTACACGGTATTACAGTACAGAAGTAAGACTAGGGCCGGGTCAATATGGTTCGGCCGAGGATGTTGTGAGAGGCTTAAACGTGAGTTTAAGAAACTCAAACCTTACGAATGATTTAGTATATGAAATCGTAAACAACCCTGCACATACACTAATCCTAAAATCAAAGACTAACAGACGTCTTAAAGAACATAGAAAGTTCAAAATTCTAACCAACGGCCGATATAGCGCAGCCTTCCAAAGAGACACATTTCACGAGACACAGTATAACTTGTCCAGATTAATGTATCAATTGAAGATGGAGAAATTGGCTGAAAGGTCCCCAGACATGTGCTATATTTACAGTAATATAGTGGAGCACCAGTTTGTTGGGGATGCACGCCTGCTGCGCATTGCTCACATCCCCAACCATAGAGGAAGGAGTTTGAGTATTACATATGACAGGCCCCATTATGTGAATGTCGCAACTAATTTAATAACCAATATCACAATATATATAAGAACGATTGAGGGCGAAAACTTCCCATTCGGTAACGGGAGCTTAACAGTGAAGCTACACTTTCGACGCACTGAGTTATAATGGATAGAAAGCCTTTCACCGTCTATCGAGGGATGCGATACCAGCGCGGTAGTGGACTTGGATCCATTTTTTCATCCATACTACGTACGGCTGTTCCTTTGCTGAAGAGGGGTGCCAGATACCTTGGAAGGAAAGCGCTACAATCAGGTCTTAACACTGCAGAAGACATATTGGCCGGGGCTAAACCTAAAGAAGCTCTAAAAAAACATTTAAAGCGTACACGGAACGAAATCATCAAAGATGCAAAGAGAAAAATGCGTGGTGGCGGGAAGAAGAAGAGGGCTCCCCGGAAGAAGAAGGGGTCACGTGGTATTAAACGTAAAAGGCTATCAAAAAAGAAATGCTGTAAGCGAATGAAACCTATGGTTGACCACTTTTTTGACTGATATAAGCTAAGGATATTGATCTCATGAATCATAGTTTGTTTACCACTTGTCGAGAGAGGAGTCACTATTTCGCCATGGCACGCTTCATCCACCCATGTAGTTCACAATGCTGTAAATCGGAGCTGTCCTTTTTTGAGCTCCCGCCAACCCAAGTTTCTATTGAGCACAGTGACTTTATTACAATTAACCCTTTAAACACAATTAGTTCACCGAGTGCACCTATAGAATTCGTGATACCCAGCTCAGGTCCTTACTTTTTTGATCCAAGCTGTGTGCACATGTACGCTAAGCTACGTATAGCCCATTCTGATGGAACGGCCTGCGATGACAAATATGCTGTATACCCTGAAACAAACTTTCTGCACGCCATATTCAACCAGTGTGACGTATATTTAAATCAGACCAACATATCGGCAGGCACGGGGTACTATCATCTACGAGCCTATTTGGAAAATGTCCTCAACTTTTCCAAAGAAGCGAAGGCTACCTTTTTAAGTGCGGAGGGATATTATCAAACTAAAGATGAAAATAGTATAAAGGACAAATTTAAAAATTCTAAAAAGAAAATATACGAGTGTTTTGGACGGTTGCACACAGATTTCACTTTCCAGGAGAAGTTGCTTGTGAACGGGGTGGATATGAAAATAAAGCTCACCCGCACGAGTCCTGAGATCTGCTTAAATCTGGATGCGAATCAAGAAGAGGGTGCAAAGTCCGTTGTGGTTCACATTATGGACACATACCTCCGCGTACGGCGAGTGAAATTAAGTTCACCAAAACAACTAGAAATTGAGAAAAATTTACTAAACGCTACAGTGAAATATCCTATTAACAGAGTGCAGATCAAACTATATACGGTTCCTGCAGGGTTGGCATCGAAGCAGATAGAAAACATTGCCCTGGGAAATCTTCCTAAAAGGATATTAATCGGCATGCAGGACCACGCTTCGGTGAATGGAAAATATAAAAAGAGTGCCTTTAAATTCGAGAATTTCGGACTTAAAAATATAACTCTATACGTTAATGGCACTGCTTTGGGTGGAACAATGGGTACGGACTATTCATCAGACGCTGTGTTACCTCTTTGTGCCAGAGCCTATAGTAATCTGACCCATATTGCAGGTGATTGTGATGAGCTTGGTAATGGGGTAACGCAGGAAGAATTCATTGATCAATTTAACCTTTATCCGTTTGACATTACACCTGACTTATCTGCTAGCGTAAATACCCATTTAACACCACAGCAGAGCGGTAACATCTCAGTGCGGCTGGAATTCGCCAAGCCTATAGACGCTCCTATTAGTGTACTAGTATATCTCGAATCGCAAGCCCTAATAGAAGTAGATAGATTTAGAAGCGTTATCACTGACTTTTAAAATGGATGCTAATACACTTCAGAAAGTAATGGAGCGAGTCACACGTTCCAAATTTATCGGCGTGTTTGCGAAGAATGAAACATTGAGTTTGCCAAGTACGCGAGAATGCGGTAGTCTTATTGTGAACACAGACATCATCGGTAATGAAGGGATTCACTGGATCGCTGTCTATTTTAAAAATAGACAGCGCCTGTACTATTTTGATTCACTCGGTACTCAACCCTGGAGTGACCCTATTATTGTAAAATTTCTCGCTCAGTTACATATTCCCGAAGTTGTATGGAACCCATTTCGTATGCAGGGATATTTTACTAATGTTTGCGGAATGTACTGTGTCTCATTTCTCATGCATATGTCAAATGATAAAGAATTTATAAATTTTTTAAATTTATTTGACCCGTGTCACACTCACCGAAACGATGAAATGGTATGCAGACAGATAAAAAACCGTTTTCCAATTGTACGTACTCGTTGTATATTATAATGTTTTTGTTCGTATATTTGTAACGGTATATTCGTTTATTGTACTGATTTCTTTCATTTAATAAATTTATGAAAATATATTGTGTCTTCTTATCCCAAAAAGATCGAAAAACACTTACATTATTTCGGTGTGACATTGTTGACTGATCAGTATACCCTCCCTATTCCGAGATTCTTCAAAAGATTGTATAACTCGTGTCAAATCCTCATCGGACCTTAAAGGAATAATGCTTTTAAAACATATACAGAGTATACAGACAGACAGATCCCCATTATGTGAAGATATCTTTGGTTCGAGGAGTGAACGCCATAAAAATTTCGATTTTAGCATAATGGGGAAATAACACTGATTGACATTTTTGGCGAGTATCTATTTGACGAGATACTACAACTCTCCATATATATATAAAATTCTAATTATAGACACTTACATTTCTATGGTAGTCCCTTGCGTCGGGTTGTAAGGAGCGTCACTGCAAATATCTTCTACGGTTTGCGTTGAAAATAATTCGCCACAATCAATCGCATTGAAAAGACTAATTGTGGTTAATGCTGCAGTATCACGTTCTTCATACAAGTCTGGGGAGACGTACAGGTCCATGGTGGAGGATGTGTGACACTGCTGACTGATCAGTATATCATCCATATTCCGAGGTTCTTCAAAAGATTGTATAACACGTGTCAAATCCTCATCGGACCTTAAAGGAATAATGCTTTTAAAACATATACAGAGTATACAGACAGATCCCCATTATGTGAAGATATCTTTGATTCGATTACCAATTTCGATTTTAGCATGATGGGGAAATAACATTGATTGACATTTTTGACTAGTATCTATTTGACGAAATACTACAACTCTCCGTATATATATAAAATCGAATTATGGACACTTACATTTCTATGGTAGTCCCTTGCGTCGGATTGTAAGGAGCGTCACTGCAAATATCTTCTACGGTTTGCGTCGAAAATAATTCGCCACAATCAATCGCATTGAAAAGACTAATTGCGGTTAATGCTGCAGTATCACTTTCTTCATACAAATCTGGGGAGACGTACAGGTCCATGGTTGAGGAATGATTATTCACTGATGCGAAAATAGCTACTGTTACTCCCAACTGAAAATATCCCCTTTTATATGCACATTCGCCAAGCTCCGCCCAAAAGACCAGATGTTCGTCGTGATTGGCTGCCGATGTAGCTGGGTGGAGCTATGACGTGTACCATTCCGCTATAACGGGTACGGACGAGTAATTGCATCTTTATATTTTCACTAATAGAATTAATGCTCTTATTCTCCTTTGAAAATTATTTGGTGATTCGTATAGAACTTTTGATATTGATTCCAAATATGGTTTCAGAAGTTTTCTATCACCCATAGTTTTCGAGAAAATAATATTTCCATTTACTCAATTTCCCGCATCATTAGTCACTAATGTAATCGAGAGGGTATAAAGAAATATATCATAATTATATTTTAAAAATAACATTCGGTTTCAACGTTAAACTGTAGGTCTAAGGTGGTCATTACACATAATAAAATAAAGTGGTTGGCAGATAAATGGGCACCCTACGTGTCCTAGTGGTTAAGACGCGGGGCTGTTGATGGTTCGGAGTTAAACTGTAGGTCTAAGGTGGTCATTCCACATAATAAAAGAAAGTGGTTGGCAGATAAATGGGTGCCCTACGTGTCCTAGTGGTTAAGACGCGGGGCTGTTGATGGTTCCACGTTAAACTGTAGGTCTAAGGTGGTCATTACACATAATAAAAGAAAGTGGTTGGCAGATAAATGGGTGCCCTACGTGTCCTAGTGGTTAAGACGCTGGGGCTGTTGATGGTTCCACGTTAAACTGTAGGTCTAAGGTGGTCATTACACATAATAAAAGAAAGTGGTTGGCAGATAAATGGGTGCCCTACGTGTCCTAGTGGTTAAGACGCTGGGGCTGTTGATGGTTCCACGTTAAACTGTAGGTCTAAGGTGGTCATTACACATAATAAAAGAAAGTGGTTGGCAGATAAATGGGTACCCTACGTGTCCTAGTGGTTAAGACGCTGGGCTGTTGATGGTTCCACGTTAAACTGTAGGTCTAAGGTGGTCATTACACATAATAAAAGAAAGTGGTTGGCAGATAAATGGGTGCCCTACGTGTCCTAGTGGTTAAGACGCTGGGGCTGTTGATGGTTCCACGTTAAACTGTAGGTCTAAGGTGGTCATTACACATAATAAAAGAAAGTGGTTGGCAGATAAATGGGTACCCTACGTGTCCTAGTGGTTAAGACGCGGGGCTGTTGATGGTTCCACGTTAAACTGTAGGTCTAAGGTGGTCATTACACATAATAAAAGAAAGTGGTTGGCAGATAAATGGGTACCCTACGTGTCCTAGTGGTTAAGACGCTGGGCTGTTGATGGTTCCACGTTAAACTGTAGGTCTAAGGTGGAGTGGAAAGCTTGACCTTCGTCAGAATGAACAATTCGGGCGGAAGCTAACCAAAGGTTATCCAAAGGGTATATATATATATATATATATATATATATATATATAATATGGGATGAAATTCACAATAAAACGTGAAATGAATGAATGCTGAAAACAAGGAGTGAGGCGAGGTTTTGCTTGATTTGACTCGTAGAAAGGTAAAATATGGCCGACCGAGTTGGGCAGATTCTCGGAAATCCTTTCCTCTATCGGATTATGTTTTGGGTATTTCCAACTTTCTTCGTTTCTTTAAATTTCGTTTTTCAATTTTCTTCGCAGGGAATTGAAAAACGAAATTTAAAGAAACGAAGAAAGTTGGAAATATTTTAGAGATCTGGTTTTAAAGCTTTTGTTAATGAAGAATATTAAATATACTCGTATTTATAGTAAATATTGATGTAGTCTTATGATAATACAATAACTAAAATTTTAGTTATCTCATTCACATGAATTGGAACTCTTTATTCACGTTTGGATTGGTGCTATTAGTTGGGTATCCCTTATAAAAATCATTTCTGTCTAACGATTTATTTATTGGGTAACTTTACTAATTCTATTAACGCGTAAATCTTTCTGAAACATGAAATCATTGTTCAAAGGCTTTATTTGCTGGATCTATTTAAACTCCTTCGCGTGCAGTTTAGGTAATTACATTTATTCAAGTAGAGTTTGCAACCTCTCCTTTCTTCAAGCGAATACTGCAACGTTATACACTATCGGATTATGTTTTGGTATTTCCAACTTTCTTCGTTTCTTTAAATTTCGTTTTTCAATTTTCTTCGCAGGGATGAAGCTCATGTGTTTCGAATTGTATCGCGGAATCATGAAAATATTTTAGAGATCTGGTTTTAAAGCTTTTGTTAATGAAGAATATTAAATATACTCGTATTTATAGTAAATATTGATGTAGTCTTATGATAATACAATAACTAAAATTTTAGTTATCTCATTCACATGAATTGGAACTCTTTATTCACGTTTGCTATTATTTATTGATTGGTGCATAATTAGTTGGGTATCCCTTATAAAAATCATTTCTGTCTAACGATTTATTTATTGGGTAACTTTACTAATTCTATTAACGCGTAAATCTTTCTGAAACATGAAAATTCGATAAGTTCAACTTCAAGGAAGCTCAAGTTAATGTTATATTTTGCATATAATCCACTATATACATCTATTGTAAAACACTATATACATCTATTTCAATTAAGTGTGTAATTATTTAATTCATCTACCATATTGTGGTACACAATGCTTATTAGAATACATGGTGCGATCTGGCAACTCAGCACCCCAATACAAGGCGTGATCTGGCAACTCAGCCAGAATAGAGGCTTATAAAAGATCGAGAAGCTGGTGAAGACTCATTCCCAGCTCGGCTCCAGCCGAGCAAGGACCTCTGGTCCTTCTTTTTTTGGCCCTTTGGTAAACCCCTTAGTGGCCTCTTAGGTAGGGAAAACGAAAACTAATATGCCTTAAAGGCAACTACTCTCTCTCTCTCTCTCTCTCCTTCAGGCGTCTCTCTCTCTCTCTCTCTCCTACAGGCGTCTCTCTCCCTCCTTCAGCCTCTCTCTCTCTCTCTCTTCTACAGGCGTCTCTCTCTCTCCTGCATGTGTGCGTATGTGTGTGTGTACCTCCTGCATGTGTACCTCCTGCATGTGTACCTCTGCCCCCTTGGCTGATTAGGCGTATATAATAATAAGGTATGCAATAATACTGCTAAAAAGAGGTATCTGACAACCATTTACAGCCAACTGGCTGATTAGGAGTCTATAATAATGTATACAATGGTATCGCGGTATCTGGCAACTCAAGCCATTTACGCCAACTGGCTGATTAGGAGCCTATAAAACAACGCCAACTCGGCTGAAGTCTTAATGTGCACTTGGCTCCTGCCAGGTGAACACCTCTCCTCCTTTCTCTCCTCCTCTCTCTCTTGGGGATAACGCCGCCTCCAAGTTCCCCCCCCACCCCTTTTGCAACAACCCCCTTTGCAACAACCCACCCCCCATTTGCACCAACCCCCTTTGCAACAACCCCCTTTGCACCAACCCCCAACCCCCTTTGCAACATTACATAATAACCTGCAACATTCTTGCACTCTCCCCTTTTGCGGCTATACTACTAATGCTTTATCTGATGATCTAACAGAAGTATCTGAAATATTAAGAGCTCAGTACGAATCATCTTTCAGTATCCCAAAAACTGACAAGCTGATATGCGATAGAAACGCGTTCTTTGAAGAAGAACTACAAGGGGAAAGTATAACGGACTTCGACTTTACGACAGATGATATTGCACAAGCTATAGGGAAACTAAAAGCACACTCAGCGGCAGGACCGAACAAATGGAATGCCACACTGATCAAAAACTGCAAGAATGCAATCGCTGAGCCCCTATATTGGATATGGAGACTATCACTAGACACGGGAGAAATACCGGGCATCCTGAAGAGCGCGAACATTGTCCTAATATATAAAGGAGGAAATCGATCCGAGGCCATAAACTATACGCCAGTGTCGCTTACATCTTATCTCACTAAAATATTTGAAAGAATAGTTCTAGACAGAAAATCTATGAGTTTTTGAAAACTCAGAAAAAATTAAATGATAACCAACATGGGTTTCGGTCAGGCAGATCATGCCTATTACAACTAATGGAACACTACAACAACATTATTGATGCACTGGAAAGTAATGAAAACTATGATGTAATGTACACAGACTTTGCCAAAGCGTTCGACAAGTGTGACCATGGAATCATAATACATAAACTGAAATATATGGGAATAACAGGAAAAGTAGGGAAATGGATCTATAATTTCCTTAGTAAGCGGTGGCATGTCGTTACAGTACAAGGAATATCTTCCTCAGAATCAGAGGTCCTCAGCTCAGTACCACAAGGAACAGTATTAGCTCCACTACTCTTCATAATCATGTTAAGTGACATAGATGAGGACGTTATCAGAGACAGCACAGTAACATCCTTTGCCGATGAGAACAAAGATCAGTAGAAAAATAAAAATCCAGAGGATATAGGATCTCTACAAACAGACATGAACAGAATCTGCAAGTGGACGGAAGACAATAGTATGAAGTTTAACACTGAGAAATTTCAGCTGTTACGGGACGAAAAAAGGGAGGACCTAAAATCTATGGAATATTATACCCCAAATGGACAGGAAATTCAGAAAAATTCTAAAGCAAAAGATTTAGGGGTTGTAATGACTGATGATGCGAAATTTGAAACACAAAATAAGATAGCAGTAAACAGAGAAAAGAGAATAATTGGGCAGATACTGAAAACCTTTAAACGAAGGGATAGGAATATAATGATTCCTCTACCGAAAACACTGATCATACCCAAATTGGAATACTGCTCGGTCCTAACATGCCCATATAAAAAAGAAGACATTACCAAAATAGTTACTGAATTACGCAGCTCTTAGTTTATTTAGATCAATGTTCTTTTGATTAATGATCTAAATAATCCAGAACTCACCACGAGGAGGTGGCTGCGTGTCGAGCTCCACCCATGCCCTCCCAACCACCCATCCTTGCGCATGTTTTTTTCTATTAACGTTTTATTTAAACTTTATATTCAGCTTTACTTTCGAATGATGGCATTTTTTTACGTGACTGAAGTGTTGATCTTATGAAGCCATCTCGCGCGTTCAATCCAAATACTTTTGATGATGCTTCAGTCACTAATTTTACCATTCTTTCTACTGCTTGTGTATGACAAGGGAATTTCTCGAATGGAGGGGTACTCTTGTTTTCTATGAATTCTTCAATCTCATTTTCTGTCAGGTGTCTTGTCACAGGTGGTTCAGTGGCAATGCATTTTTGCCAATTAATTAAATCAGTATAATCAGTAGCTTCAAATTGAATAACAGGTACTGTGAAACGCCTCACAACTTTTTCCTTGTTTGTTTGCCTTGCTTTCTTTATTCGCCTCCACGCTAATTCTCTTATGGCGCTGCGGTCATCATGAATCATTGATGCTAGAATATTTTCTGGATTTGCAAAAAATGCATTTCTTTGTATGAGAGGGTTTACAATATCCTTTACTTCGTCATTCAGTGTTCTTGTTAGTTCAATAGTTTTGAAAACATGTTTTGAGCCATTGATAAAAGACGTACTTTGCTTAATAGAAAACCACATTGGGATGTAGACCTTCATTATAAAAGAAGCAATGTTCATGAGGTTCTCAGATGGACTTACAGTTGAAACGTATAGACGAAGCAAACGATTTGCTGTAGTCAGCCATCGTGAATGTGCCATTTTGCCTGGACTACGATGAGCAAGATCTGGAGAGCAATATCCCTTTGTTATGGCCTGATGAATATCAATTAGATATTTTTGGTCGGTGCTAAGATCTTCACAGTCTACAGTTGGTTCCTCAGCATCAATCCTTTCAAACTCGACAATAGGAAGACTCTCACAGTTCTCTAATTCCCTGCCAATAGGACCGGTGAATCCGCGGGGGCCAGATGTTTTTCCATCCAGCTTTGCAACTAAATGGCGTAATGGCAATTCATTGGCATGGAGCTGGCACACTAAATGTTGAACTGGCTTCTTCAGCTTCAATTCTATAAGCCTTATAACGCCTCCCTTTTCTCCAGTGTTGACTGCTGCACCATCGCATCCAATGGCAACAAGGTTTTCCAGGTTCATGTCATTATTTCCAATATACTCAAACATTCCTTTACATATTTCTTCAGCTGATCCAGAATTCACAGAATAATGGCCCAAATAATCTGAACCAGGTTCTCTCACTAAAGTGATATGTTCTTCTGTTACCTTTTTCTGATATACTTTGGGCTCTTTTTTTCTTGGAAGAGTGTAGAATCTTTTCGACCATCAAAATAGATTCCTCTGATTGGGACCTGATTTTGATCTTTCATAATTTCTGATCTCTTCTTTTGTCTTTCTCTTCTGATTTTACTCCTATCCACTACTTCAGATGTATTGTCAATAGAAACTTCTCCAATATCTTGCAATACTGCACTAACAATGAATGCTGCAGCTCGATCTGAAACTGCAGTCCTGTCACAAGCAGTAGCCACTGAAGGTAGATTTGTAGTTTTCCTTTTCTTGAATAATTGTTCTTCAGGTTGTTCGAGCTTTCTCTTCGAGCTAACTGGCTCTGGAAATGTATCGTCTGATATTTCGCCAGATTCACTTTCACTGTTTGATGTCGATGATGATAATTCAACATTTGTATCCTGCAATTTCTCCTGTGCAGATTCTTTGGTGAGCCTCACAGCTTCTTTTTGCTTTCTTAGCAACGTAGATGCTTTTTTGTTTGAGAGTGTAATATCTACTCTATCAATAAACAGTTTTCTTTCACTCCTTTGATCTAAGAGGAACGTCACTTCTTCCTTTGGAACCGTTTTTTCTTTGGGACAAGAACATTGTGTTAGTACTTTGCACTTGCACGCTGCAATGTCAAAAAGTTTCGTGTGTGCTTCTTTTTTGAACATATCAATCTTTGCTTTGTAAGCTTCAGAATTTTTTCTGCTTTGGTATGGCTTCATAATGACACGATACTTTTCGTGGTAGCTTCTGAACATTGTTTCAATTCGCCTGTCTGACAGAATTGGGACGGAAGCACTTTCCCAAATTGTTTTAAATTTATCAACAACTTGTTCTAATATTTGAGATATTGAAGGATCTTTATTAGTATTCTGTTTCAAATCGTTTCTTACAAACAAGTAATATTTAAAAACTCCTTCGTATGTAGGAAGATTCCTGTGCCACAAATCTTCCCCCATACCAAACATGGGGCACTCAGTTGAGGCCCTGGTTGATTTTGCACAAACTCGAGACATTTTGAAAGTATACAAATCTGAAAAAGAAAAAAGAAGAGCTAATATCAATTATACGTTAATTTCAGTTAATAGTACATGGCAAACTTAGGGCAACACAATACAGAAATGCAAAATATATAAGAAATATAGTTTAGACTATCTGAGTAACGTCAACAACAGAACACCCACCTGCTACGAGAGCGACAGCTACACTGAACCGAGGTACTCACGTGACAGCTGAGTGAGCTGACTATAGAAAACTGTTTTTAGAGAAGAGAAACTTTTTTTAAAGGTTGACTGAGCTATTTTTATACAAGTGTGAATAAATTCTTGTCTATTGTGCATCGTGGACTCTTTTGTAATTATTGGTTAAAATCTGCTTTTTTCAATTTTTTTCAATATTGAAGGTCATTGTGGCACCTGAAGATATTAATGTTATGATTTTAAATTTATACCAGCTTATTTCCTCACTACTCCACACATTTTCCACACTAGCCAATTTGAAAATTCGAAAAATGAGTTTTTCACTCCGCCCTAGTGCTCAATACAGTCTAATGCAAAGAATTAAAAAATCAACCAACCCGATTATGCAAGCTATCCATGAGTCCTGCAGTTTATCCTCTAAGCTTTGGAATTCTTGGTACGAAAACGTCTGTCTGTAGCTCCACTTAACTTCGACATTACAGTATTATTTCTAATCAATTGTATATATTTCTATCCTTAGTATGTGAACTGTCATTGTATTAATAATATTTGTCATATGGACTATAGTTTGCCAATAAACCTTTTCATATTCACGCCTCGCGGTATCCAAAGGGACCAGTATTATAGGTGCCAGGCACCTAGTAGCGTTTCCTCTATGTGTTACGACACACTTTCCTGCCCCTAAGTTCCTTCACGCCCCCCAGCTTCTGTGCCCGAAAGTTGTGAGTCCCTACAGTCAGTTGGGGTGGTTGGTCACCTTCATCTTCTAAGCTCACTAGCTCCTTCAGCGAATCAAAGTTGACGATCTGCCGGTTCACCTGGTGAAGCGTGATACCTTTCACCTTCACGATATATCTCATTTCCTCCCACACCCTCATCCTTACCTCGTATGTTTTGTGCCTTTTGAAACAAAAGAATCAGCGTCGGCGCTATCTCCATACTCATCCTTGTTCTTGTCAGTCAACTCGCCGAGGAATTCCCCAACAGGTGGCATGTATTCACCTTACCTTTCCGTGAATATCACACTATCTGTATGTACGTACAGAACCCTCCGTCCAAGAGAATGCAGTAGACTCCAAAGTTTGATGCGGGCGTATACTGTTGTGAAACTGGCTTCAGGTATGTTTGTAACACGTGAGGTATCTGTAGCCAATTCGGTTCTGTTGTACGTTATTTTTTACGTATTACCAACATTCATGATCTCCATGACCTCTTTCGGGAGCGTTGGCGTAATCCCACACCTCGTTATAATTTTGGGCTAGGTGGACGTTCCCCTTTTCTATATTCTGAGCAAATTTCCCCAAAAACTATTTAGGCACAACTTTGCACTGAAGTGCTTGCCAGGGTTCTTAACAATTTGGTCCCGTTCAAGTTGTATCCCTTCACGATCACGGTAGCGTTCAATATACGCCGATTTTTCATTTTCGGTCTCAACTCCTCGCGGGTACCCTGATGCTTCTACCTTATCCTTCAAAAAAGTGTTTATATATGGTGTGAAAAGGTTGGGGAGCTTCTGAAACATTTACACCTCATATATTTTCAATATTCTGTAACCGTGATGAACGGCTAGGGATAACTCAGGACTTGTATACACGTCTCTGATCTTCCTCTGGTTGGTCGTGTGATTACATGCCCCATTGTTCTCCTCTGCGCACTTCATGCACATGGGAAACATGAGCTTATTTATAACGACGGGTAAGATTGGCATCCATAAATGGCGAGGGGGGAGCACATCTACGAAGGAAAGGCCGAAATAGATCTCGTCCAAATTAACTGAGAACTGTTCGATGGTAGGCAGGGCGGGGCCAACCAGTTTTTCAGATGCTCCTATGGGGTACGGATTGTTCTTCATCACAAGGGGGTATAAAGGACAGAAGTCGTAGTAATCGAGTTTCATGACCTCTGTAGGTCGAAAGTATAGTTTGAATGGGTTTGTGCGACCGCCAAACAAACTGTCGCCGCATTTGAGTGGATCCAGCACCATTGAAAGCCTGATGGTGTTTATTTCTTCACGCTACTGTCCATCTGTCTTCATCCGCTCATCATATTCGTGATCCCACAAAACTTTGTGAGTTAACTGGGAGCTTATAAGTTGGTCGTGGGTGCGGGGCCATGCGAGATTGTCGGCAGGAGATCTACTGTGGATATCTCCTACGATTCCACACTCAGGACGCTGGCATTCATGCCACCAGCAACGGTTAAAAGAGTATGCAGTCTTCTCACCAGTGGCATGCTCTTCGCTTAGACCATCCACCCAAAAAACACGACCGTTGACCTTAATGGCCACTTCCCCGTGTTGCGGGCATGTTTTATCTATACACCGGTCTGTTGCTGCAGATATATTAGCCAGTAAATAGCATTATGCCCATAACTGCGTGGGTTGTTTCTGTGAATGATGGTCAGTGTATCTTTAGGCATGAAGTTGTTCTTGAACACAGTAAAACACAATGAGGCGATCGTGGTTGTGGCTTGTAGCGGGTCGCAATTGAATCGGACTATATACATCCTTCTAAAGGCCTGGAAACATACTAAAGGCCCGAAAACATGGCATAGTTTAAGTAATGTTTGGGGGGGTGGCAGTCCTACGTAATTTAAAGTTTCGCTAGTGAGAAAAGTGTAAGGAAATACCTTTTGAATCTTCGGCAGAAACGCCCACCACCTTGGGTAGCTTGACTAATTTATAAGGTGTGAATAACAAAGTGTCTTTAAAACTGAACATTACCTCTTATTTGCATCTGTATAAGCTTGTTTCCTCTTTTCAAGGGCTCGCCTGTAAATATCTCCAATGATTCGTGTTCAAGCAGTTCCTTCTAAAGGAAATGTGTGTCAAATTTTGCGCCGTCATGAGCAAAAATATACAGTCATTTTTTTCTAACTTGTCCGCCAACTTGACAATATAGGACACAAAGAGTTTCAACGGGTTCTCGTGTGCGCTCGTTTTAAAAACGTTTGTTCGTTTACCCCATTTGCGACACTCATCACACGCGACGTTCTTGCCTCGTCGCAGACACTCTGGCTTATAATTAGATGTGGGATAACCTCTTTGGTTTCAGCATCCGTGTATGTCCCTATATCGTAGTATACAGTTATACAAGGCTTATATTTAGGTTTGGCGTCTCTCATATAGCATACGTGCTTTACACTATCAGCCTTATATATGTCATGGCATGTAGAACAACAAATTTCATGACATTTATGCATGAATTTTCCCAATTGACCATCATGTGAAACATGCTGCATTCGCAGATTCTCATTTTCCTGCATGTGTCATTTGATTTATGGAATTGAAAACAGTTTTTATTGAAAAATGTGCGTCTACACACATTACAGTCCCTCTTCTCAGCTTCAACTACTCGGCTTTCACATTTGGAGCTTTTACATTGCTCACATACCATGTGGCAATCCTTACAATACTTCATTATATCATCCGAAAACTCGAGACACCCCTTATACAACTCATGATGCCTGCCATATTTTCGACTTTTATCATAACTCGCGTAAAGAGCCCTTACATTACGGATGGGGAGATATGTTGTCCCTGACAGCCCTAAAATAAGTAGAGGCTTTGTACGTTCTCTCACACTGCTTTTAAAAACATACACAGTCCTACGACGATCATCCATTCCAGATACAACTATACGAACGTTCATTTCCTGCTCTACCCTTCTCAACTCCTCAGGTCCCATATTACAGTCAAACTCGAGCTTGCAGTCTGCGCCCAGTTTACGGGCACACTGCACAACCATAGGCAACCAAATTTTTTGGGCCACCGTGTTTAGTACAGTAAACATATGAGCCAAGACTACTGCTATAAAGCCGCAACCACGCTCTATGTTTATATGCCGTCTGTAAATAGCCTGAGAACTGAAGTTAAGAGTACAAGGTGTGGCCGTATGTCCCACAACACGGAATACGTGGTCAATATCTGTCGTGAAGTTTTCTATGTTGAATGCGATGCTACTTTGAGAGGCCTGCATTATACTACCCAGAATGTAGTGTATATCCACAGCAGCCAAGATCCTGTAAAAATCATCTATATCTCCATCATCTGACCCGAACCCGAAGGACAGTCGCGTTCTGCCTTCACGTCTCTTACTGTTCTGAATGGCAAACTCCACAATACGTTCAACTACGCGCCGCAGTCCTTGCTCAACACCGTTGCTCTACATGGTTCGCAGGTCGACGCTGACTACGCACCGGTTCCTTGTCAGGGCTAGGGTGGGGATGACGGTGCGCACCAGCTCGAATGTTATGCTACTGTCTACAGAATGAGATGCTGCTGTGGAGGGTACGGACGGTATTGAACAGGTATAAGGGGACACAGTTTTATTTTTAGAAGGAATCACTGTGGGGGCTGTGTTGTAAGACGAAAAGGGCTGGGGCACTATTACTGTGGGTGTAACAGCCGTCGCCCTCCTGGTGTGCTTTACACCTGACATGGAAGGCAAATTATCAACTTCGTCATGCCCCCGCTTTCTCCTCGAATTTTCGCGTGAGGGTACTACAGTTGGCGTTGCTGGGGGTTCGCTAGCGGGAATGGAGTCTGTAGCCTCAACAACAACTACACTGTCATCGACTTCATCAACAATGTCTATGATGAGGACATGTTGCTGGCACAGTACTTCATCCTCGTCATCATTCACGGTTCTGGGGAAGAAGAAAAACAAAACTGTAGAATATAAGGAGCATCACTTGAAATTTTATTATATTTTGTAAATGTTCCACTTATGAGTGTGACGTGTTAGAGATGGATTCTGTAGAAAAATTCAGGTTCACGAGCCCCTCCACATGCATTATATCTGGACCTACAGGATGTGGTGAAACTGTGTTTATGCTTAAAATCATTAAAGATAAGCGGGAACTGTTCTCAAATTTTGTGCATAAAGTCATATGGTGCTATTCGACATACCAGCGCGTATTCAACGAGTACCAAGATGATATTTTGTTCCACAAATGTGTTTATGATGTTAGTTCGATAAAGGGAAATGAGCACACGGTCATTGTAATTGATGATCTCACGTTAGAAATGGATAAATCATTCACCGAGACATTTACAGTGTATCGCTAAATACACAATATCTAGTCTTATTCGCACAACGTAGAGATATGTCACAAATTCGGGTATTAGCCAATCAAATGTTCCCGAATCAGCGTAAGGAGTTTTTAGTAGTTTATAAAGAAGCTACAAGCCAACGTTATGGATATTTGGTTTGTGACCTTCACCAGCGAAACACGTTTAGGGTGCTTCTCAGAACGAATATATTCCCAAACGAGGCTAAAACGGTGTATATCCCAGAATGACAAAGAGGTTAAAAAAATACCGTGAATTAATAAAAATCTGTCATCGACTGCCACGGGCACTGCAACAGCTGTTTTTTAAAAATATCGACTCCGACTTTTTAAAATGCATCTGTGAAATCTGTCTTAAGTTATAAAATGTAATGTACCAATGAGACCCCCTCAGAAGGCTCGCCTACGTCGTTACAAGAACATAAATACGATCATTCGCTCGTAAAAGTCAAACTGTGGGGAAGAAAAAGCGAATTATTGTACAAAGAGGGGGCTCATTCCTGCCCATCTTATTTTCAGTTTTGATACCTTTACTGACTAGTTCAATATAATGAAGAAAGTAGTCGTGATTCCACACGAGGTGTATGTTTCATTACAAAGCTCAAAGAGTCGAGATACGGTTCTAGAACCCTGTAAAAGTAGGCTTAAAAGAATGAGAAGAGAATTGGTGGAACTATTAAACAGTGAAAAGTCTCCTGATGAGAAAAGAAACTTATACCAAGAAGCTCTGCAGAAATTTCTTCATGAGTACGACAAGAGTACGAAAATTATAAGAATCCGACAGAGATCCCCGTAGTTATTAGGCACAGCGCGGACGACATTGATCGTGGAGGTTTAGGCCCTGAGGACGAGGCTAGAGACGAACACTCAAAGAACAACGGAGCGACCCCGCAACATATCGAGCATGCATTAAAAAGCAGTCTCCCACATACATTGAGGAATAAAGGTTTAAGTCTTTATAATCTATTGAGTGAGGATCCCATTATACAGTCGACCGATACAGGTGAGGTTGTTGTTGAAGGATCAAAGGTACAGAGTTCGAACATCATTGACATCGTACATGACTTGGTGCGAGGGTGGGATAGGCCCTCACCAGCAGGATGGGAACATTTTAAAGCAAGATTACAGCAAATAAACATCCCCAAAACACTGATAGGTAATCTGAACAGGTTAAAAGACTTCGGACAAGCCTCGCATGTACCACAGCTGAACACGCCCTCGCCCGCAGCGGTAACATCTCTGAAGAGGAGAAAGAAGAGATCAAACCACAACGGCCAACCCTCCCCGCGCGCCTCTAAAATATGCAAATGGCTAGCATATTAAGAAAACGTTATTATGACATTTCTAACCCAGCCTCCTACGGTGGCGTTAATAGACTCTACAGAGGCGTTTATAAAGAGGGAGTAGGGAAAAAAGATGTTGATAGGTTTCTGCGGGAGCAGGATGCTTATCCACTTCATAAGCCGGTGAGAAAAAGGTTTAAAGCAGCCAAGACAACAGCACCCTCGATTGATTCTATTTGGCAGTCGGATTTAATAGACATGCAGAAATATTCAGTGTATAATGGAGGCTACCGCTACATCCTATTCATAATAGATGTATTCTTTAGATATTTGGTGGCTAATTCCCCTGAAAAATAAATCACCTGAAACAGTTGCTAAAGCCACCAAAACGTTGATGTTGAAAGAAAAAGAAACAGGATTCCTGGCTATGTTTGTACGGACATGGGGAAAGAATTTATAGGTCGAGCTTGTCAGAACATGTTGGCAGAGTTTAATATCAGTTATTACACTAGCAATTATATACTCGTACGTAAGGCATCTTTAGCTGAAAGAGTTTAACGTACCAAAAAAGGAATGCATGCATCGCTATTTCAAACATTAAAACACATATAGATATATAGACATTCTGGATTCGCTGGCCTCATCCTACAACCGTTCACACCACCGAGCGATTGGAACAATATCTAACGAAATTTTAGAAAGAGGTACGCACGCAGAACGTGAGGTATGAAAAGATATTCGTAGAGTGCCACCACGCTCTATGCGTTTCAAAATCAATGATTATATAAGACTGTCGCGTTCGGGGAATAAATTCGCGAAGGGATTTGAGCAACGTTGGACACGTGAGATTTTTAAAGTTAGGGCTATGAGACCTAAAGACGCGATAGTGCTGTATTACATTGAAGATTTTAATGGGGAAGAAATTGTAGAGGGCTTTTACAGCGAGGAGCTGCAGAAAGTGACATTTAATTTGAAAAAAAGTGTTTAAAATTGAAAACATTTTAGGCAGCAAAGGTTCAGGAAAGAGAAAAATGTACCTGGTGAAATGGCTAGGGTACCCAGAAAGCTTCCACACCGATATAAAAGCTGATGCAATAATGAAGCTTAAATAGTATACATCATGGCGTCTAACCACTTCTACGTCACACTCCCGTCCTCTTCTTCTATATCTGTACATCCTAACAACACCCTGGCCAACTTTGTAACAGAACTCCATGGGCCCATTGAATTGGGCCGTGAATCATATGAGGTAGGAATATGCGAATTTCAATTGGCTACCAAATTTTTAAGTATTGATAATAAAGAACCCGTTTTTAAGTTTCTTAGAAACTGTGATGACCGGGTCAATATGATACAGCCGATGATGTTGTGAGAGACTTACATGGTAATTTGAAAAGTTCAAATCTTACGTCTGATTTAGTATACGAAATCGTATACCCCGGCACATACTTTGAATCTAAAATCAAAGGCTAACGAAATATTAAAGCCAAAGGGTTGTTCAAAATTACAACCCAGGGCAGATATGGGGCAGCCATCCAAAGAAATACTTTCCACGAATCACAATATGACTTGTGCAGCTCATTGTATCAGCTAAAATTGAAGAAATTAAACGATGAAGACTCTCCCCCGAACATGCGCTATATTTACAGCAATATCGCAGAACATCAGTTTGTTGGGAATACCCAGGCACTGCTGCTGCGCATCGCCCACATTCCCAATCATAGAGGAAAGAGCTTAAGCACTGCATACGACAAGCCTCAATATGTCAAAGTCGCAACTAACCTACTAATCACTATCTCAATATAAAAAGAACGAATGGGGGAAAAAGTTTCCGTTGCACTGTGATAGAATAACCCGAAGGCCGTTCACAGTCTATCAAGGGGTGAGATGCAAGCGCGGGAGTGGGATTGTTTCCATTTTTCAACCATACTGCGTACAGCTGTCCCCTTACTGAAGAGTGTGCCAGATATCTCGGCAGGAAAGCGTTACAATCAGGTCTTAACACGGTAGAAGACATAATGGCCGGGGCTAAGCCTAAAGAAGCTATAAAAGAGCACCTAAAGCGTACACGGGATGAAATCATCAAAGATACAAAGAGAAAAATGCGTGGCGGGTGGAAGAAGGAGCGCTCTGTACGGAAGAAGGGGTTACCAACTCGTGGTGTTAAACTTAAAAGGACATCAAAAAAGAAGTGTTCTAAGCGCATGAAACTGATATAAGCTAAGGACGCTGCTTTCGTGAATCATAGACTGTTTACTACTTGACGAGAGAGGTGCCACTATTTCTGACGTGCCATGGCACGTTTCATCCATCCGTGTAGTTCAGAATGTTGTAAATCGGAGCTGACCCTCTTTGACATGCCCCCGACCCAAATATCTATAGAGCACAGTGACTTTATCACAGTTAATCCGCTAAACACTATTAGCTCGCCACATCTTGTGATGAAAATATTTCTCCCCTGTCAACAGCCGTAAAAAGTTGTATAGTAGTCTCCGCCCTATAGAACAGCAGAAAAATAAATCACTCTTCCGTATGTATATATATATATATATATATATATATATATATATATATGTATATATTCATAACACTTCACGTTCATTACATATACACATCATTATACTGTATATACTGTACATTCAAGACACTTCACGTTTATTACTTAAAAAATATCCCCGACTTCAAACACCTGTGACGAAGAATAGATTTCCATTTCACTATTTGCTGAATTCTGGTGTGTTGGACCCCATTGTAACCAACCAAGCGAGAATGTTCACTGGAAAAATAACAACTAATATGCTCTTGATATGAAAGTGCCCCCTTTTATATGTGGGGCATTGCTCCAGTTCAAGTGACGTAGGCCAGAACTCAAAAGGCCAATCGTCAACTCATAGGTTTTCTGATTGGCCAGTGACGACTCTGTGGGCATGGTTTCGCCAAAATTGCTTTATGCATCCCTCATATTTTTTTAAATTTAATAAGTGGACGCTCAACATAATTATTTTAAATAAATTTTTAGCACTATTAAAATTTGGTATTATTATTATTATTATTATTATTATTATTATTATTATTATTATTTTAACCCTTTACATGCCTACGTCCCCATTTTGGATACATACATTCTAATTGTTATAAATTAGTTGCAGTTGTACATTTTCATAATTCACCACTTTATATGAGTTAATTAATGCGTAATTAACTATCTCAATTCATATTTTGTAGATGCTTTGAATTCAACTTACTTTTTTTAATATAGTTTTGCCCTTTTTAAGATATTCAAATAAATAAATCGTACCTTCATATTAGTATAATAAAAATGGCAATAAACATTATAAACATTCTATGAGAATAATTAGTTAGAGTAAAAATCCTATTAGTTCATGTATAATGACGACAAAATACACTGTCAATCGTGGTTCTGAAGTTTTCCTGTATCTGGGTCATACACCAGACATTAAAGGGTTAATTTTATACATATATATGTATATATATCCTGAATCTATCCTGAAAGTGCGTCCCACATGTTATGAAACACCCTATATATATATATATATAGGGTGTTTCATAACATGTGGGACGCACTTTCAGGGTAGATTGAGGACCTGAAAACAATGAAACAAGCTTATATAAACATAAACTCGAAATTGCTTTGTTTCCGAGTTACAACCCGTTTTGTGTTCCAATAATTCTTTCCTCAAACTGTTTACAAACACTGCTTGCCGACAATGTTTGTGAGCGTGTACGAGACTTATTTCATGTATGGCCTTGCCGATTGTAATGTTTCGTACACACTACGACATGTTTCAATATCGTTGAGTATAGAGCCATCAGTCAGTCAGAGGTGCATCGCGGTGTTTCACTGTTCGTATTCGTAACTTCTTACAGTAAATGAGTGCAGTCCAGTGAAAAAAAACATTAAAAGTTTTTGTGTTATTCAGTGATAGTGTGCATTTGAAGTGAGAATGGAGGCTTATTCAAGCAGAGAAATGGCAGACATGCATCTCATGTATGGACTTGCCGAGTGTAATGCGGCCGCAGCAAGACGTCTCTATGCGGAAAGGTTTTCGAATCCCCGTCTGCTAGATAAAAAGACCTTTCAGAGAATAGACGAGCGTCTTGGTGATACAGGATCATTCAACAAGCGAGTTTCAGAAGGTGGTAGACCAATCAGCGCCAGAATTGTTGAGTTGGAGGAGCGGGTCCTGAATCGCGTGGAGGAACATCCTGGTGTCAGCACCCGAAGGATAGCAGCAGCAGAGGGTGTAAGATACACAACTGTATGGAGAATTTTAAGGGGAACACCAGCTTTACCCATATCACATTCAGAGCGTACAAGGCCTTACTGAAGCTGATTTCCCACCACGAGTGGCTTTTTGTACTTGGTTCCTTGAACAGTGTGCTCGCGATCCTCTTTTTCTCTCCTCTTTGTTGTTTTCTGACGAGGCCATTATCCAGTCAAGGCACCAACAACAATTTAGTATCAATGTATGTATGGGCAGGACTTATTGCCGACAACTTAATCGGTCCTTTTGTTTTGCCTGGAAGATTAACAGGAGAATCCTATTCCAGTTTTTCAAGGAATGATTTAATTGATTTACAAGATGAAGTTTCTCTTGGTGTCCGACGTCGTATGTGGTTTGTGCATGACGACGCTCCGCCTCATTTTAGTCGAGCAGCCAGAGACTATTTGGATGACCATTTCCCTGATAAATGGATAGGCCGTGGAGGACCCATTGCGTGGCCTGCTCGCTCCCCGGACCTGAATCCACTCGATTTTTACCTCTGGGGTCATCTGAAATCCATCGTTTACGTGACACCCTTTGACAACGTTGAAATGCTTTGCCAACGTGTAGAAAAAGAATGCTAGAAAATCTGAGCGATACCTGGAATGTTTGAACACGTCAGACAGTCTATGACGAGGCGTGTTCAGACGTGTATTCAAGCGCAAGGAGGTCATTTTGAGCACTTCCTTTAAAGGTTAGGCGGATACTTGCTGGAACACATAACGGGCTGTAACTCGGAAACAGCGATTTCGGGCATATGTTTATATAAACTTTTTTGATTGTTTTTAAGTCTTCAATCCATCCTCAAAGTGCGTCCCACATGTTATGAAACACCATGTACATATTAAACGTATTGAAATTTTGGTATTCCCACCAGTCTTTCACCGTTAGGTGGGGCAATGTACGTACTATCCGAGTGTTTTGGCTCCTCTTGCGGGGTGAGACAAGGCTCCTTGCTCTCCCCTATGCTGTTTAATGTGTATATTGACGGATTAATTGCTTCACTTAATGAGGCAACAGTAGGATGTTGTATAGATAACACAAGGATAAATAACTTAGTTTATGCCGATGATATGGTGTTAATAAGTCCCTCTGTTAAAGGTCTGGATCGGCTACTAAAAGTCTGCGAAGTGTATTCGCAGAAACATGATATTCTTTTTAATGTTACAAAAACTAAGGTTATGCAATTTCATCCTAAAAGCCGTAATCAGCCAGCTGATATAAGGTCTAAAATGAATGGTGAAGTAATTGAGGAAGTACAAGAGATTAAGTATTTGGGTCAAACTATTACCAGCTCCTTGAGTGATGACTCGTATATAAGAAAACAATCTCGAAACCTGTGTGCTAAAGCGAATATGACCATAAGAAACTTTCGATTTTGTACAAGTGAAGCTAAAGACACTCTCTTTCATACTTTCTGCAGTAATATATACGGACAGCAACTCTGGGTGAATTATAAAAAAGGTTCTGGCAAAACCATAAATTTGCTGTACAATGGGTCTTGTAGACTCTTACATAAATTACCCCCGAGATGCTCAGCTTCGCAAATGTTTGCCACCCGCAATGTCCCGAGCTTCCCGGTGGTAACAAGAATACAGTCTAATGCAAAGAATTAAAAAATCAACCAACCCGATTATACAAGCTATCCATGAGTCCTGCCATTTATCCTCTGAGGCCTAAGCTATGGAATTCTTGGTACGAAAACGCCTTCTGTAGCTCCACTTAACTTCGACATTACAGTATTATTTCTAATCAATTGTATATATTTCTATCCTTAGTATGTGAACTGTCATTGTATTAATAATATTTGTCATATGGACTATAGTCTGCCAATAAACCTTTTTCATTTTTCATTTTTTTCATTTCATATGTAGCGCTACATTAGGTTTAAGGATAATTTTGCTTAATTTTTAGAACTATTAAAATTAATATGAGACTTCCCATAGACGGTGTTCGTAGGCTCGCTGATTACCACGTATATATATATATATATACATATATATATATATATACATATATATACACACACACAAAATAGAGAAAGAGTTAGTAATAATAATAGTAGTAATAATAATAAATAAATAATAATTATAATGATAATACAGAGAGAGAGAGTGCTACTTAAGAAATAAATTTATTTGAAATTATAATTTGATGTTGTAACGTTATCGTATAAGAATGCTTTTAGTAGACAGAAAAGAGCAATTTTGTCTTTCATGATGAAGTTAAATAGAAAAATTTTGGCTGCAGGTCCACAATACGATATTTATCTAAGAGTGGTGAATTTACTTTCAAAACAAGCAACAGGTATTCAGGGGCGTACCTAAGTATTTGGCACCCGGGGCGGATCCTTCCTTTGGCATCCACCATAAATAAGTTTAAAATTTAAACACACAGAAAAATATATTATGTTTGCAAGTAGATTTTTAAAGTACAGTACTGTCATAAGCAAATTGGAACTAAGAAAAATGCAGGACACTAAAAATTCAGTGAACAGGTAATACTGCATTTTATTTTATACAAAAAACGCAGGAAATCCAGTCTCAACGCTCAGCCTATTTCTGCAAATTGATCAATGACCTCATCAAAATTCACCTTCTTTGCATATTCATGTTCAATTGAAAGTAAAGCCAGATTTGTCAATCTTGTCTGACTCATGGTCGAGCGAAAGAAATTTTTTATCAATTTCAATTTGGAAAAACTTCTTTCACATGAAGCAATAGACACACAGACAGTCAAAAAGAATCTCAAACACAGTGACAAGCTTGGCAAAGATTCACAAAGATCCCATTTCACAATAAACTCCAGAAACTGCAATGCTGTCCATTTCTTTGCCTCTTCAACGCTGATTTTGGCAGCTTCCAAATGCCTCCGAAGTCGTCCAATTTCCACACTGATATCTTCATCAGGAGAATTCATCGAAAATCTGAGTCAAATTTGGAATATACTCCGAAGTTCTTCTTCTGTTGCAACAACAAAATGTTTGGCTGAATAACAGCGAAGATTGACAGAATTTGATCCATTGCCTTAGAACGAATCTCCAATTCTTGATGAAATCGACAAGACATTCAAACATAGCCCTTTTTACTTCCTTTGGCAATGTGAGACCAGCATCCTTTGCCATCTCTCCTGGCATCCTTTTCGGAGCTTTACTCTCCCTCTTCTCTCCATAGAAATTCCATTTTCTCACACTTTGTAGTTGCATAATGAATGTCCCTCTCCACAATTTCATTGCGCTGATCTTCAGAAAACAGTTTTAGAGCTTGGAGCTTCACAATGCACTTTTTCAAGGCTGATTCCAACTGTTTGCAAATACTTTTGTGTGAGATTAATTTCTTCCAGGACTTCACACCAGAAAGAAAGGTACTCAAAAAAGAGAAATCACATAGAGCAGACAGCAAAATCTGAGCTGATCCTCTTGTGTCCAACATTTTCTTTGGATCGCACAGTACTTCAAGGGTGAGTCAGCTTTTCAAAAATTTGCCTTCACTGGTTTCACAGCGTCATAATGAGCACTCCATCTTGTCTGGGAAAGTCTTTTGACTGTCATGCCTACATTCTCCATCAGCACTTCCCATCGATGAGTTGAGACTGAAAAGAAGGAATAGACTCTCTCCAAGGTTCCAAAAAAAGTCACACATAAAGAAACGCTTCCAAATGAGTGCACTCCGCAAAGGTTCACAGAATGATTTGCACAAGGCACAAACAAAGCCTTGGGATTAATCTCTCTGATCTTTGACTGAACACCACCATGAATCCCAGCCATAGTTACAGCGTTGTCATATCCTCGACCACGGCACAGGTTTATGTCCAGTCCATCTCTCTCCAGATGTCTCAGGATATCCCCTGTGAGCTCAGCAGCAGTCTTTCCGCAATAGGGAAGAAGCCCAAGAATGATTCCTTTACTTCAACTTTGTCACACTGTTCGAATCCACTCGGTCGATTTCGCTTCATAGTGGATGTTTTCTGCAAAATTTTAAAATCAAAAGGTATAAAGCATGAACATGCATAACAAGCATGAACTATTATGACTTGAAATACATTAACTGAACAAATTGTGTGATTATTATTATTATTATTATTATTATTATTATTATTATAATTATTATAATTATTATTATAATTATTTTTTTGTGGGGGCGGGGGTTAGTGCAAACACGACTCCTAAAAAAAGCAGAAAACTATGAGCATTACTCACAAATAACTAGACCACTGACAAAATGAAAATTAACAGTATATCCAGTAAATACAGAAGTAAAAAAAATTTATTACAACAGAAAAGCTTCAAACAAGTGGTTCTCAAACTTTTTCCAACCAGATACCCATTGAGTTGTCAGATTATCAACCCAGACAAGCAGAGACAATTAATTATCATTATTATTATCATTATTAATTAATTATCATTAATTATCATTTATAAACACTTAAACGTCACTATGATACCACATTGTCAAAAATTACTGGACACTGGTATAAGTACCATGATATTGTTATAAACACCAGCACTTTATGCTTTATCACAATTATTTAATGAAACATACCTCATGTATGTGGAGTCACAGTGTCAAGTGAACAAGACTTGGAATGTCAGTTGCAGCCAGCTGGCTATGCTCAACAAACTGATGACTAAAACGTCAACAAACGTTCGCCTTTCGATGTAATTTTTATCAAATATTTAATTTTTCGTTTGTAAATTTTGTATTGCCAATAAAAATAAAAATGTATTTTATAGTGGAAATTAACATTAAGCTGTTGTAATAGTTTGAACATTTTAAAATTTTTTTTCTTACTTTGGCGAATTTTTCATTTGGTTTGAAAACTTGTACTGGTATTTCAACTCTCCCGATGGCACCCCCTTCCGGGCTGTCACCCGGGGCACCCTCTTTAGTACGCCACTGCAAGTATTACAATTTGGAATTTGGGTTAACCTGAAGATTTCAAAATGTCCGAATCATGATTAAACAAATAAACCGAAGTAATGGTTTATTATCTTAACCGTGATAATATATACATATATACGAGTATATTAGAAATTATATAGCGTGTGTGTGTGTGTGTGTGTGTGTGTGTGTGCTTGAGGCATAGCGATAATAGTTTATATGTACGTAAATAACTGTGTACGCCTATACGGGTGGCTGTGAGGTGAATGGCTGCCTTCTAAGCCTGATGCTGCGATGCTGAAGACACCATTATGCGATGCTCCATTGCTACGAACGGATGGATCTTCTTTCTCTATCCTTGTGTTTAGGCTACCCATACACCCACATTCATAATATACTTTTGTGGACCTCAGCAGCCTTAGGTTGGGATACCTGTTGGAGTTCACATATATACATATATATACAGGGCGTCCCAAAAAAATGTATACACACTTTAACAGCTGATAGCTCAATTGATGTTTCTTTCTTTCCAAGTTAAACCCATTAGAATTAATAATGGCAGTCAGACTAAGCTTTGAACAAAGGAAATTCATTCTAAAATGCTACTGGAAGTGTGAAAACGCAGTTGAAGTGCAAAGACAGTTTAGGAGGGAGTTTCAAACAGATCCACCAACGCGACTTACCATCACTCGAATTAGAGATAAGTTTGAAGCCGATGGAACTGTTCAGAATGTCCACAAGAAGCGTTCCGGAAGACCACGGACATCGACAAGCCCCACAAAGCAAGAAAGAGTACTGGAAACGTATCACCAAAGTCCAAGAAAATCTGTGCGGCAAGCGAGTCGTGAGGTAGGAATTTCAGAATCGTCTGTCCAACGCATTTTGAAGCGCTGTCAATGGAAAAGTTACATTCCAAGATTAGTCCATGCTATTAATGAAGATGATCCGGACCGAAGAGTGGAGTATTGCGAGTGGTACTTGGCACGATGTGGATGTGGATTGGACGAAGGGGTTTCGTAGAATACCCTCCGCGTTCACCAGACCTCACACCACTAGACTTTTTTTTATGGGGATACTTAAAAGACAAAGGCTACGCTATAAAACCTGCAACAGTCGCTGAATTGAGAGCAGCCATTGAACGAGAATGCACACAAATACCAAACGAAATGTTTCGTGATGTTTGCGATTCCATTGCTTCGCGTTATCAGCAGTGCCTGGACCAGAACGGACGTCAGTTTGAAAACAGGCGTTGACAAAACAATTAAATAATGTCTGTAGATTCTATTACATTTTGAAAATGAAATGCATTTTAATAAACACTGCCTTTATAAGTATTTAAAGTGTGTATACATGTTTTTGGGACGCCCTGTATATATAAAAGATGCCTTTCTATACATGCATATACATATATATATTTTGGGTGGGCCTAAGCTGCCTTAGGTTAGATTACCCCTGAAGTTCACATACATACATATAAAAGAAGCTTTTCTATACATGCATACACACCCACATATATATATATATATATATTTGTGGGCCTGAGCAGCCCGGTTAAGTTACCCTTGGAGTTGACAGATGTGTATATATAATTTTGGGGGGCGGGGAAGGGGGCCTGAAGGGGGTGGAAGGGGTTAAAAACACTCCCACCATGTTGCATGCAATGTTGCAATGTTTCAAGTTGCAATTTTATCAGATGCAATGTTGCAAGTTGTCAGATGCAATGTTACATGCAGTTGCATTGCACTTTAACTTTTTGCGGTTGTCCTACTTGCCCATTTGACATTTTAGATATTATAACATGGACACAATATTTTTATCCAGGTGTATATATATATATATATATTTTAGGGCCGAGTGAAACAACTTTTTATTTCATAACTCAAACCATCTCTCGCATTTTTACATAAAAGCAAAATGGCCATCAGCCGGTTGTCCATAAATGAAAATATGCTCATAACATAAAAACTAAGTGTTCTATCAAAAAAAATAATTGAAGAAAAACGCTTTATAATGCAAAACTATACTTAAAAAATACCATTGTGCATAAATTGTATTGAAATAAAATTGTATCTGGTCTCACTTGGTTGGATGCCGTAAATCAATTACATTTGAATGCGATATAAAACCCGCTCATCTCAAATATTATTGCTTTTTCAGGAGAGGCATCAGATCCTTTTTGGTTTCAAGTGAGGGAAGCAGAGAGCGGCTTTTTATTCTTGACCTAATAAATCCGTCTCTTGATTCCTGTGAAATTACTGATGCTGATGCATCTGTAACCAACTTCACGGTTCTTTCGACGTTCTGTGTGTGAATGAGGTATTGCTCAACTTTGAAACATTTTGTTTCGTACTCAAGCATTTCTTCATCACACAATTTAGAAGTGAGAGGTGGTTCACTGATATCAATCCTATCCCAGAAGATGATGTCTGTCCAATGTGATGCTTTGAAGTTCAATTCTGGTACTCTAAATTCTCCGATTTTCCTTATATTGGCTTCCTTACACTTTCTTGTCTGTATTATTCGATCGATTGCAACTTTGCGCAGCTTTTGCTCACTATCTGACAGCACTGATAGAAGAATATTTTCTGAGTGAGCAAAGTAGGCATTCCGTGATATATATAAGGTTGGACAACTTTTTGTATATCTTGGGGTAACAGGTTGAACCCTTTTATCGCATCAAAGATATGTTTGGGTCCATCAGGCAGATACTGTTTAAATTTTATACTGAACCAGTTAGGACCATAGTTTGTTAATAGTATGAACAGAACAAGGCTACGTAACTCTCTGGAGGGATTCTTTTGGGAGACATAATAGCGACATAGTCTGTTAGCTAGAGTTAACCATCTACAGTTGTTAGGGAACAAGGCTTGAGTTTCTCTAGGCTTCCGTCAACATATCCTTCCATTATGGCCCCAATTATTCTGAACATGTATTGTTGATCATTACTTAAATCTTCTATGAGTTCATCTGTGAGAACTGGGATGCTATCGGCCTCATCCGTAATTGTGGAGAACTTTACCACAGGCATCTCATGGCAAGTCTTAAGAGCATTACCAATAGATCCACTGAATGATCTTGGCCCACTTGTTTTCCCGTCGTATCGCTCAAACAGATGCCTTAAAGGAAGTTAATTTGTATGTAACATACAAATGCTCCATTGCAATGATCGGCTCAGCTTCTGCTCGATGAAATGGATTATTGCACCTTTAGACCCAGTGTTGACATTCGTACTGTCGCACCCTATCACCTGGATATTCTGGTCTAGTGTCACTTCATTCAAGAAAGCGAACAACGATTCAGATACATCTCTTGCTTTTCCAGATTTAGGGCTCAAATGGTTAAGGTATTCTCCACCAGGCTCACTCAACAGTACATAATGTTCTTGAACAATTATATCCTGGTACCATTTACCATCTTTATTTGTCTTTACCAACGTCTTGTCTTTTCTCCCCTCAAAATATAAAGCTTTTATATATATATATAAATCAATTTTAACATCACCATAACTTTGTGCAGCTTCAACTTGTAATGTTTTTCTCAATTTCTGTCTCTCTCTTCTCACCTTACTTCGATCAATAAAAAAGTCACTGTCTTTTTCGGTAATGATACCCAAATCCACCAAAGTAGCTGAAGCAATGGCCGATGCAGCCCTATCTGAAACACTAAATCTGTCGGCTTCCATGGCGAGATTGATAGGGTAAAGGGGCTCTCATTTGAATATTGAAGCATTCATATTCAGACTCACTTGTTGAACTTTCTTCGGTACTAGAAAAATCAGTATTAGTTTCAGGTGAAAGCATATCATCAATGACTACCTTTTCCAATTCTTCATGCATGATTATTTTTCTTCGCTTACTTCCTTGTTGCTCCTTCAACTTTCTTGCATTTCTTTTTGCTATAGATCTTGAAAGGGTAACATCCACACCTCCAATCACCATATTTCGCATAGTCCTCTGATCCTCAAGGAATTCCAGTTTTTCTTTGGGTATTCTTGATTATTTTGGACAAACACAAATAATATGTTTTTCTTTACATCCGCTTTTTCGGCAGCCAAAATCTTGGTGCGAAACGAAGTTGCATTTACAGGCACAAATGTCATAGAGTTCTACCAATGATTTTTTGAACAATTCAATAAGCTTCGCACTGCTTTTGGATCGAGTGAGTTGCGTAACCTTGTCGGTAAAGCGTTTCAGCTTGGTAATTATAGATTTTTTACTCATTGAGCGTATTGATGTATTGATGAACGTTTCCACACTTCGACCAATGTTTCTGCTATCGTTTCAAGAATATCATTATTTGTCAATTTTGCAGATGTCTTCCTTCAGTGGAAGAAAATATCTCCCAACCTGCATATTAGAGGGTAAGACATTATGTGGCAATTCACTTGGAATTCCGAACAGAAAATGTTGCTTCACCGACTGTCTAGTTAGTAGGAATTTTGCCATATTTAGATCTGAGGTTAAATTTCTACAGAAATATCACATTATGAAATTCTGAAAAAATACAAAACACGGACTTAGTTAAAACAAATTTTATATAAGCTCTAAGACTAAAATGTAAACATATTTTACTCAATTGTCTTTGTAGCCACCCATGCTAGAATATGCAGCATGCGGCTCCTACCCCCATCCCTTATCAACCATATGCAAGATGTCATTGACCTCGAGTGAGACTGATGTTTAAATAAGCGTCTGTGTGTTCTTAAGTAGTTGGTGATTAGTAAGTATCGCTTGTGTTGTGTGAATATATTTACTCGTTATCATAGTTATAACCAAATAACACACAATATAACGCGATATCTTCTCTCAAAAACCGATAGATATTATACTAGGGGTCTCTCAAAATATGACTTTCCGCCATTTTGTTTTCGGCAAAAATGCGGCGGGTGGAGGGTCCTAAAAATAAAATATTATCTTTTTAGAACTCTTAGAGGGTCAATACACCAAATTATGAGTGAGGCAAGACGGTTTAATATTTCTCTCCACCCTGTAGGCCGCCTCTATGCATATTTTTCAAAATTTCATTTTATGCATTGGGTTTGGGTCTGGCATTTCTAGGCAGGAGCAAGTGACGTGGAAGATTCGCCTGAAGATGGAAACACACCATGGAACCCATCGCAATATGGATTTCCTACTAAGAAAGTGTCTCCGTTTAAAAAAATAAGGAAATATGTACCCGATAAAGCTGATAACGTGTTAGAATTAGTTAGTCGAAGTTTACAGGCTAAAGAAGATGGCTCGTACTCTGATTTTGGACAATTTGTGGTCAAACAACTTAACTCTTTAGATACACATTCTGGATCTTTTCCGTTCTACCCCAGCAACAAAAAATGAAATTATATATTATTTTCTACTGTAGTTTTACTTGCTGAATTCAATAATATATATCTTATTTTGGAGAAATTAATAACAAAAGAGTTATAGTCCGTTTATTTTATTTAAAAGTAGAGATTGCGGATCTTTTCCGTTCTACCCCAGCAAAAATTTCTAGTGTAGTTTTACTTGCTGAATTCAATAATATATATATTTTATTTTGGAGAACGTATTCGTGCTTTAATTAGTTATGGTTATAATTATTAATTTTTTCTCTCTTTTGTAGATATTGTTATGGATGATAAATGGAATTTCATAAACATAGTTAAGGAAATAACGTTCTACCCCAGCCTTCTTTAGTTAACCTTATAAGGCTAACTAACGAAAATATCACGACCTAACCTAGCCAATCGTCAAGGGCGTACAGTTGATTTAGCTAAACAAAGGAACAAGAGACATTGGGGAACATCTAGAAATATGATAGATTCTTATTTATGTGAATTTATGTGGAGGAGAAGACAAAAAGGAAAGGACATTTTTATTGAAATCTTAAATGCAATCTCTACTTTTAAATAAAATAAACGGACTATAACTCTTTTGTTATTAATTTCTCCAAAATAAGATATATATATATTATTGAATTCAGCAAATAAAACTACAGTAGAAAATAATATATAATTTCATTTTTTGTTGATGGGGTAGAACGGAAAAGAGCCCACATTCTGCGATTATTGCACAAAAATTAATTAATGATTGCCTTTATGAAGCTAAAATGGGAACCTTGAAGAAGATTTCACAAATAGTTGCGAGCATATTGCCAAATATGTCTTCTCCTGTGCAACAAATGCCGAAGTCGTTACCGATTACTAGTGATTCATGTGTACATTATTTTTCCAGTTTTACCCCGTTATAATACTGTTTGTGAATAAATAAATGCTATATAAATTTTTTTTATTTTCTTACCTTCATATAATCCTTTAAAACAGTGCAGATTGCAGTGCATGTATCGGAATTATGCGTCCTAAAGCTTGTGGTGATATCGCAGTAGCAGGGATGGGAAATCGAAATCTTTTTCGATTCAAATTCGAATCCGATTTTCACGCAATTAGAAATATAGATTCGAATTCGGATTCAAATTTTTCGGTTTTTATCGATTCGAATTGTTTTCCGATTCGGATCATTTCTTTTTCGATTTCGATCCGATTCGAATCCGATTCGGATCCAGGCCTAATTTTTCTTGATTTTTATGAGTTCATTTAATAAAATTATACCTATCATCGTTGTTTTAGTCAAGGGGTGGCTATTATTAATAAGTTTCATTTTTAACAAATAATACAGCTAATTCTCAGTCTATTAACGATCTAAGTAATAACTTTAGATTTACTCTTAATAAGGTGCAAAAAAATCATTCATATAGCTAATTTATTAAACAATTAAGGCTCATATATACAAGAAATATTAATTATAGCATACATAAAAATTAAAATATGATAATAATACTTTAAGAAATATATCCACTGTATAGATACAAATTTACAAATTAAAATTAGCCCTGACAACTAAGATATTTTCATTGTTCGAAGACAAAAGGTTATTTCTTTGAGGAGCGTGTGAAATTGTCACTCTCGGACAATACCAAAATTTAAGCATTAGGATTAGCACCTTAATGGATGGAGTATAGGATTAGTATGATTTTTGTCCGAGCAAACAGATTCTCGGAAAGGTCAGTCTTTACCTGTGGTGAAACCGGAAACGTTAATAAGCCTTATAAGTTATTTATAAGTTATAACCAAATTTTTAAAATCCGGATCCATATTTTTTATCGATTTGAATTTGAATTCGGATTCATCGTTTCTTTTCGATTCGGATCAAAATTTCGATTCATATCCACGCCCGTTTTTCGATTCGAATTTTTTTTCGATTCAGATTTCTCAAAAAATATCGATTAATTCCGATTATCGATTCGAATCCGATCCGATTTCCCATCTCTGCGCAGTAGAGAATTTCAAGTCTTCATAGCTTCTTCCGGTAGCCAAAAAACGTAATGTGGCGCTCAGACGCTCATGAGCAGTAATAGCCTCTCGCATATTGGTATCTGTACACTTAATTAACGGAGTAACCAAAGATAGAAGTTCAAAGTACGTAGTTTGATCCATTCTTAAATAGTTGAACCAATCTTCAGGTTCTAAAAGTAATTCATTCTTCAAATTAGTATGTGATAGTTCAGTTCGTTTTAATAACCAGTCCTTTGTCCACTTTCCTCTTTTCTTTTTTTACACCATATTTTACTTTCAACGCAACAGCAATACCAATAGCATGTCACTGTTCCTTAGAAACACACATCTTCACTGTGTTACTGAGTGAAAGGAACTGAAGTTTGAAACAACTTATGTTTGCACGTCAGTGGGCACTTTCAAATTTTAGACAAGCTTGTCAACTTATTTTTTGAAGTTTGAAGTATGAAGAAAAATTGGATCATGTATGGTAGCCCAAGATTTAAGGATAAAATTGGAAGAATTTCTCAGTCAAAAAAATATTTTTTAAGTTGGTAACAAAATTTCACACCAGCGCTTCAACCGCTAATGTCATATCACGCCGAAACTTAAGTAAAGAGAGAGCACAAGAAGATGGGCTAAGAAGTCGTGAGAGCCAAGAGCAAAGGGAGGAAGAAATTACACTCGAGTCATATTAAATAGAGAGCAGAAGGCCAGTTTGACGGAGAAAAGAGAAAAGTGTATCCTTTGGTATAGGCGTGGAGTCACCCAACAATAGAGTAAGAGTGGACCCTGAAGGGCAAAAAGGGAGGAACTGGGACGAGTGACAGCAAAGGCAGAATAAACTAAGAGCAAATATGAAACGGAGAGAGGAATGCAGCAAGGATAGGAGGAGGGAACATCCACCGTCATAAGATGCCCATGCGTGAGAAGAGTATGACCGATGCGTTGGCGCATCATAGCGGTCTCTAACTGTCGATCACACTGACAGAGCATGCCACAGTAGAAGGGCCGAAGAGGGATTGGAAGACCGGGGCGGGAGAAAACTGGTGAATGCGAAAGAAGTATTTCAGACCCTCTAAAGTACGGTGGGCATCCAACGGGAGATGGCCACTTTCTGTATAAAGGCTGACGATAGGAGAAGATCGGAATGCGCCATTGCTGATGCGCACACCCAAGGTGTGGATCGGTTCCAGCATGCGCAAAGCGGAGGCAGGAGCGGAGGAATAGGCTTGACAGTCATAATCCAATTTACTTTGGACCAGGGAGTGGTAGAGTGGCCAAATGGTATGGCGATCAGCACCCCAGTCAGTATGAGAGAGGAACTTGAGAAGTGTACAAGTCTGAAGGCACGAAGACTTCAGAGACTTCAGGTGGGGAATCCAGGAGAGGCAGGAATCAAGGAGGAGACCCAGAAATCTAGTTCCGGGGACAACGGGGAGTGGTGATCCATAAAGAGAGAGAGAAGGAACGGCAGTGCAGCGGGGGCGTTGACAAAAGTGCATCAACACCGTTTTCGAAGGGAAAATCGAAAATCATGATCTGTGGCCCATCTGAAGGCCGAATCCAGGGTCCGCTGGAAGTCGTTCAAGGAAGACAGACCGGGAACCGGAACAATATATGGCAAAGTCGTTGACATAGAGGGTGGCTGTAGTCCCCGGGGGCAGAGCTGTCACCACGTCGTCGATCGCCAAAGCGAAGCAGACAACGCTCAGGACGCTCCCCTGAGGGACTCCCTCCTATGAATGCACAGAAGAGAGGGAGGTACCCACCTGAACACGAAAGGAACGGGAAGACAAAAAGTTGGAGGTAAAGGAAGGGAGGAAAACTCGGAAACCCAAGAGATAAAGTTTTCGGCAGATCCACCACAGCCAGGTTGTGTCATACGTTTTCTCTAGATCAAAAAAGATGACGCATAAAGGTGACACCACTCTCCAAATGACACACGGACCACAGTCTCCAACTGAACTAAGATGCCAGTGGTGCTACGGCCCCTGCGAAAACCGGTCTGTGTAGGAGAAAGTAAATTGTGGCGTTCTAGGTGTCACACCAGACGCCGAGAAACCATCTTCTCTAAAAGTTTCGAGAGGCAGCTACTGAGGGCAATTGGACGGTAATTAAGGGGAGATGTCAGGTCCTTACCGGGTTTAGGAAAGGAGAGCACCACTTCTTCCCTCCAATAGAAGGGGAAGGTGCCCTCTACCCAATCGAATTGTAGAGGGTGACGAGAAAGAAAAGAACCAAAGGGTGTAGGTGACGAAGCATATCGAAATGAGTTGCAGCTCCGACATGGAAAAAAGGCGATTATTGGGGAAATTATTGGGAGTCTGAAAAAGGTGAGGGGAACGAAAATGCAAAGCCTTACGTCGGAGGAAAGCAGGATCACGGTGGTTGTGTCGGGAGATGGAAGCTATGGTCGAGGCCAAGGTCTCGGCCACTGTAGTAGAAGAGGACAGTGGACGTCCGTCTATCGTAAGGACAGGAGGAGGAGGAGAAGAGGGTTTACTGGAAATTTTCCTAATCTTGTTCCAGATTCGGGAGGAAGGGGTGCGGGAGGTGAGAGAGGAGACAAGCTCGCTAAGAAAAGCGGCTGGCTTCACGGACCGTCCGACGGGCTTGAGCCCACGCATGTTTGAAAGCTACTGAATTTGCAAGGGATGGTTGCGCTGAAGACGGCGAAAGGCCGACTTCTTAGCTCGAACGGCCAGAGCGCATGTCCGGGTCCACCATGGAACCGAAGGGGTAGAGGTGTGGGGAAATGTTGATTTGGGAATGGAAGACAGAGCGGCACAAGTGATGTGATTGGTGAGGTAGGTGGAGGCAGCATCGACAGTCGGGAAGTTGCTCAAAGCTGCAGAGGTTTGACTTTCAGAGTGGAAAAGAGGCCAGTCAGCTTTAGCGAGAGACCATCGGGTAGGAAGAGCGGAGGAGCCGAGGGTCTGGGACGTACGGAGGAGGAGGGGGAAATGGTCACTACCGTAAAGATCTGAAGTGACAGACCAAGAGAACTCAAGTAAGGCGGAAGAAGTAAACAAAAGATCTATGGAGGAAAACGTACGGGTCTGGAGGTAAAATGCTGTGGGCTGGCCAGTGTTGACAAGACAGACAGAAGAAGTTAAGAGAAGGGAGACCACAACACTACCTCGCTGATTGGTGACAGTATCACCCCACAGATGATGGCACGCGTTGAAGTCTCCCAAAAGGACGAAGGGGGTAGGAAGCTGCAGGAGGAGAGCAGAAAGATCGTTAACAGAACGTTCCTGTGATGGGGGGAGATATAAAGAACAAACTGGATATAAACGGTCAAGGAAAACAGGGGCTGCTATTGCCTGGAGAGGGGAGGGGAGTAGACGGCACGTCAGATCGAATGAAAACGGCTGTATCCCCACCGGGGCTGCATCGGAAGGAATGGGGGGGGGGGAAGATACGAAGAAAACCTTCAGAGAGGGCGCAAGGGGCGAACCCCAATTTGGTTCTCCTGAAGGCAGAGGCACACTGGATCAAAATTCTGGATAAGGAAGAAGGCCTCGGCAATTTCATTGAAGGATAGCTGTCTTCAAAAGCGAATACAGAGGAAGCGAAAGACATAATCGGGCGAGATTTAGAAGTGTGACCAGAAGAACAAGCAGACGGAACTGGGGGAGCGGGTTAAAAAAGGGATGGTTGAAGAACGGATGAAAGGAGATGGAGGGGGTTTAGTTTTCGGGGGAGGTCAGGGAATGCGAGAATGGGGGTACGAAGCAGGGCGGGATGAATCCATCTTCTGAGTTGGGAGTGGAGAAGAGAAAACCGGAGGCATCGGGAGGTCAAGGAGGGAGTGGGGGAGAGGAGAAGGGGGGTACAAAGCGGGGCGGATGAATCCGGTTTCCGAGATGGAGGTGAAGATGATGCCAAGGATATCGGGAGGTTAACGAGGGAGTGGGTGGAGGAGGGAGAGGGTGGATGTAGGCTTGAACTTTAACTTCAGAGGCCGCATGACCACTATCAGGAATGGAGGAGGGAAGGGGACGGTCGTGAAAGGAAACAGGGGAACTCAAAGGAGCCGGAAAAATGAGAGGGATCACTGGAGGCGGGAGGGATATGATGGCAGGAGGAAGAGAACTGGTGGAAGAGGGAGTGAGAGGACGAGGAGACTGGGAGCCTGAGCAAGGAAGCTTGGTAGAGGGGCCCAAACGCCGAGGGCTGGCGATGGGTCGTTTAACAGGAGAGCGGGGAGGGGAAGATGGACCAGAAAAGGGAGCGTTTTTTGATATATATGCTGAAATGTCAGAGATGGCTTCCGGAGGATGGGTAAGCAAACTAGATGCCACTGAGGTGGAGCAGATGGGGACAATGGAACTGGAAGTTCTATGGGGGCGGACGGATAGAGAAGAGAGCACGGGGGATGAAGACGACGCAAGGGTCGATATAGAGGACGGGATAGGGGACGGGCGGATGAGGCCTGATCTGGTCTAGAATAGGATGAGGAAGAGGACGGTCCAGAAGTTACCAAAGTTCAAGGCAAACGGGAGGTAGCAGGGCGGGAAGGACGCAGAGTTTGAGCAAAGTAAAGGCCAGGGCGAATGAACCGGGATTTAACACGGGTCCTCGCTTCCTGGAAGCTGACCTTGTCAGATTCGATTTGCGACAATTGAGCGAGTAAACATTGAGCGAGTACAAATTCAGCGACTTGACGCATTGAGCGATTAGGCTAACTGAGCGAGTACAAATTGAACGAGTGCAAACTGAGCGCAAACTTCAAAACTTAACCTAACCAATTGTCAAGGGCATACAGTTGACCTAATCGGGCATACAGTTGACGTAACCAGGCATTCAGTTAACCTAACCGCGCATGGGTACCCCATAATGAATTCGGGACCAGGAAAGGTAACCTAACCTAGGCCTAGATGACGTCCCACTCGGAATGAGTTTCCGATTTGAGTTTCCGACGGTTAAATAGAAATTAACCCTATAAGGAATACGAACAAGTAAACGTTCGCTTGCATCGTCTGATCGAAGGTGATAATGATGAAAATATTCTCGACTTTCTGCGTAATGTTTCCTACAATTTGGAATTACATATATAATTCACTGCTTAACTTATTATATTTTTAAATGTTTTGAATAAATATACATTTTAATTAAATATATCTGTTTGAAATAAATATTTTTTACAAGGTGAATGTTTATTATTTTTGCGTCAGTTTACGCTCAGTTTGTAATCGCTCAATTTGTACTCGCTCAGTTAGCCTAATCGCTCAATGCGTTAAGTCGCTCAATTTGTACTCGCTCAATTTCCTTCGCTCAAAGTGCACTCGCTCAATGTGTATTCGCTAAATTGATGCAGTCCCGTCAGATTCCCGGACTGACAGGACCTCACGCTCAAATAGGTAGGTCGGACAGGAAGAGGAGGAGGCTGCATGGTCATCTCCACAGTTGGTACAGCGGAGAGGATTGGAACAGGAGGAACCATGGGTCGGAGACGCGCAATTGACCAAATCGGAGATAACCGGCCCTAATTTTGCCGGATAACTTGGAACTGGCAAAAATCAAACTCAATAAGGGGTATGGATAAGCTGACCATATTTCCTTGAGACAAAAACGGGACATTGGGATTGCAAAAAAGGGACGGGGGTTATGTAATATTCTGTATTCATGAAAAAGTAAGTACATAAACCGGGATAAAATTGACATTTTTATTAAAACGACGGGACGGCCAGGAAATATAAAACAAACGGTACGTATGGTCAGCCTAGGTATGGAACCCTTGCCCCTTGGACCATACGGGGGAGGGGGTGATAAACACGGGTTACCTTTTGAGAAGAGAGGCGGGTGAGAAGACCTGATTCCGAGTATTCCAATAAACGGGGGGCATGGACTACACCCGTACAAGTATTATAGGAAGAGTGGGGGAGGCAGTCCAGGGGAGCAGAAGCCAGGGTGGAGGGGGACGAAACTTTTGGTCTTGGGTCTTGGAAGACACTTCCACGACAAGAGAGCCATCGTTCTGAGACCACAGCTGTCGAGGATCGCCACAACGGGAACTGAAATCATCAGAGACCTCAAAAACATCCCATGTGAGAGGGGAGGAGAGGCGGAAGACTGGAGGACCAGTAATCGAGGGTAGTGAGTCAGAATCATCGGCCGCTACAAAAGGGTCCAAAGACTTGCGGGAACGAGACCTACGAGAATTCTTAGATCGAGGAGAACGCTAGTGGTCCGCAGCCAGAGGTGGGGTCGACCCCCTCAAAACGCGGTCTTCCAGTGGTAAAGAACTCGAGGGCCTGGCTGTCCACCACTCGAGTGCTAAGAGAAGTAATTGAATCCATACGCAAAGAATGATAAAGAAAACGAACCCAGGGGTAAGAAAGGGAGGCCGAGCGCAAACCGCAGGGGGCAGGGTACCTCGTCCCAAGGGACAAACCGTCAGTTTAAAAACAGGGCCCTGTGATGCGAAAGTTTGCCCTCAACGGCGCAAAGACCCCCACCTGCCCAATCCCACCAGCCTGGACACCTAATCAGCCAACACAGTAACGCCATAAGGGCGTCACCTACGGAGGACAGCTCTGAAGAGCGGTACTGGGAGCCAAGGACCTTGGTGGCTCTTAGTCCGGTCTCCCCAGTTGCCTGTCCGGCATGGGTGACCCTTCCGGGGGCTGAGCCCACGCCGATGTAGTTCACTGGGTCAGAACACGGAAGCCCCCCAAACCAAGACAAGGTGGCCACCCTGAGGGGTTATTTTCTAAATAAAATAATTTCAAATTGGTTTTAATGTTTCTCTCGTTCATTATAGCGTCTGGAGATAACATTGTTAATAGTTAATATAAAATAAATTGTAAATTTATATATAGTGTATATATATATATATATACGATGCGCCCCGATGGTGTAGTGGGTCAGAACACGGAAGCCCCCCAAACCAAGACAAGGTGGCCACCCTGAGGGGTTATTTTCTAAATAAAATAATTTCAAATTGGTTTTAATGTTTCTCTCGTTCATTATAGCGTCTGGAGATAACATTGTTAATAGTTAATATAAAATAAATTGTAAATTTATATATAGTGTATATATATATATATACGATGCGCCCCGATGGTGTAGTGGTTAGCGTCGCTGACTACGAATCCATCGGCCCCGGGATTGAGACCCGCTGACGGCGGCCGGCGCGCAGCAAAACCCAGCTGTTCATCCTTCCACACAATAAAGAAAGTGGTTGGTAGATAAATGGGTACTCTGGGTGCCCAGTGGTTAAGACGCTGGGTTGCTAGTGCAACGTGGTTCGGTTTGGTTTTTGTTTGTTTGTTTGTTTGTTTGTTTTCTTTTCTTTTAGTTCCCCGTCATGTGTACCATTCTCCTAAGCTCTCTCCCTTTTCCTGTTTTTTTCTGTAGGTCCGATTCAATCTTCTCCCCTAAACTGTTCTTTTAAACACTGAGAAAGAATTTACCCTTCGTACAGTCATTGCAGAAAAATCGCATTCCTTGTATTGTTTCACAACTGGAGTGAGAGAAATACTATTTTTATCCCATTTTGTATACGAAATGGGGTGACCCTTCCCTCGGCATTCTTTCCTTTGATCAATCGGAAAATAATTGTGACCCTTTGTCTCTACGCTCTCGTTATGTTCCCTGAATCTCCTCCATACTTCAAACACCCATTTTGCATACCCAATAAGCAGAGCCGGATTAAGTTACGAAGGAGCTCTACATTGTATACACCAAACAGAATTCTGTGGCCTCTTAATACCCTTAATATTATGAAATATTCAATTGAATTTGTTTTTTTCAATACCAATTTTAAAATATGCTTTTGAACCCACATACTGTTCATTTAAATATAAAAACAATATTTTTCAACAGAACTGTGTATAGCAGAGCTAATAAATAACATCGGAAACAAAGATAAAACCTGTCATTGCTGATAAATATGCACAACAAAGAATCACCTCACAACATTACAACACCCATCAATTGAAACGGACTATTCTTAAACGGACTGCATTTTGTGCTTCACAGTTTTAACTTTGTGGTGCTAAATTCTTCCCAAGAAGATTTCTGTATTGGATTTTAGACATATTTTTAGTGAAAATTGACGGAAAAAGAAAGAGAAGAAACAGAGTCCATATTAAAGCAATTTAGCAATTTAGCAGACAGGCGGGCAATACATTTTCAGAACTCCAACAAAGAGAGCAACACAAACTTGCAGACGAAGGATAAGCACAAAATAACAGAGAATGTTCTTTTAATAGATTCACAGTAATAACTGAATCTACACACAGTATTAAAACCAAAAGTTAACAGCTGACGAGGAAGCTTCTAACAGTGGCTGTATCCTCCAGCGCGGGACACGTTAACGCGAAGAAGAGGCGATGTCAAACCGAAACATCAACGCACTGGTGGCCAAACTTCCTCAAATCTCCGTGCAGCGGGCTGTCTACGGTTGGCGAGACTGGCAGTCGACGGCCTGTTGCGTGGCACGGTCAGAGTGCCGATCGGCTCCCGGGGCCGGACCTATACCAGCGTGATATTTCATTTACGCGGAGCAATTGCGTGCTCCCCGGACTACTCTTACTCTCCGGCGACATTAAGACTAACCCAGGCCCCACTACAACTTACACATGTCAACATACACAAAGACATAGACACAATAGGACCATGAGACACATACAGAAGCATAATATTAACATATTACAGTACAACGTAGATAGCTTCACAAACAAAATCATGCAGCTTAGGGAAATCGTACACAAACAAAACATTCACATAACACTTATACAAGAAGCAAAACTAAAACGCACACACAAAACACCCACCATCCCTGACTTCGCGGCGATCCGTCAAGATCGTACTGGGGGTCACGGGGGTGGACTCATCACTGACATACGTAAAAGCATTAGCTACACTGATGACACCCAAAACATTACAAACACAATCCAAGCAGATAACACGATAGAAATACAGGCAGTTAGCATTAAAACACGCGCAAAACACACATACTCATCAACATTTACATCCCACCAGATAGTTCACTTCAGGTGCCAGCCAATTACAATCCACAGTTACACAATCTGGCCTCTCTCACTAATGTCATCTTAGGAGGAGACTTCAACGCTAAAGACACTAGTTGGTACCTGCACAACCAAAGCAACACCAGAGACGCCAACATAGCCACACAACTAAACAGCCTCTTCATCCTTAACAATACAGAAGAACATACACACATACCACATCAAGCAGGATACTCAAACTCCTCCCCAGACATAACGTTCTGTTCCCCCTCACTAGCAACACATACACATTGGAGAACAGAAAAACAACTGTCATCAGACCACCTGCCCATCATCATTACAACACGTTCTACACTCTCCCCCAACAGCCTTAGGCACACTTACAGAAATTACAAGAAGGCTGATTGGGAACAGTTCAAAATACAGATTGAGGAACAATTCACAACATTAAACAGCACACCTATCATAAACATCAATACAACACTCAAAACATTTAATCAGATCATCAATAATGCAAACAAATACATACCCGAGGGCAACATTAGGAAATACAACCCAAATTACACTAGAGAAAATAGCCCACCTCATAAGGCAACGTAACAACCTCAAACATAACACACAAACACACACACAGAAGCCATAAAACAGCAGATACAACAGCTGAACACAGAAGTAAACAACAAACTCAAAGAAAAACAAACAGAAACATTTAGGGAATTCATAACAATACTAAACCACTCCACAGATACATCCAGGCTATACAAGACTATAAACAGCATTACCCACTCTAAAAGCGGCATTCACACCTCACACGCGGCTATCTGTCGCAGCCAAAATAATACCCTAACATATACACAACAAGCTAACATTCTAGTTAATCACTACGCAAAGATAAGTCACTTAAACAGAGACAACAACCAGAAACACGCAGACAGACAAACAGCCAGACAAAATAAAACCTACAGACTCGACACGACCATTACACCCTTCAATACAGACCAAACCACCAAGATCATCAGAAACATTAAGAATTCGAAGGCTACTGGACCAGACAGCATATCTGACATACTGTACACCTTAAACACTTGGGCCCACAGGGAATACCAGCTCTCACAAACATCAACACATATTCATACCAACACTGTATTATTCCTAACATATGGAAACAAGGTAAAATTATTACACTACTCAAACCAAACAAAAATCCAACAGAACCAGCTTCCTATAGGCCCATTACTTTACTATGCACACCTTCCAAAGTAACAGAACGACTAATCTTACAAATTACCAACCCACACATACCACTATCGCCTACTCAACATGGATTCAGACCTCACCACTCAACTACGACATTACTCACTAACCTCACGCAGCACATCATGGATGGCATCAACTCCAGACGACCAGCTCAACGTACACTATTAGCAACAATAGACATTAGTAAAGCATTTGATGCTATCCCACGCTTCCCTCTCATAAACAAAATACTCAACACAAAAATGCACAAAAACGCCAAAAGGTGGCTGAGCAACTACCTTATAGGAAGATACTCACATGTCAAATTTAATGGTAAGTCATCCAAAAACAAGCTTTTTCCGAACGGGGTCCCTCAGGGCTCTGTTCTCTCACCAACACTGTTCAACTTATACATGCATGACATTCCAACACCCACAGATAACAAGCTTACCCTATCATCATATGCAGATGACATCACTCTAACATCCACCCACAACAACATCGACACCGCTACAAATAACCTACAAACATACATAAACAGTATACAAGACTGGCTCACACAAAATAGACTCAAAGTAGCGCCCACACAATCAACCATCACCTTGCTATCAACCAACACAAAAGAACACCAGATAACTCCACAGATTACACTAAACAACACCAACATTCCACACACTCACAGGACCAAAATACTTGGGGGTCACATAAAATACATCATTATCTTTTGCAAACCACACTCAGGACATTAAAAACAAATGTACGTCAAGACTTAACACGCTTAGGGTACTAACAGGCACAAACTTTGAAAACCAGCAGGAAACATCATCACTTGTATACAAACAATTTATTCGCTCAGTTATGGACTATGTTAGCCCATGCTGGGTACCCATTATCTCAAACACACAATTAAACACCTTACAGACAATACAAAACAACGCACTTCGTATCATTACAGGATGTACTCAAACAACGCCAATAGAACACCTGCACACAGAAACAAAAATACTGAAAGTTAGGGAACATTTAGACATGAGGGGAACACAATTCATGGCAGCAGCGACAACTAACCCACAACACCCTTGCCACTACACGTACAATCATGCACCAACACCTCGCACCATTAAGGTAACACCAGAGAGACATTATAACCAAATACTCCATTCCATACCACGCCCCACAGACATCACACAGTACAGAAAACACATACACACACACCTAACCCACAAAGCACTGACACGACTCGGTCCGAATGCGGTCCTAGGTGCGAAGCCGCCACATATTAACAGGTCAGAGACCAGCCTGAGCAGATCGGATCGAGTTAACTTAGCACGATTCCGCTGTAGACATCACCCCAACTTACAGACATATAAACACAGACTAGACAACTCCACAGACGACACCTGCCACCTGTACCAGGACACACCACAAACATTTGAACACATTATGACAGACTACCGCTCTAGCGAAACATAGAACACAACACAACATCACTAGTGCGCTGAACCTCTAGTCCACTCCGGAGAGGGCGATCGGTTACCTGGGTGCCGCCTGCTTGCTCTATCAGGGTGGGCTGATCGGCTAACCAACAACAACCACAAAGAATCATATTTTCATTATTGACACAACTTTTATACTTTCGTGGAACAAAAACAAGAAAAGAAGCAATTAAAAATTACAATTTCTGGGGTGGGGGGGATTTCGAAGAAATTTTGTCTATAATGTCATTGACTTTGTGTTCCCATGCTGAAGTGCATTCAGTTGATCTTGGCTCACAGTTGATCAAGTCAAGCTTTGACAGGAAGGTTCGCCTTCGCAAACTGTCACTGGCAAAATAAGAAAAGTTTGGAGAATAGTTATGACATTTGGAAAGATCGACTCCACTCTCTCGTGTGATTTGATCTACTACAGCATTTTGTGTGGTGTAATATAAATGTCGATATGAGTCAAAAAGTGCGAAACCTGCAGAAATTCGTCCACACAATCAGGTTCTGATCATTTGGATATTTCTTGTTCAGCCTTTCAACATCACTCTTCAGTTTATCAGTGTTCTTTGCGGCCAACGATGACAGAAAGGCAAAGTCGTTTGGAATCTGGTACAATGTATGTAGTCTTCCGCTGATGCGGATCCTCTGAATATATTTTCGATACATCAGACAGGAGAATTTTTGCTCAGATTGTATTTCATCAAAGTTGTCTCATTTGGTTGATGAAATTTACCAACGAAGAAAACAATACATTTGTACTTTGCATGGCTATACTCGTGCTTTGAAGATGCTGGTTGCTCTGCTGATATCTTCGCAAAACTTTGTCCCACAGATGAACAGTTTGTTTGCAAGACTGTCAGTTGTGTGTCTGCAACTGCCATTTTCATTCTTGTCTTTTGACATGTCACCGAGTATGTCATAATACTGTACAGTGGACCTCCCGTTTAACGATCGTAATTGGTGCAAAATAAACCATCGGTACACGAAAAAATCGTTACACGAACCTATTATAACATGTAAATGGCCTAATTGATGCAAATTTTTCTAAAATACAATCTTGCAAGACTTAAAAACACTAATTTTCCATGTTTAAAAGGATATTTTAATAATACATGATATTTTAACACCAAAAATGTATTATAACTTATTTTGTGTGGTGAATCGATAATCTCGTTGTACCCTCTGAAAGCAAAATCACACTGTGCCAAAATATGTATCACTGTAACAACATGTTGAAGCACTAAACGCCAGTAATATGTGTGTATAAGAGTTGTTCCTAACACCCATGCCACTTGAGCCTTGCCATGTTCTTCATTGCTTTCGTGCTGTTTCAGAAGTTTTGTAGCATTACTCAGTCACTATAACCATCTCTAGCAAAAGCAGAAGGGATAGATGAGAGAAGCTTGCAGCAGAAACAGTACACGTTTTCTGTCAAGGGTGAGTTAGTAAATAGTCCCGGTGGTACAGCTCGCCGTTTGTCCTTCTTCCATAAAATAATGTTTTAGGGAAATTCCTGTTTCGATTAATTTGTTCTCCGCGCGAATACTCCAGGGGACCATTTTCATTCTGGCAATAGCGGGAACCCTTTTTAGCAGAAAGTTAACTGCGCTTCGTTTTTGCATTAAAATTTTTGGCCACAGTCCAAGATCTTCAGACACAATGTCGAGTTCCTTTCTCTCCCTCTTCCTCTTTTAGATGTACAATTTGTTTTCTTGATGGTTCTTCTACACTCTATAACTCAATATTTTCATGTTGCTTTTGCTCTTCTTGTCCTTTAGTATCTTTCCAAAGGAAAAATTTGTCAACCTTTGGTAACTTTTTAATCAATTCATCTCTTTCTAATTGAAGTTTTCGCTTTCTAGCTCCACTCATGCAGCGACTGTGGCACATTTTACTATTCACGCGACTGAGTTCCACAATACACTTCATTGGCTTTCTTTTGCAACTCTTTTATTTCTGGTTCGCTTGCAAAAAAACAAAAAAGGGAAGAGAAAATACAGGCAGGGAGCAAGTGACCCTTTTCGCCTCCTGCAGATCCTATATATATATATATATATACATATATACACAGTATATATGAAAGGAAGTTATAGTAATATTTAGAAAGATATTTATCTAGAGTAATTAGAAATAATAATTATCTAGATTAATGTTTAGAAATAAAATTTATCTAGAATAGTATTTAGATTGTTCTTTAGATTAATAGTTATAAATAATATTTATTGAGAATAATATTTAGAATTCCTTTGTAAATAATTTTCATCTAGAATAATATTAAGTAATAATACTTATCTTAAAAGGATATAATATTTATCTAAGATAATATTTATGGAAAATTATCACCTAGAATAATATTTAAAACTATTTATCGAAAAAATATCTTAAATATTTTTTAGGCCATTTTGTCTTGGGCCTCTATGCCATGACGTACTTGGTGTAATGGGTGGTAATCTGTCCCTGCCAATAAGAAAAGTCAAAGTATTTGTAACCAGATCTCGAATTAAATAATGTGGCAATGTTACAATCACATCCAACAACGTTGAAAAATAGGCAAATTTCATGCCGACCAAAATACGATTTCTCTCTACAGGGTATCCATAAATTTCAGCGCCTATCGCAGTGTTTCCCAATTGGGCTGCCGCAGGTGTTTCCAATGGGTGGTGCAAATTTTCACGAAGAGGATAGAAATAAGAAAATATTTTTTTGTGTGCATAATAATAATAAGCCTTAAAAAGAACAAGAAGAATAACAAAAAAAAAAAATTGGCATTAAAAATTCAAAGTTAAAAAATATATATATTTAGCGGCAGCTTTTAATATGTACAGTAAGACAAGACTTTTCAAAATGTAGGAAAATTCTTTCATCGAACAAGTGCCCACAGGTGATGACAGTATTTTCATCAAATTTCGATGCTTGATGAAATACTTTTCAAAATAAATGATTCCTTGAAAATAATTTAATAGAAGTGGGTGGTGTCATCTACTAGAGGAAATATCAATTAAATACCATTTCAATTTATTTTCATAATTCTAGTGTAATTACATGCCTATCAATTTTATGTTAATCAGGAACAACATACTAAAGGCAACTTCAGTATCAAAATTAAATACATGAGAAATAAAATTACCTTATCTTGGTGAGATTCGAAACAAAGCCTCCGAAAATTTAAATTTTGCGAGCCGCCACGTTAGTCACTCGGCCATGGAGACCCTGAAAAGTAGGGAGAGAAATTTGTATATATGCTCTTTCGCACTGGTTTCAGTATGTATATTTTAATGTTTATACTGATATATATATATATATATATATATATATATATATATATATATATGAAAATTATTTCACGAAAGTAACACGTGAAAAGTATTTATGATGAATAAAACCACGAAGGAAAGGAAACACAGATGGTGCTCAAGCGCTTTCGTCTAATGACATCCTGAGGAACACTGAAGTACATAAAGAGATACAACCTATATATAGGTTACAGAAAAAAAAAAAAAAAAAAAAAATATATATATATATTATTATATATATATAAGCAAACAACCACAAGGAAAAGGAATCACGTGTTATTTTGTGATTCTAGTGCATATATATATATATATATATATAATATATATATATATATATACAATAAACGGAAAAACAAAATTAAAGGATTGTGGAAGGGGGCACACAAATTTATAAGGAAAAACTATCGATTTTTAGCACAAGATTAAAAGAATTTTTCCAACCAATGTTATAGATAAAAAAATAATATATATATACAAATTTATACTGGAAATCTGCCCGGGTTTTAGCACTCTGCTCTTTTTGTATTAAAAAAAAAAAAAAATTGAACAATTATCGATTTTTAGCACAAGATTAAAAGAATTGTTTCCAACCAATGTTATAGATAAAAAAAAAAAAATATATATACAAATTTATACTGGAAATCTGCCCGGTTTTAGCATATCGATTTTTAACACAAGATTAAAAGAATTGTTTCCAACCAATGTTATAGATAAAAAAAAAAAAAAAATAAAATATATATACAAATTTATACTGGAAATCTGCCCGGGTTTTACACTCTGCCTATTTTTTGTATATAAAAATTGAAAAATAAAAGTTAGTGCATACAAGTTTACCAAAGATTTAGCGTTCTACCCTTCTTATCTAAATCTGTTTTGAAGGAATTCAAAACAACAGGATCGAGTTGAAAAAGACCTTTGCTTATGTTGAAGTTTTTGTTGGATAATGGCAGACTCAAGAATATTTCTATTGACAATGTTGCTAGATGAAATAAAACTGAAGCATTATTCCAATCAATACAGTGGGATAACTCTGACAAATGGACAAAAAGGCACTGGACAACTGTCCTGTTCTAACGGAATATTGATGCTGTTTTATACGTGTGTGCAAATCCTTTCCCGTCTGACCTATGTAAAAGGAATCACATTGTTTACACCCAATTTTATAGATAATGCCTGAATTATTGGTAGGGCTATTTTTTACTATGATATTTTTCACAATATTGTTATATGAAAATACTACATTAATATCCAAAAGTTTAAGTACATTAGCAATGCCTAAAAAGCCCGGGAAAAATGGAAGTACTAAAATATTTTTTGACAAAGTACGAGTGTTATTATTGACACGATAGAAAGTTCGTTTTGCCTTGTTGAGACAAGATTCCATAAACGCAGATGGATAACACAGATCACTTCCAATACCGTTGATTTTTTCCAATTCGGCATCGATGTATTCCGGACTGGCGATCCTAAGGGCGCGGAGAAACATTGATGAAAAAATGGCCTTCTTAGTGGGGGTGTCATGTCCCGAGAGTGTACGTAGGACAAATTTTTTTGTTTTCCGATAGATACTAAACTTAAAACCTGGGCTTTCCCTATGTACCGCACATCCAAAAATGGGATTGAATTGTCTTGTTCCACTTCTAAAGTAAACTTAATGGAGGGGACTTGATCATTTAACTGAAGGAGGAAGTTATCCAGGTCACGATTCATGGGCCAGATACACAAAATATCGTCGACGTACCGCAACCAAGGGATGCCAACCCCCAGGATTCTCGGAATGTAAGTAATTTCGAAAAACTCCATATAAATATTGGAGAGGAGGGGCGATAAGGGGTTGCCCATGGCCATCCCAAAAACTTGTTGATAATACTCGTTATTGAAAGTGAATTTACAGTCTTTGATGCAAAGCTTAATAAGTTCCAAAACAATGTGTGAAGGTAGTGGCAGGTCATACTTATGTAATTCTTGGGAGAGAAAGTCAAGCATATCGTCAATCGGCACTTTTGTAAACAATGAACAAACGTCAAAACTGATCAATCTATCGTTAGTTTCAGTACGTGCATTATTCAATTTTTCAGTAAGATCCATGGAATTTTTTACATGTGAATCAGAGATAGTTCCGAGAATGGGGGACAAGACTTTGACAAGCCATTTGGAGAGTTTATAAGTAATAGAGCCCACCGAGCTAATAATAGGGCGCATAGGGTTGCCAGGTTTGTGGGTTTTAATAAGACCGTAAAGGTAGGGCAGAGAAGGTGAAGTGGACATGAAAAGCGGAATTAAGTCCTTATGATCTTTGAGAATGCGTTTCAAGCCACTATTAAATGATTTGATGACGTCATCCTGCGGGTTCTTCCTAAGTTTGCTGTATGTGGCGGGGTCCTGGAGAAGCTCGTTCATCTTTCCGATGTAGTCCACTTTGTCCATAATAACTATGGTGTTAGCCTTGTCTGCTTTAGTAATATGGAGCTCCCCATCTTTTTTTAATTGTGAGAGGCATTGCGAAAACGTTTAGGAAAGTTATCTTCGTAATTACTATTCGCCGCACTATAAACGAGGCCTTTAACTATGTTAAACAAATACTGAGGGAGATTACACTGTTTTTCAAAACACGCGAGACTGTAACAAATTTGTAAAGCCGAAGGTTTTTTAACAATAAAAAAGGACATACCATATCCAAGGGCACTTTTTGCATCGTCACTAATGTTTTTCGAAGAAAGGTTCAAAACACACTTTGAGCTTGCTTTTTTACTCCACTGACTATTTCGAATGAGACTTTTAATTTTTCGATCCAAAATGTTACGAAGTGAAGTAGTTCTCCGACGCAACTCGTTGTAAATTTCATCAAACAAAGGTTGGATCCACGGTTGGGGAATAACGGTTACAAAATTATGTTTGGCGATGTTTAAATTTTTGAAGGCGGACCACTCATTTTGTCTGGTGACTTCAATATGTTTCTTTAAAATTAATCTGCTGAAGTTGTTGAACGGATGGTCGTCAATTTGTCTGAGGCGAATCGGAAGCAGGGATTTGGGAAGTTTCTTACTATGTCTAGAGGAGCAAGTTCTTCCCAAATCCCTGCTTCCGATTCGCCTCAGACAAATTGACGACCATCCGTTCAACAACTTCAGCAGATTAATTTTAAAGAAACATATTGAAGTCACCAGACAAAATGAGTGGTCCGCCTTCAAAAATTTAAACATCGCCAAACATAATTTTGTAACCGTTATTCCCCAACCGTGGATCCAACCTTTGTTTGATGAAATTTACAACGAGTTGCGTCGGAGAACTACTTCACTTCGTAACATTTTGGATCGAAAATTAAAAGTCTCATTCGAAATAGTCAGTGGAGTAAAAAAGCAAGCTCAAAGTGTGTTTTGAACCTTTCTTCGAAAAACATTAGTGACGATGCAAAAAGTGCCCTTGGATATGGTATGTCCTTTTTTATTGTTAAAAAACCTTCGGCTTTACAAATTTGTTACAGTCTCGCGTGTTTTGAAAAACAGTGTAATCTCCCTCAGTATTTGTTTAACATAGTTAAAGGCCTCGTTTATAGTGCGGCGAATAGTAATTACGAAGATAACTTTCCTAAACGTTTTCGCAATAGCCTCTCACAATTAAAAAAAGATGGGGAGCTCCATATTACTAAAGCAGACAAGGCTAACACCATAGTTATTATGGACAAAGTGGACTACATCGGAAAGATGAACGAGCTTCTCCAGGACCCCGCCACATACAGCAAACTTAGGAAGAACCCGCAGGATGACGTCATCAAATCATTTAATAGTGGCTTGAAACGCATTCTCAAAGATCATAAGGACTTAATTCCGCTTTTCATGTCCACTTCACCTTCTCTGCCCTACCTTTACGGTCTTATTAAAACCCACAAACCTGGCAACCCTATGCGCCCTATTATTAGCTCGGTGGGCTCTATTACTTATAAACTCTCCAAATGGCTTGTCAAAGTCTTGTCCCCATTCTCGGAACTATCTCTGATTCACATGTAAAAAATTCCATGGATCTTACTGAAAAATTGAATAATGCACGTACTGAAACTAACGATAGATTGATCAGTTTTGACGTTTGTTCATTGTTTACAAAAGTGCCGATTGACGATATGCTTGACTTTCTCTCCCAAGAATTACATAAGTATGACCTGCCACTACCTTCACACATTGTTTTGGAACTTATTAAGCTTTGCATCAAAGACTGTAAATTCACTTTCAATAACGAGTATTATCAACAAGTTTTGGGATGGCCATGGGCAACCCCTTATCGCCCCTCCTCTCCAATATTTATATGGAGTTTTTCGAAATTACTTACATTCCGAGAATCCTGGGGGTTGGCATCCCTTGGTTGCGGTACGTCGACGATATTTTGTGTATCTGGCCCATGAATCGTGACCTGGATAACTTCCTCCTTCAGTTAAATGATCAAGTCCCCTCCATTAAGTTTACTTTAGAAGTGGAACAAGACAATTCAATCCCATTTTTGGATGTGCGTGTACATAGGGAAAGCCCAGGTTTTAAGTTTAGTATCTATCGGAAAAAACAAACAATTTGTCCTACGTACACTTTTACTCGGGACATGACACCCCCACTAAGAAGGCCATTTTTTCATCAATGTTTCTCCGCGCCCTTAGGATCGCCAGTCCGGAATACATCGATGCCGAATTGGAAAAAATCAACGGTATTGGAAGTGATCTGTGTTATCCATCTGCGTTTATGGAATCTTGTCTCAACAAGGCAAAACGAACTTTCTATCGTGTCAATAATAACACTCGTACTTTGTCAAAAAATATTTTAGTACTTCCATTTTTCCCGGGCTTTTTAGGCATTGCTAATGTACTTAAACTTTTGGATATTAATGTAGTATTTTCATATAACAATATTGTGAAAAATATCATAGTAAAAAATAGCCCTACCAATAATTCAGGCATTATCTATAAAATTGGGTGTAAACAATGTGATTCCTTTTACATAGGTCAGACGGGAAAGGATTTGCACACACGTATAAAACAGCATCAATATTCCGTTAGAACAGGACAGTTGTCCAGTGCTCTTTTTGTCCATTTGTCAGAGTTATCCCACTGTATTGATTGGAATAATGCTTCAGTTTTATTTCACTCTAGCAACATTGTTAATAGAAATATTCTTGAGTCTGCCATTATCCAACTTTCAAATAACTTCAACATAAGCAAAGGTCTTTTTCAACTCGATCCTGTTGTTTTGAATTCCTTCAAACAGATTTAGATAAGAAGGTAGAACGCTGAATTTTGGTAAATTTGTATGCCACTAACTTTTATTTTTCAATTTTTATATACAAAAAATAGGGCAGAGTGCTAAAACCCGGGCAGATTTCCAGTATAAATTTGTATATATATTTTATTTATTTTTATATTTTTTTATCTATAACATTGGTTGGAAACTTCTTTTAATCTTGTGCTAAAAATCGATAGTTTTTCCTTATAAATTTGTGTGCCCCCTTCCACAATCCTTTAATTTTGTTTTTCCGTTTATTGTATATATATATATATGTTAACCCCCCCTTTTTGGCCCTGAGTCGGTTCGGAATCGACGGGGGTTCTAGTTAGGAGGCAAGCAACGGATGTTTCTTCTTTATACTTTTCTATAATTCTTTTCGGTCGCCTTAAATGGTGGGTCGCCACTCTGTTATGCCGATATCTTCTATGGTGCTTGGGTTGTCTCTTAATTTGGGCAAAGGGTCGCCAATTTTTAATTCTTCTCTTTTTATAATACTCTGATACTTTTTCTGATACTAAAAATTATCGACTTTTCTTTTATAACTTGTCGACTTACTGACTTCCTGAAGAGAACAAGGCTCGAAGGAAAAAGATAAAAAAAACTTCTTTTACTGTGGTTTACTTCTCAAAAATTACAGTTAGTACTCTGAATTTACAGGGGTAGAGGTTCGACCTCTTTCGACCATGGCTCAGGCCGGAATCTAAAAATATTAAGAAGGCAAGGGGCCTCTGCCCCCTCCTAATGAGGTGCTAATATGAAGAAGTGCAATGAAGAAGAGCCTTAATTGAAGTGGCAAATGAAGTGGTGCCTAATTTTACAAGTACATGTATAATATAGCTTAAATGTTTTGGGGGAGGACAGTTGAAGGTTAATTTCCCCCCTTTTTTTAAACACATCAGATGTTTTTGAATGATTGCAAATAAGAATTTAAAAAATAAAAATAAAAACTAATTTGTATTTTTCGCCGAGTCTATATTTATGAAGTACATTACAAGTTATTGTTAATTACAGTTTCATTAAAGTACATTACAAGTTATTGTTAATTTAAAGTATTACAGTTAATTACAATTAAACAGTTACTATAACTTTGTTTTGTTTTTACAGTGTTTCTTATTAATAGACAATTAAGATGTTAAATATAATACAACGTACATGGCACTTACGAGATAATTTATTTACGAAATAATATTCTATAATATGTTATGAATTTGAAATCAGAGCGAACGGAGGTATTTTTATCTTTGAGGCGCTCGATTCTGTCGTCGTGAGTGGAATTCGATCTTACTAAGCATTTTTCGAATATCTCGGGGTGAACGCACTTGAAAAAAAATAATAAAACAAATAATACGAGAACGTATTTTTGCGTTCTCGAACGAAGGCATAAAGTTTCGCGCCTCACAAATTGACACGATTAAACATAGACTGATAAGTTGATAGGGCATAAGTAGACAATAGGTAGATGAATGAATAAGTAATAAAATTAATAAAGGATAGCGGTCAAGAAAGAACATGAATGCAAGAATGAGTATGGTTGAATAATAATGTTTATACTACATAACATATAAATAATGACTTCTATAGAGTGTTTCGTCCTTAGCATGATGTTAAAGAATTTTCATACATTGGATACTAGATATATGATGAAGGGAAAATGTGACGTCATAGTTATTGAATTTTAACGTATAGTACAAATCATTATTAGGAAGATTTACAAGAACAAATTAGAGACACAGAGTGGGAAACGTAAAGAGAATAAAGTTATTTTATGACGTCATAGTTATTCACATTATGTCATACGTACAGTATAACTGTAAGTCATTATTTGGGAGGACCTAAAATAAACGAATTAAAGACAGAGTGGGTATCAAGGACTAAGAAGCACAACTACGGGTTCCAATCCTCTTATATGCAATGCGTATGTATAATCTAGGGTCGAGGGTGAGATGCAAGACAATCATAATTAATTATAATAACTTCTATAAAAAATGGAAAAATGGATACGACTAAACCATAGATATGGTAGATCGTAGGGTTGTGACACGAACAAAAAAATAGGAAGCTACAAGTAAAATTATTATCCAAACTCGCGTTAAGCGATTTTGGTTCTTATGTAAAAATGAATATTGATTATTAATTTCATTTTTACATATATATAGATTATTTTTTTTTTCTTCTGTAACCTATATAGGTTGTATCTCTTTATGTACTTCAGTGTTCCTGAGGATGTCATTAGACGAAAGCGCTTGAGCACCATCTGTGTTTCCTTTCCTTCGTGGTTTTATTCATCATATATATATATATATATATATATATATATATACATATGGGATGAACTTCACAATTAAACACGTGAAATGAATGAATGATGCATCCTTGTGAGTTTGCATCATATATATATATAATATATATATATATATATGCCCTATCAGTCTTTCCTTGTGAACAGACGTGTTTTATTGAGTGTCAGTGTTACCAATTGAATAATTGGTTTTCGTTGAAGTGTCTAAAAAAATATGTTTGGTGCATTCTTAACTAAATTACTCGTGTTACTAATCATTCATTAACGAATATATTTCATTTATTGACTTTATTCATTACTATATTATTTGATTAAACCAAGGCTATGCACGTGGCTTGCCTTGTTTGTTTTCGAATCTATTAGAAAACGAGGTTTCATAAGGTTGAATTCCTTTTTGCCTTGTTTGTTTTTCGAATCTATAGAAAACGAGGTTTCATAAGGTTCATTTTTCTTGCTAGGGATCAAGTAGGTGTGGTCACCACCGTGGGAAAAAGGAAAAAAGGAAAGAAAAAGTCGGTCGAATAGCGGACAGATAAGTTTTATTAATACTTTTTCTTTTACAGATCTTTCGTCGGTAGCTTAATTAAGTATATATTCATTTAGTATAAATGTGTTACAAGAACCTGTTTCTGCGTTTCAAGAACATTTTTGCGGGCTTGCGCAGGTGACGGCACAATAAGCACGCTAGACCTACGTTGTAATTTATTAATTTCCAAACGCTGTTTTTGTTTTAATTAATTAATAGCATGGCACCCCCGTCAAGTACTTGCAGTCGCTGTGAAGGGAAATTTGCCGCTTACGCGTTTACAATGGCTAATAATAATGAACAGTTAGTTTGCAGGTGGTGCTCAAGCATGGAAGTCCTGAGGAACGAGTTAGAACGTGAGAGGGAGGCCAGAGTGAGGCTTGAAGAAAGCGTGATGCTCCTGACGGCAAAATTAGAATCCCTTGAGACTCCAGTTACGACCCCTCCTGCCTCAGTTTCTACTAATAATATAAATAGTACTAATAGCCCTCTCTCTTCCCCTAGTTCCCAACCCTTCGTTCGAGTGCGTAATGGAGCCCCATTGAGAAAACCTAAGACTTGTCTACCAGTAATAACAAACAATAAGTTTTCTGTTTTAGGTTTCGAAGATGCTGATGAACCGGAAATACGACTCGTTGGCGATTCCATTGTTCGAGGGCAGCTCGAGGAATTCTGTGGGAGAAACCCTCGTCGTAGGCGCCGTTACTGCTACCCTGGTGCAAGGGTGGAGGATATAACTAATAGTGTTGACCATTTTACAGACGGAACCTCTGAGGACACAACGTATGTTATTCATGTCGGTACTAATAACGTTTTAAATTCTAGATCGGAAGAGCTGCTGGCTAGGTACAGGGACTTACTAGAGCGACTAAAGGAAAAAACTAATAAGATTGTTTTAACAGGTATACTTCCTCGAATTATCCAACGTAGCGATTTCTACAGCAAGGCGACCTATATCAACAATAACCTAAAGTCTCTTTGCCAACAGGAAGGAGTGCATTTTGCGAATTTTTGGAACAGTTTCTACGGCAGGAGGGACTTGTTCCTCGGAGATGGACTTCATCTTAATGACGTTGGAGCTGCGCGTTTAGGAAGACTATTTCATAATACTGTCTCTTCTTTTCAGGCTGCCGTAACTCGAACGGTCCCAGCGTAATTTCCAAATTTTGCGCTCGCGAAGGTGTCGCAATTACAAACAATTTGAAGGTTCTATCCTTAAATGCTCGTAGCCTACGAAATAAAATAAACGAATTTTTTCTTTAATTGCTTGTAAAGACTATGATTTAATTGCGATAAATGAATCGTGGCTTAGCACTGAAACACGTGACTTTGTAGGGGAGTATCAAATTAGAGGTTATAGACTTTTTGTTAAAAACAGAATAGGTAGGCGAGGAGGCGGTGTTATGTTGTATATCAAAGATAATATTGCGAACGTTATAGAAGTAAAGCACACAATTCCAGAACCGATAGATTCGACTATAGCAGAACTTAAATTGAACGATTTCAAACTTCTTGTTGCGGTTATATATAGGCCCCCTAATCAAACAGCTGATACGGACGAAGCGTTATATCGTGAACTAAAGAGAATAATAGGTAGTGAGCAGGCTTAGTTATGGGTGACTTTAATTGCGCCAACGTGAATTACGATACAATGCAGGGAGACGCGGAAGGTAATCGTTTAGTTAATTTTCTCGAGGATAGCTTTCTTATTCAAAAGGTTGGGGAACCTACGAGGTTGGACAGTATTTTAGATTTAGTAATAACTACGGATGATAGGCTAATACTGATCTTCAAGTAATAGAACCGTTAAGCAATAGCGATCACAATATGGTAGAGTTTGTCCTCTCAGTAAGTCACTCGAAACCAGCTAACTCGACTAAAATTCCTAACTTCCAGCACGCAGACTTTTGTAAATTTCGAAATGAATTGTCACACGTCAATTGGGAAAACGTAATGGGGATCTCCAACGCAAAACTAATGTGGGAATCGTTTGAAACAGTATTTAGGACTATAAATGAGGAATGTGTACCGTACAAAATTAAGCGTGCGAAAGTAAACAACAAGCCCTTGTGGTTTACTTCTAGAGTAGGAGACATTATAAAGAGTAGAGATAGGGCTTATAGGCTACATAAGTGCGATAAAGACAATTTGTGGTTACGAAACAACTACATATCTCTAAGGCGTGAAGCGAAAAGTGTAATAAAAAAGTCCAAGCGCGAATTTGAAATCTCCATAGCTCGTGACGGTAAAGAAAACCCCAAGCGATTCTTTCAATACGTCAACAATAGAAATCCAGTAAAAAGTGTCTTGGGGCCGTTGAAAAATGTTAACGGAGAGCTAGTTTCTGAAAACAAGGAAATGGCTACCTTGCTAAACGAATTTTTTACGTCAGTTTTTACTATAGAAGATGTAACGAATATCCCTACGGTCATAGACATAATACCTTTTGATAATGGTAATATTTTGGATAATATTGTGGTTAGTGAAGGGAGGTAATGCGCTATATTGATAAAATGAAAATGCGTAAATCACCGGGCCGGATTCCATATATCCCATACAACTAAAAGAATTAAAAGAAGCATTGTTGTGCTAACGATTTTTAATGCGTCTATTTCTGAGGGGTGCGTACCAGATAATTTCAAGTTAGCAAACGTAACACCTATCTTTAAGAAAGGCGATAAAGGTGCGGCGGGAAATTATAGGCCAATCAGTTTAACGTCTGTTGTAGGTAAGCTACTGGAATCAATAATTAGGGATCGTATAGTCGAACACTTAGAATTGCATAACTTGGTTAGAAATACGCAGCACGGTTTTAGGCGAAACAAATCTTGCTTAACTAATCTTTTAGAATTTTTTCAAAGCGTGGTTGAGTTTACGATAGTCATCGGGCGGTTGATGTAGTGTATTTAGATTTTCAAAAAGCGTTTGACACCGTACCGCACAAAAGACTCATTGAAAAAACTAAGGCTCATGGAATCAGGGGTGTAGTAATAAATTGGATAGAAGAGTGGTTGCGAGGTAGGAAACAGAGGGTGGTCGTTGATGGAGCGGAGTCGTGTTGGGCTAATGTAGCGAGTGGCGTTCCTCAGGGTTCTGTATTGGGCCCCTTGCTTTTTCTTATATATATTAACGATTTAGATGTCGGCCTAGTCAGTACAGTTTCAAAGTTTGCGGATGACACGAAGCTGGGTGGTAGGGCGATTAATGACGAAGATAGAGGTAAAATCCAGGAAGATCTGAATAAAATCGTTGATTGGTCAGTCACATGGCAAATGAGATTTAACGTCGATAAGTGCAAAATTTTACATATAGGTTCGCGTAACGGTAATTTTGCGTATAGTATGTCAGGGAAGGAGTTAGCAAGCGTAGAGCAGGAAAAAGATTTAGGAGTTATAGTCACTGGTGATTTAAAAGTAGCGAAACAAAGTACAGCAGCGGTCAATAAAGCGAACAAAGTGTTAGGTTTTATAGCTCGGAATTTTGAGTACAAATCGCGCGATATTATAGTTCCTCTTTATAAATCATTAGTTAGACCCCATTTGGAGTACGCGATCCAATTTTGGAATCCGCATATGAAAAGATATAGACAAAATCGAAAGAGTTCAAAGACGAGCAACTAAGATGATTCCGTCGCTTAGGTCGAAGTCGTACGAGGATAGGCTTAAGGAGTTAAAATTGACTACACTCGAGACTAGGAGGCTAAGGGGTGATCTAATCCAGGTTTTCAAAATTATGAATGGGTTCGATAACGTAGATAGAGATAGCTTTTTCGAAATATCTCAATATAATAGGACTAGAAATAACGGGTGTAAGTTGACAAGTAGAAGGTTCGAGACAGCAGTTGCCAAAAACGTTTTTACACATAGAATAGTAAATAGCTGGAATAGTTCCGGTAGAAGTAATTAGTAGCACGTCTATAAATATATTTAAAAATCGATTGGACGAATATGTTGATAGAGTGGGTATAGTTTAAGGTAGTAAAATTAAGCTTTGTAGTTCGGAACCCACATAAAATTGTAGGTCCTCTCCGCCACCACGGACGACATGCCCAATACACAATTACGAACGGTTAGGTAGACCAGCCAAGAGTGGATCCTAGGGTCTTTGTTAGTCTGAAACATTATAACATTATAACATGGTTCTGAGTTCACTCCCATCTTGGAACGGACATGTTATGTGCCTTGAAAAGTGGACGCTCAATTCTGCCAGTTGAGGTTTAAGTTTTTTGTTTTTTGGCTAAAAATATGTTACCCCTTTTTCCTTGATGTATTCAATCTGACGTGAAGGCAGCAAGTCTTTTGCTTATATTGAGGTTCTAAATGTAGCTGGGCTAGGCTGCTTTAAACCGTAGATCCTGTCCCAAAGCTGGATCCTATCTGCTTTGCAGATAGGTGGTGAGGGGAGCTATATTTTTGGGACCTCTTTGCTAGTGACCCGTTGCCCACGTCGGGCGAGCATCATGAAAAAGGAAAACTATAGTATTTGCCATTTACCATTACTTATTCGGACTATAGTGGATTTAATTATCCTAGAAGAGTTCCTTGTTCCATGCACGTGTATATATTATAATTATATATATATATATATATATATAATATATATATATGTGCCTCGGTGGTGTAGTGGTGGGCGTCGCTGACGACGAATCCATCGGCCCCGGAATCGAGACCCGGTGACGGCAGGCGGCGCGCAGACCCAGCTGGTAGATAAATGGGTACCCTGGGTATCCTAGTGGTTAAGACGCTAGGATGCTGGTGGGGCGTGGTTCGGATTCCACGTTAAACTGTAGGTCTAAGGTGGAGTGACAAACTTGACCTTCATCAGCATGAACAATTCGGGCGGAAGCAAAACAAAGGTGTGTGTGTGTGTGGTGTGTGTACAGTATATACATATGCATGGGATGAATTTCACACTCAAACACGTGAGATGAATGAATGATGCAAACCTACAAGGAAAAAGAAAATATTATTCCAAGCCCTTTCGTGTATTCAGCAATACATTCCTGACGAGGTGTATTGCTGAATACACGAAAGACCTTGGAATAATTTTTTTTTTCCTTGTGGGTTTGCATCATATATATATATCGGCTATTGATTGATGGCGTGGAAAACGCAGTTTACTAATGAACAGGAACACCAGAGATAAAATAAACATCCTTCAATGTTTAATAGTACCAACGTTTCGGAATGCACTAATTCCATCTTCCACTAATATATCTTCTAAAAGATATATTGATGATATATATAGAAGATATATTGATGACACTTTTCTCCTGTTCAAATCACCAGACCATATCCCTTTGTTTCGTAATTACCTTAATTCTAAGCACCCTAATATTGAATTTACTTCAGAAGCTGAATCTAATAGCGCTCTGTCCTTTTTGGACATTAAGATAATAAAAACTAATTCCTCTTTTGAAACTTTTGTTTACCGAAAGCTGACATTCACCAATCTTACTACGAACTTTTCTTCCTTTATCCCTTTTAGTTTCAAACGAAATTTAATTTCGACTCTGACTAACAGAGCTTTCAATATCTGTTCAGATTACTTTAAACTACACGATGAACTAGATTTCATCCGAAAACTCCTTACCAAGAATAATTTCCCTTCTAGACTGGTGGAGACTACAATAGGCAGAACCTTAAATAGACTAATAAACCCTACAACTAGAGACTTAATTACAGTCCCCAAAGATATCCTGTATTTCACGTTGCCTTATATGGGAACCTCAAATTTTAACATTAGAAACAAACTTTTAAAATTGTTCAAAGAATTCTACCCTCAACTATGTATAAAAATTATATTCACCTCGTCTAAATCGATTTACCATTTATTTAAATACAAGGATGTTATTCTTACACTTCTTAAGTCATCCATAGTTTACCAATACAAGTGTGACCACTGTATGGGGTCATATATAGGTAAAAATAAAAGACATTTAAAATCCCGTATTTACGAACATCTCGGTAAATCGGTCCGTACAAATTTACCTCTTGGCAAACCATCTAATTCTCTCATACGTAACCACTCACCCAACAATAACCACCCAATTTCACAGTCTAATTTCGCCGTAGTTGCTGCCGGGTGTTCTGACATTAAGTTCAAAATTATGGAATCTTTGTTTATTTTTAAATTAAAACCAGACCTAAATTCAGATGAATCATCGGTAGATCTGTTATGTTTTGGTTAAGGTACTAGTTTATTTTATTTCTTTACCTTTCAGTTTTAATGCTTTTATATTTTTCCCAGCTACTTTTTATAATTGTAACTTTTTAACTTCACATTTATTTACCTTTTAGTTTTAATGTTATATATTTTCTTAGCTACTTTTTATAATTTTTAACTTTATTTTAAATTGTTATTAAGCTTTTATATTTTTCCTAGCTACTTTTTATAATTGTAACTTTTTAACTTCACATTTATTTACCTTTATTTTTAATGTTTTATATTTTCTTAGCTACTTTTTATAATTTTTAACTTTATTTTAAATTGTTATTAAGCAATTTGTATTTTGTATGTGATTTGGCATTTTATTGTTTTAGCCCTGAAGATGGAATTAGTGCATTCCGAAATGTTGGTATTATTAAACGATGAAGGATGTTTATTTTTCTCTGGTGTTCCTGTTTATTATATATATATATATATATATATATATATTATATATATATATTAGTGATGTAGGTCACATCCGCATCCGCATCCGCGGAACATCCGCACATTTTCTCGCATCCGCCTCCGCACTTTGGACTTCGGATGTCGTGCGGATGTGGACCGTTGAGATAAAACGTCATTAATAAGCGGAAATTATCAAATTCTACTATAATAATAGAACTAGTTCATTGTGCGCAAAAGTGATGCAAGCGACAAGACGAGAGGCTGTTCTTGTATGAAGTTACTCTCTTGCAACCTACTTAGATCCACGTTACAAAGCTAAGTTATTTTCACCTAGTACATTAGAACGAGTTAAATCATCACTTGGCAAAGCAGTTGCAGAGCTTCAATCTCTTGAATCTGTCGCTTCGCCACCCACCAAAAGAATAAAAGTTTCAGTGACAGAACCAACACCTTCAACAAGCAAATCTATCACAGAATCTCTCTCTCAGTTTCTTGAGTCAAGCAGCGATGACGAGACCTACGCGATGTCAAAAGATGTAGTAAAAATGATCGAGAGCTATCACCAAGAAAAACGCCTGGCTGCATGTGACAATCATATTAGTTGGTAGAAAAAATACGCAGAATATCTATCCATACTTGAGTAAACTTGCAAGAAACATTTAGCACGTCCTCCAACAAGCGTACCAAGCGAGAGATTATTTAGCAGTGCTGGATTAATATATGATGAAAAGAGAAACAGACTGGCAGCAGAAAAGGCAGAAAAATTAATGTTCCTTAAGCATAACCTTCCTATAATTAAGTTGAATATTAACGATGAACATCTTAGTTTACTTTATTTTCATTACTCATTTATAAATATGCCTAATAAAACTTTAAACTTAATATAATAGTTATCAAGCTAATTAAAGATCTCTTTCTATAAGGGTGGAGGTTGGGGAAAGAGGTCGGGTAACACAATTATGGTTTCTAATTGTGGCTGAAACTCAACAAAATATAACGAATTTATTTGCAGACGAATTCACTAATTGATTTCTATATTAGTTAGATGCTTGCTATTATTTTATATGTTCAGGGAAAAGTACAGCAATTATTGTACAATTAATCAATTATACTACATTATAGCTACAGCTCTCTCTATATAATAACTTATTATATACGTTAAACACAACAAATCTCGAATATATCCTAAAAATAACGAAAATGTAGACATCCGCATCCGCGGATGTGAAACAAATGACATCCGCTACATCACTAATATATATATATATAATAATATATACACACATACACATTTAACTGCAAACACGCAGTATAATTAACGTAAAGAACGACGCTTGTATAGGAGATATTCCGCGCAAGATGAGAGAGAGAGAACGAAACAAATGAAAAAATGAGGTAACCACCCGGGAATCGAACCCGGGATCTTCCGATTGCCGGTCAGATATGATAACCACTACACCATGGGCCTCACTCATTCAAATGCCGTAATTCTTCTACATACGCGCAGAAACCAATGCCCCAAGGGGGCACCTCCCGCATGCCGTAACATTATATACATTAACTGCAAACACGCAGTATAATTAACGTAAAGAACGACGCTTGTATAGGAGATATTCGCGCAAGATGAGAAAGAGAGAACGAAACAAATGAAAAAATAAGGTAACCACCGGGAATCGAACCCGGGATCTTCAGATTGCCGGTCAGATATGATAACCACTACACCATGGGCATGCGGGAGGTTTCTGCGCGTATGTAGAAGAATTACGGCATTTGAATGAGTGAAGCCCATGGTGTAATGGTTATCATATCTGACCGGCAATCGAAAGATCCCGGTTCGATTCCCGGGTGGTTACCTTATTTTTTCATTTGTTTCGTTCTCTCTCTCTCATCTTGCGCGGCATATCTCCTATACAAGCGTCGTTCTTTACGTTAATTATACTGCGTGTTTGCAGTTAAATGTATATAATGTTACGGCATGCGGGAGGTGCCCCCTTGGGGCATTGGTTTCTTCGCGTATGTAGAAGAATTACGGCATTTGAATGAGTGAGGCCCATGGTGTAGTGGTTATCATATCTGACCGGCAATCGGAAGATCCCGGGTTCGATTCACGGGTGGTTACCTCATTTTTTTCATTTGTTTCGTTCTCTCTCTCTCATCTTGCGCGGAATATCTCATTATATATATATATATATTATATATATATATATAGATATATATATAATAATATATACGCCCCTCGGAGTTAGGTTAAATGAATTACTCCAAGAAGGATAATATAGTACTCTAGATCGGGAAGACCGTCTCGATGTCTGGCGTTCCCACAATCACAGAGCACTTCGTGTAGACTTCTTACCCCAAGTTCTCAAACGTCAAAGAACAATAAAAACACATCGACGGTTATTAATTTAATCAAGTTTAGGCAAGACGGTTATTAATCAGTAACAATAAATCAAATGTTTCTTTTTCACAGAGTTAATAATATGAATATTTCTTCCAATAAAAGTTTATAAGTATAATAATAGTTAATCCTTAATTGTAAGATATTAAATAAGCCAGAGACCCATCGAAGACACCCTTGTCCATTCTGGGTTTCCAAGCTTGTATGAGTCAATTGCTTAGTCTATTGCCTTTTCCTACAGTCAGACTCCAATTGAAAACCCATTAATCTTCCAATTCCAAAAGCAATTCCCTAAAGCGCTGACTTTCCCTCGTCAGCCAGGAGACCCGTCTCTTCGGAATCTACTGTAAGGGCGTTGAGCCCCTTCTTATATAGTCAAAGGAACGCAACCTGCCTACGCCACCACGCAAGCGATTGACGTCACCTGAGAACTTTGGAGAAACGAGCTTTTCACGAACCATTGTGGTTCCCAGGTGAAATCAAAGAAACCGTCTGCGTCACTGGCGTGTGAATTCCGTTCGGAAGGAAATAAGTCTTACACTAGCGTGTGAATTATTAAATGAATGAAATTACATAAAAATAATTGTATCATCAGGGCGCGGCTTTACTTCGATGATAAATCAAAATATAACGTGTATAACATATATATATATATATATATATATATATACACGCCTCGATGGTTTAGTGGTTAGCGTCGCTGACTACGAATCCATTGGCCCCAAGATCGAGACCCGATGACGGCAGGCGGCACGCAGCAAAACCCAGCTGTTCATCCTTCCACACAATAAAAAAATAGTGGTCAAAACGCTGGGCTGCTGGTGAGGCGTGGTTTGGATTCCACGTTAAACTGTAAGTCTAAGATGAAGTGACAAGCTTGACCTTCAAAATTAACAATTCGGGAGGAAGCAAAACCAAGGTTCACCAAGGTTATATACGTATATATATATATATTCTAAGAGTTGCCTTTAAATATTTTTTGTCTTTGTAACTTTGAATTTTTATCACCAAATATTTTTTGTTATTCTTGTCCTCTTCTTCTTAAAGTTTCTTATTATGCACATAACAAAGATTTGTCGTTTTGCAGGATGCATTTTTCAGACTATTCTATGAATTTTGTAGGCAATGCTTTTTGTTTTAAACACAAATTTTGCACAAAATTACCACTCATCCTACCTTTTGAACAGAAGTTTTTAAGCCAGTGAGGACTGAAACTTTACTTTAAGCTCACGAACCACTTACATTTTGAGTGCGGCTTCACAAATTTGGTCTTACTAGCTTTGGATGTGAAGTTCAAAATATTTATGGCTGTGGTATTTTTTGTAAATTTATGGACTGACTTATGGAGTGACTCAATTTCAAGAAAGAGTATAAAATTTTGTACAATCGTGGTCCGACTAGATGCACAAAATTATTTACTATATTTTACCACAAACAACATATATTTTAAAAGAGCTCCGTTGGGAGTTGCTTAGAAATGTCGACAAATAAACTCGACTCAGTGTCACGTGGACAAACGCCTTACGCAGCTAAACAACATTTTGGCCACATAAACTTTGCTTTAAACGTTTTTGCAGTGAACAAATTTGTTCGATGTTGACATCAATTTATTCGCGACGACGTCCTCCGTCTATCTTTTGATGTAATTTCGGCCAAATACATTGTTACCCTTTTTTTTCGTATTTATAAAATTAGTAGATATTCTGTTTCCGTAAATTAAACAGTAAAATGAATTGTGTACCTCAAGTGCAAGCGTATTTATAAAATTAGTAGATATTCTGTTTCCGTAAATTAAACAGTAAAATGCATTGTGTACCTCAAGTGCAAGCAAATTCCGATTCCCATTCCTTAAAAATTCGTTGAATCTACACTAGTGGCCAAAATTCTGGACACTTTCTCATTTTTCGTGTTTTTTGTATTAAATTCGAGTATGGTTAAATGAATTCTAATTTTAATGAATTTTTTTGCAGAGAAGTGTTTATTAGGCATTCCTTACACGATTAAGCATAATTTTATAAAAAAATAAGCTGGAATATACGTACAAACAACAAAAAGGTACATGTCATTGGAAATATTGCCTCAATCCCTATGTCAATTGTAATGATTAATCGACGATAAGTCACGCTATTCCACGTAGCCAATCAGCGTAAATCAGGCCATTATGGTAGCCAATCAGCATCAAATCACGCCACTTATGATGAACAATAATAAAACAGTAATTTGGCAGCTTCATTTCATTGTGTTCTTGTTAAGTTGCCGCGCGAATAACAAAGTCTCCTCTTCTCCTCTTTATCCCTTCATATTACTGTCACTGTTGGCCATGTCCCTTCATATTAGAAAAGACTGGACACCATCTAAGCGAAGAAAAGCTGTAACCCTTCGAGAAGAAGGTTACACATTCGAACAAATAGCCAAAAGACTCAGAGTTGGGGCAACAAAATCTGAAGTAAGAAAGGTTTGCCAATGCTTTCAAGATCTTGGTACAGTCAAAACTGCCAAAAGAACTGAAAGAAGAAGTAAGACGAGTGAACAGGACAACGGGCGTGTTGTTAGATTATCCCTAACTGATCGACGGAGGACATCAAAGAAAATAATACATACATTAGAAACAAGTGGTGTCAGCATAAGTGACAGAACTGTAAGGCGTAGGCTTTTTGACAGTGGACTTAAAGCAAGAATACCTAGAAAGAAACCATACCTGAATGCAGTTCAGAGAAGAAAACGCCTTCTGTAGACAAGAGAACATAAAGGATAGACATTAGAAGACTGGTACAATGTAATATGAAGTGATGAGACGAAGATTTCATTTTTTGGAAGTGACGGATTGAAATATGTGCGACGCAGACCAAAAGAAGATATATTGCCTGAATGCATTACAGCAACTATGAAGCATCCTATCAGCGTTATGGTGTGGGGATGCATGTATGGACGGGGTGTTGGACGCATTCAAATTATAAATGGAACTTTGAATGCTAAAAAATACCAAGAAGACATTTTGGTAAAGAAGTTACTCCCCTTAATTCAGGATATGTTCCGACACAATTCAGATGGAGCAATCTTCCAGCAAGACAGTGCTTCTTGTCACACTGCAAAATCAAGTATGAAATGGCTTAAAGACCATAAAATGAAAGTGTTACAATGGCCTGGTAGCCCTGTTCAAAAATCAACTTTTTCTTATTTTCATAGGTTTCTGTACTTTTTCCCATGCTTTTTTACCTGAAAAGGCCGGAAATTACAACCATTTTGACCTAGGTTGTTGGGAAGCATTGCCGCATGGAGCTTTAAATTTTCTGCCTTGAAATCGGCCAAAAGCACCAGTTCCGGGGTCCCTTGAATCATGTTTTGCCCTATAACTTTTTATCTAAACAAGATAGAGCAACAAAATAGGCACCAAATTAAAGTGTTTTTAATCCTCTTTCTAACTTATACAATTATGATAGTCTTGGAACAAGAAATGGCACATTGGTACATACAAAGATTTCAGAAATATCACAAAATTCGTTTTCTCACACTCAAGGCAGACAAGACGCCTTATTCATGACACAAATTTGAGATTAACATTTTGTCACAAGTCTAATCGATCAAGAAGTGAAAGCATTACATGATGATTAATTTCATAATGACATTTACACAGTCAGTGTTGAGAGTTTGTTTCTTGAAGCTGTCAAAGCGGCGTCTGTTGAACTCCACAGCTTGAAGGAGATAGTCCCTTTGCTTGGCATCTGTTGTTATGACATTTGCAAAGTCGCTCATCATCTTGACACCACGTTCAGCAATGTCATTCACCGCTTTCAGATTCTTAACATAGTCCAACGCTTTTCTGTAGTCCTCATTCTGTGGCCAAGACGTGACAGGTTCCAGAAGCCACTCGGATCCAATGTTCAGTGTGTCCAGCAGGAAATGTGATTCTGGGCCAATGAGATCAACCAGGGTGGTCTTAGCTGTGACTCTCGGAATAGAGGCTTTCCTGTTCTGAAGCTGTCTGGCTTCTCAGTGGCATGTAACTGGGCAGCAATGTCGTGCTTCAATGTGTCACTCAATCTACTGCTGAACAGGGCAAATGGCACGACTTCCTGCGTCAGGTACCATTTGTGGTTTTCCATCTTATTAAGTACTGCATCAGCAAGCTCTGGGTCAGTTTTCTTGTACTTCAACATGTCCTGGATTAGACTTAGATCATTCACGGAGCATCTGCAGCAGACATTGACATCATCCATACAGGAGTGTAGAACAGCGCAAGGAAGGTGTTGAGTCTTTCCAGCTTTGATACAGTGTCTTCGTCGTACTCAAGTTGATCTGCAAACATCAGCATTTTCATGGAGTACAGGTTTCTGGCCATCCATCTGGCCTGATGAATGGCGCCTGGTCGACTCCAGTGAATACCTCGAGGAGGCGTTCCTCCAAGAACAATGACTGTCAGTTCAGTCCTTTCCCTGGAGTCAGCTCTTGGAAGCCTTTCTGCTGTTAGAATGTCTTGGAGTATTTCTTCACTGTTCTTCTTCTTTTCCTTCAGCCATTTGCTGTTGATAGCCAGCATCTTTGGGTTTTCCTTGGACAAGTCCGTCCAAACATCCTTCAGATGCTCAAACCAGGGATTATCTGGCCCCTTCACCTTCCCAAACAGCTTCTCCCAAACTGCTCCTACTAGGATTTCCAGGATGTGATGTCGACAGGCCAGATAAAACACCTTTTTGTTCAGCATTTTCATTGCAGTTTGGCAGCTCCTCTGTGAACTCCACTGTTACTGGATGTAGTGTCAAAAACAAGGGCAGTAACATTATCCGTAAGTTCCCATGTCTCCAGTAAATCCATTGAAGCCTCAGCCTGAGCTGTGCCAGAAGAATTGTCGATGACAGGTACTCCCAATAACTTTCCTTCAGTGTATGAAGGTGGACCAGACACTAGCACAGCTAAAGTCTCTGAGGTACTTCCAGGTTCACTGCCCAAGACATCTTTGAGCAACTTTCCATCCCAGTGTAAGGCAGCGTACTGTGGGGGTTTTTCACAAAACTTGGACATGTGACTCTGGCTGATATTATACCTGGACAGCATTCTGTTGCGACGTGTTGTTGAGGTTGAGATGACGAAGTTATCCAGGTCAGCCCCTCCAGCTTTCAAGGTGGCAGAAACCATGGCAGTAACTTGATTGTCTGATAAACCAAGACGATCAGCTGTATTGCAGATGACATCACATTCCATGACCTTCCTTGGAAACGTCAAAGTCACACTAGTCACAGTGTCTTGATGGTGAGAACATCCAGGACGAGGCTGATGGTAATCCATGTCCTCTGTGTTAGCGTCGTTTGTCAGTTGAGTCACCCCAGGTAATGTCATCCACATGAACAACTGCCTCTTGTTCTGCTGCAGCTGTAAAATAGTACAACATGTTAAGACAGTAATTGTTAAGTACTGTACATGCTAAATATCGCAATGGAGTAAAACTTAAAACTTTTTGTAACGTTCAAAGTAATTAGTTTTACTTTGTTCTTGTCTATGCTGCAGTCTTTCATTCCTCGCTGCTTGCTGCCGGGATCTTGTCTCAAAAATCTTGTCATGACCAGACATATGACCTTTCCTCTCAGTCTTTTGGTCTTCGTAGAACCTGATATCCTCATCTTTCTTCTCTCTGGATAACAGTCTGTTGTTCTGTATTTCCTGGATTGCATCTGGCGCTCCTATATCGAACAGGCTGTCTAATTCAAGCACAAATGCCCCTCTTTTTCCTCCAGGGTTACTTGCTCTTCCTTTGCTTTTCACCAGAGCACGATGTTTCTCATGTAGTTTCATGAAGAGCTTCATTGCGTTGTACTTGGTCATTGTCTTGATCCTAGCCATCTGCCAGAATGGGATGATAGATTCAACTGTTTCATATGCAAGGTCTTGAACCATGGGCCTCCCTGCATTTTCCGGTAAATTCTGAAGATTAAGGAAATACTGGAACGCCTGTCTGTTGGTGGGAAGCTGGGAACCACTGATAAAAGCTGAAGGGTATCCAACCAGGAAAGTTTCAGTGAGAGATCTGGTAGATGGCCCAGTTGACACCTGCCTGTGGACAGTACGTGGAGGTTCTGAGATATCAACTGGCGCCCACGGAGCTCCCTCAGCTCCTTGCTTAATGCCATTGTGAAGTTGTAACTTGTAGATGGTTTTCTAGATTCTGATTGAGTTTCTGTTGTTTCCTGAGAAATGATAGATAATTATTATTATTATTATTATTATTATTAATTATTATTTTATTATTATTATATTATTATTATTATTATTATTATTTATTAATTTTATGCTCTTTCATTTGATACCTAATTTGTTGCTCTATCTTGTTTAGATCAAAAGTTAAAGTGCAAAACATAATTCAAGGGACCCCGGAATTGGCGCTTTGGCCGATTTCAAGGCAGAAAATTTAAAGCTCCATGCGGCAATGCTTCCCAACATCCTAGGTAAAAATAGTTGTGATTTTCGGCTTTTTCAGGTCAAAAAGCATGGGAAAATGTACAGAAACCTATGAAAATAAGAAAAGGTTGATTTTTGAACAGGCCTAATTTTTGGCCTGGCAATAGCTCACTAGGCAACAAATTTCAACTTTTTTTTGTTACAGACACGTGAACTACTGATTCCTACTAAAGCGGTGTTGCTGATTTCAGATCTGATATCAAAATTTCTCTATCACGTCCAGATTTTGTGTACCGAAAACCCCTATTTTTCATTTTTTTTCTCACCCGCTTCTATTACGAAAGCCGTCTAAGCTACTTTTCCGTGCCACGTTTTATGTTAAGCATACTTAAATAATTAGTGAACAGGGATGTCTTTCCTCCTTTATTCTGGCTTAAGACAGACAGCGGAATTCCGCTGGCGGAGTTACCACCCCTGCGCCCAACCATCCACCCAAAGCGCGTTAGTATTTTGTTGTTACTACTGAAAGGCAAATTTCTGTTCTTAAGTGAAACTTTGGTGTGTCCTCTTCCTTTGTCGCTTGTAGGATGACGAGCTCTCCTTCTGCAGGAACCAACAATAATCTCCCATCATATTTGGGTTGAAATTACCTTGGTATCTGTTTTCCATAACTGAGATCTGTTGGTGGAAGCGCTCACCATGCTCGTCACTTACAGCCCCAAGGTTGGCCGGGAAGAAGTCAAGATGAGAATGTAAAAAATGAATTTTCAAAGACATTCTGCATCCCATTATTTCATAAGATTTAAGCATGTTTTCTACGAGTTTACGGTGGTTTTCAGCTTTGTGGTTTCCAAGAAAATTTTTGACAACTTCAACGAAAGATGTCCATGCTCCTAGTTCATTCTCATTTAGGTTAGATGGAAACGATGAGTCGTGGATGACACTGCGGATCTGTGGTCCAGTGAAAACTCCAGCTTCTAGCTTAGCATCTGTCAATATTCCTTTGAATTTATCCTTTAAATATTGGAAACCACTACCTTGATGATCCATACCCTTCACGAAATTTTTCATAAGGCCAAGTTTAATGTGAAGTGGTGGAAGATGTACTTTCTGAGGGTCAATAAGTGCTGGGTGTTTCACATTGTATTTACCAACAACATGTTGAGTTCTAGATGGCCAATCATGTTTTTTGTAGTGGTTCTTGTCATCTCTGCTGTTCCATAGACACAAAAGCACATATGCTTTGTGTAGCCCAACTGTAACCCAAGAAGTAATGATACAACTTTAAGGTCGCCACAAATATTCCATGTGTGGTCCTTATATTTGATGAGTCTTAGCAGCAGTTTCATCGATTCATAAGTCTCATTAAGGCCAGTGGCATGTGCTACAGGTATTGAAGGTTTTTCATTGCCGTTGTGCAGTAATACAGCTTTAAGGCTAGCTTTACTAGAGTCAATGAACAGTCTCCATTCTTTTGGATCATAGCGACAGCCAATCCCTTGCATCAGACCACTGATATCGTAGCAGAAACAAACGTTTTCTTCCTGTAAGTAAAATGATGAAAACTGCAAAGGGCGATGGCGGAAATGGGAAACTTTGGTGTTTGGTTGGAGAAGATTAAATTCTTGAAGTCTTGAACCAAGCAACTCTGCCTTTTCTTTTGGTAATTCCAAATCGCGCACTAAGTCATTTAACTCCGCTTGACTTAACAAATGTGGGGAAATATTTGCATCTGGAACATACAGTATATGCCATCTTTCCCTGTTTCTATATCACTAGCAGAATCTTCAGATGAACTGCTGTCTGTTATCGTTGCTGGTGGAACTGGTGGTGGATTTGTTTCATCATGTGGTACTGGTTTCATTGCTGATTCGCAGTTTGGGTACGTGATCTTTGATTTGTTTTTCTTTGTGAAACCAGCAATCTTTGTCAAACAAAAATAACAATCATTGAAGTGATTTTTCGGCTCACGCCAAACCATGGGGACTGAGAACGGCATAGCTTTTCTTTTACCATTCATCCAAGCTATTAACATTGCATGCACTGTGCACAGCAAATGTGGTGCCCAGTCCCTCTGTTGGTCTCCTAACTTAGTCAAAATAACACTTGTAGGCAAGTTTAATCTTTGTTATGTTTCTACGTTGTGGCTTAGGTGTATATTGTCCACAGACAAAGCAGAAGTTGTCTGGGTGATTTACACAAGCACGTCTATTTGATGCCATTTTGAATTACCATACAATATCTGAAAAAACGTAGAAAGTAATTATTACGATGTGCAAAATAAAAGAAATACACACCGTAGTACAAAACAAATGCTATAAAAACACACAAGTCACCACAACCTGTCACTTGCTCATCAGCAGAGAGCTTCAACAACCGTTCTGCTTGACTGTCACGTAGCGACTGACCGTTGGGCCGTTGCCCGTTACTATGCTCTTGACTCAGTGTTGCCAACTCGGGATAAATTTTATTTATCAAAATTGTTCGAATTTGTATATAGTTGGCAAAAAAAATTGCTTTAACCTTGAAAAGCAAGTTTCATATTACTGGCATTAAGCCGATTAAAACCAAAATCTGGACGTGGTAGAAAATTTTACTAAAAGTGATTTGCATTTACACAAATCTAGACGTGATAGAAAAAACTAATTATAGATTTGAAATCAGCATACCGAAATTAGCTAGGAGCACCTATTTGGTCTTCTGTAACAAAGTCTTTGTTGCCTAGTGATAGTCCAGACCTTAATCCCATCGAAAATTTGTGGTCAAAACTCAAGAAACTGGTAGCAAGTCTAAAGCCAGGCAACAAAAGGAGTTGTTTCATTGCATCTATCATCAAGGCCTAGTTCAGAATCATCAACCCAGATGATTTAAAGCATCTAATTAATTCAATGCCAAGAAGAATCGATGCAGTCATCAAAGCAAAAGGTTATCCAACTAAATACTAGGATAAAATATATTTTTATATATCTGTACTTCCTGAATAAAAATGATTTTAGCTTGTTTTTTTATATACCTATGTGTTTTAGTTCAACAAAATGTCATAGTCTGTTTTGATTGAACCCAAATATTTATCTTAATATAAAATATATTAAGAACATTAAAATATGCCTAAAAATTCAATACTAAATAGTTTACGGTCAGCAAAGATCAGAAAAGCGAAATGGTCAGTGTCTCTATAAAAAGTGTCCAGAATTCTGGCCACTAGTGTATGATTCAAGATGGCGCGCTCCATTTTCAAAAACTGTTCTAACCTTTTCGACTCGGTTTTGGTCCATTTAAATGTTTATATATTTTCTTTTATATAGCGTCTTTGTGATTGCGTTTTCTTCAGATTTCGTTTTCTTCGGTCGTGGAGAGGGACTTATTGAAAGTTTAGAAATCCCGTTCGATGGCTCATTTCTTTTTTTTTCTCTTCAACTTTTATTACTCTTTATACAGCCTGCCTATTTTGTGTTTAAAAATTGTTTTGTGTTTATGTTTTCGGCATTAATAATAATTGTGATAATAATAATTAGTAAATAAAGCATATATGGAGTTAAATTATTTGAGTTGTAATTAAATTGACATGCATTTTTATACGATAGGTCTAAAATTCGGAGCGTAAATGTGACACTTGTATTTTTAGGTATATATATGTATATAGTAGCGAAATGTGAAAGATTAAATAAGTAACAAATTTTCCATTATCTAGAGGCAGTTTTTAAGATTATTTTACGACGAGGGTGTGAAGCTACACATGAACATCATATGTGTATAATTTTAAGGTAGATTTGTAATTTTAAGGTAGATAAGTGTAATGTTCAGATTTTTGTTAAGGGTCGAAAAATAATGGTTAAAGACAAATTTATACTGGGTCGATTTGGACCGCTTGAGTTTATTTGCTTGCCGTATGTAAATTGTGAGACCTCAAAGTAAGCTAAATTTGTTATAAAAACATAAAAATTGGTTTATTTGAAACACAGGAATTGTTTTAGTAGATTCTTTTGATAAATTAATTTCGATTTTTTAATTTTTTATATATACTAGTACAGTTCCCGCCGCTTCGCTGACGGTTAGACAGGCTAAACTACAAAAAAAGAACCCAGCCGTGAAAATTTTGAGCTTCACATTGTGTCAACATTTCTGAATCTGGTATCTCCCAAAACCTCCTCACCCCCATTCATACAACTTGGGGGCTAACCCGCCCCCCATTACCCCCACCCCTCCCCATTACCCCACCTCTCCCCCATTACCCCACACCCCCACCCTTCCCCCATTGCTAAACTACAGAAAAGAACACAGTCATGAAAATCTTGAGCTTCACATTGCCGCCCGTAATACAATTTCTGAATTTTTTTCTCACAATTTTTTCTCACAATTTCTGAAAGTGTGACGGACAGACGGACAGACGGACAGCTCTCTTATTATAATATATAGACTAGTACAGTTCCCGCCGCTTCGCTGACGGTTAGACAGGCTAAACTACAAAAAAAAGAACCCAGCCGTGAAAATTTTGAGCTTCACATTGTGTCAACATTTCTGAATCTGGTATCTCTCAAAACCTCCTCACCCCCATTCATACAACTTGGGGGCTAACCCGCTCCCCCATTACCCCCACCCCTCCCCATTACCCAACCCATCCCCCATTACCCCCACCCCCACCCTTCCCCCATTGCTAAACTACAGAAAGAACACAGTCATGAAAATCTTGAGCTTCACATTGCCGCCTGTAATACAATTTCTGAATTTTTTTTACAATTTCTGAATTTTTTTCTCACAATTTTTTCTCACAATTTCTGAAAGTGTGACGGACAGACGGACAGCTCTCTTATTATAATATAGATTCATTTTCATTTTACAGTATAGGTCGGCTGATTTTTGTTGTCTATTTTTTTAATTCTTTCATGAGTTTTAATGAAAATTCCAAGTGATATTTGGTATGGATAGGCTAATTAAATTTTTTTTATTCTGAAATTACATTTTATTGCTTATTGATTTTCATTGTTTTTGCTTAACTTTTTAAATTCTTTCATGAGTTTTAATGAAAATTCCAAGTGATATTTGGTATGGATAGGCTAATTAAATTTTTTTTATTCTGAAATTACATTTTATTGCTTATTGATTTTCATTGTTTTTGCTTAACTTTTAAATTCTTTCATGAGTTTTAATGAAAATTCCAAGTGATATTTGGTATGGATAGGCTAATTAAATTTTTTTTATTCTGAAATTACATTTTATTGCTTATTGAATATTTTTACGAATATTTTTATAGAGGTTCGCTTACAACAAAAAGTGAACACACTCTTCATAATGCAGTGATTTATTTTAATTTTTGTTTACGTAGTAGGTTGCGCTGTATTTTTGGATTCATAATATCTGTTCTTATTTATAATAACGATGAAAATTTGTATCTAGTTTCACTTGGAAACGATAAATTACTAGAATTACGGTGATTTACAAACCATGCTGGGTTTCGCGTTGAAGGAGAGAGTTGTCCCTCAGATGTCATTTTATGAATTACGAGTTTTCTTCCTGTGAGATTTAGCGTTGCAGGTTGGAATTAATATATTAAATTAATTTTCGGTATTAATATTTAAATTTTTATTTAATGATTATGTTTTGGAAACTGTGTTATTTTTTAAAATTTCATTTGGGTTTATTCGTGCAGTTGAAGCGCTAGATTGGTTGCTGACCAGAAATGGAGCATTTTTAGATTGCTAGTAACGTTTTTGTAGTAGCTATGTGCGCTCCCCACAAAGTGTAATATGGTTCATTGTTATCGAGAGTTGATGACGTGAAGTTTCTGGCTTTCATTTTTTTTTGTATTTAAATGTATCGATGTGATTTCTGAAGGTAGTTTAATTGATAATATTTTTTATTATAATAACTGTTACTATGTATGGCCGCGTTTATATTTATACTGTGTGGTATTGTTTCGTTGCGTTTGATGATTTTTTTATTATCTTTTCCGATGTAACTGCCATAAGTAACCTTATTGGTAGCTAGCGCGTGATTAAATTTTTGCGAAATTCTGTGAAATTTGTCATATTTCTCTATAAATTTGATGATGAATCGATGAATCGGTACAGAATTTAAATTCTTTACAGATTCATCTATTTGTTTTACCTGGTATTCCATACATTAAAACCAAGCTCACCCTTTCCTCTATTGTTAATTTCGCAGCCATCGACTACCTAAAAGAAAAAATAATATATTATAGTCAACACTGAAAATTCCTATAATGCGCGAATTTGCGCCACCCTGTGCACACACACACACACACACATATATATACATGTTAACCCCTCCGTCAATGGCCTGGGTTGGTTCGAAGTCGACGGGGGTTCTGGGTAGGAGGCAGCAACGGATCTGTTACTTGCAGTAGTTTCTTCTATACTACTCTCCAAGTTTTTTAGTGGCTCGGAGGATTCTGAGAGGCTTATTAAATTCTCTGAGGGTTCCCCGATTCTTCTTGTAACGTATCGGGAGATTTTAATGACTAAGTTCTCTGAAGAGAGCACGGCTCGAAGGAGAAGATAAAGACTTTCTTTTACTGTAATTTACTGCTAAAATGTACAGGTAATACTCAGCCTCGTAGTTTGAATCAGAATGTACACGGAAGAAATTGGTGGGGTTTATATACCCCGGTTCTACTAAAATCATCATTATTAAATGTTGAAGAGGCTGTATGATTTTTGTACAATAATTAAAAATAAAGTACATTTTTTTGTTGTGACAATGGTTAAAGAGATAAACAGGATATAGGAAGAGGAAGCCATATTTCTATCTTAAACAGCGTATTTTCAGACCTGATGTTTTCCGGGTCTGCCGAGTTAATTAGAAACGGAAATTCAACTATGCATTCTTATATTAAGATATGCATATGAGCAAAAATTAAAAATTTCTTTTATAACGAAGAGAGAATGCATCTAATCTAAAAAAATAATTAAGAAATTTTGTAAAGAACAAGTCACCAATTATTTGGCAAAATAGGAAGCAACTCCAAAATTTATCCCAACAAAAAAAAATAATAAAAAAAAACAATAATATCGTCGACTATACATTTCTAAATGGCGATATGATGTCGGGTCGTATATTCAGTACAATCTAAGTACATCACTGAGTACGTTGTAATTTTGGTTTATTACAATTTTGATTATAATTACCAATTAATTCACATTCACTTATCGTTAATTACAGTTTCATTAACGTACATTAATTACATTAAAATATTATCGTTAATTATAGTTTCATTAAAGTACATCAATTACATTATATTAAAGTATTACAGTTAATTACAATTAAACAGTTGACTATAGCTTTGTTTTGTTTTTACAGTGGTTCATATTTATAGATAATTAAGATGTTAGAAACATAATACAAAGTACATGGGCATATACGGTATATATATGTGTGTATATATATATATATATATATATGATAATGTTTTATAAATTTTGAATTAGAGCGAGAGGAGATTTTTCATCTCAGAAGGGCTTGCTTCCCCTGTGGTTATCAGAATTCGAACACTCGCATAAGCATTTATGAGATTGCGAGAAATTAATTAATTTAAAGAAAAGAAATAAAAAGAATACATGTGAACGTATGTACATGTACGTAACTATGTACGTAATCATGATCATCAGGGGACATGTACGAATGCACAAAGTATTGTACACATATGGGTAGTCACACAACAGGTTGACAATGGTAGACAATAGGTAGCTGAATGAATAATTAATAAAATTAACAAAAGATAAAGGTCAAGAAAGGACTTGGATGTATGAATGAACAACATATAAATAATGACGTATAGAGTGTACAGTTTTTATTATTATGTTAAAGAATTTCCATACATTGTATACTAGAGATATGATGAAAGGGAATTAAGCTACTTCATGACGTCATAGTTCAAATTATGCCATATGTCAATTCATAATTAATATGCCATAGTTATTTAATTTGACGTACAGTACAATTCATTACTGGGAGAATTTAGAAAAGATGAATTAGAGAAACACAGTAATGAATAAAGAAGTACAAACAAGGGTTCCAATCATGCCATATGCAATGTTTATGCATAATCTAATAAAATTTAGGGACGAGGGTTAACTGCAAGACAACCATAATAGAATAGCACAATAGAAAGCACAAATCGAAATTCTATCCAAACTCGCTCAGGCGATTTTGGTTTCTCATGTAAAAATGAACATTCAAACATAAAAACCATACAAACATAAGTACTGTATGATAATGAATATAAAGATCCATATAAGAATTATATAGGAATTATTCATTGTTCATTTTTACAGGGCTCTCTCCTCTAAAAATTATATTAATACAATAATATAATATCCTAACTAATTCAACTAGATGATGACTAATGGTTTTTTATAATTACAAATTATATACACCACATAAGTCGGGTGGTTAAGTTACAATGCACAGTAATTAGAAAATCAAATCTAATTTTAGACAACCCTTTAACTTAAACAATCTTTTCAACAAAAATTTTAATTCTGTTTAATTTTTAACCAAAATTTATTTTTCTGTGGGAAAAATTACATACATAATGAATAGTAGGTAAAAAGGAAAAATAAATTTTAAAGTTCATGAATTTTTCAAAGTTACCATGATCGTACAATCTACAGTATAAACTAATTTTATTGATTATTGTAGGTAGAAATCGAATTACGTAATGGATGATATATAGACCTGTGGTCAAGTGTGTATTTTATAATTTTGAGGGACAGATTAGCTTAGAGGGTTGTTAAATTAACTGAATAAATGCATGAGCAAGATATATATAGTAAGCAAAAATGATTAAGATTAAATAGCATAGTTAGCACTTACACGCAATGAAATAGTTTATTGTGATATTGAATGATTTAGCATGTGCATATGTGCGTGTGTATGTGTAGGGATTTGGAAAGTTTTCGAATGAACAAAGTTTAAAAATAATGTATAATTTAAAATGGGATTAGAATTATAAAATCCTTTAAGTTTAAGTGAATTATTATTCAATTCTAATACAGGTAGTATTAATGAATGAATATATATATATATATTTTTTTTTTTTTTTTCAAAGTATGACCGCTCATGCCACCAAAAGAAAGGTGGATAGCAGAGCGAACATAAGACGAAAACTATGAAACAGCTAGCGGAAATGAATAATAGACGGAAAAAAAAGGGTGGGGGACAGATATAGAAAAATCATAGCGGAATCACAGCCGGTAAAGAAGTCGGGAACGAGAGAGAAAGGAGAACAACCCGGTCACCGAAAAGTAGGGACCTTCAGATAGAATAGCGCCAAGCCTATCACAAGGCCCGACGCTCACCAAAAGGGAAAATACTCTGCGCGCAGCGCAGAGTAAAGCGGACACTCCACCAGGAGGTGGGCAACTGTAAGTGGAACGTTACAATTGGGACATCGGGGCACCCGATCCCCGGCCATCAAATAGCCATGGGTCAGGTGGGTGTGGCCAATACGGAGGCGGGCCAGAGCCACCTCCTTATGGCGCGACCGATGGAAGGAAGAGGCCCAACATCCCAATTTGGGTTTAATCTTGCAGAGTTTGTTATTTGTAGCGCCATCCCAGCGACTCTGCCACCGGGAGCGCAAAAACTACGAAAACCAGGGATATAATCTGAAAAGGGGAGGAACGGGTGAAACCTGTAGTCGGCACGCGGAACGGGCAGCTTGATCGGCAGCCTCATTTCCAGCTACGTTAACATGTGCAGGGACCCAGCAAAATACCACCTCCTTGCCACCAGAAGTGACAAGGATATGGCACAGTAACTGGATACGTCGAACCAGTGGGTGAACGGGGTCGAAACACTCCAAGCCATCCAGGGCACTGCGGGAATCCGAATAGATAACAAACGACCCATCCGGATGCTCCCGCACCACCTCCAGAGCGCTCAGAATGGCATAGAGCTCCGCCGTGAAAACGGAAGCCTCATCAGGGAGGCGGGTACATCGGGGAGCAAGGGCAGACGACTGGGGAACAGCCGCAGCCCCAACGCCCCCCGCCGACCTCGAGCCATCTGTGAAGACCGCAACACATGCAGAGTGACAAGCTGTATGCTGAAGGAACAGAGACCGAAGCAAGGCAGAGTCAGAATCGGCCCTGCGAACGGGGCGCAACGCCCTACAGCATGTAACAGGGGTGCTCTCCCAAGGTGCAACACCCTCGAAAGAGACCGGTATGACGGATGGAGGAGGAGCGCCCATACCATCGAGGAGGGAGGTCACCGTGTCGGTGAAATACCAACCCCATCCCGGCAGAACGCCCTCTCAACCACCTGGAACAGAGGAGAGTTGGGAAGACGGAGAATCCGGAGATAGTGCTTGGCAATGAGGAACGACCTCCGATCCTCCAAGGGAGGGATGTCGCACTCAACCTGCAGACTATCAACCGGAGAGGAGCGGAAGGCGCCAGATGACATGCGCAGTCCTCTAGAGAGGACCGGGTCCAGTATCCGAAGGGCCGTACGGGAGGCGGAGCCATACACCACACTCCCATAGTCTAATTTTGATTGTACCAGGGACACGTACAAACGGAGGAGTGTCCGCCTATCCGCGCCCCATGTAGTATGAGACAAATGTCCCAGCAAATCCAGGGTACGTCTTGCAGTCTCGCGCAGCCTGCGAAGGTGGGGAACCCAGCTCAAACGGCTATCGAAGACCATACCCAGGAAACGTACTGATTGAACGAGGGCCAGAGGCTGACCCCGAGTGTAAGATTAAAGGCCGGGACGGCGCCGGAGCCCCGTCTCCTCGACGGAAGGAAGGCCACACACGAAGTCTTCGGGGAAGACAGCGTAAGGCCCACCGACGACGCCCAACGTTCAACCCGATTGACCGCGAGTTGGACTTGCCTCTCCACGAGGGGGGACTCGTCCCCGCGGCATAGACAGCCAGATCATCGGCGTAGATGGAACAACGCACCGAGGGCGGGAGGGCCCCCGGTAGCGCAGACATGACCAGATTGAAACAGGAGACGCTCAAGACACACCCCTGAGGCACCCCCTCCTCCTGAACATACAGGTCAGATAGGGCCGCCCCATTACGGACGCGGAAAGTGCGACGGCAGAGGAAGTTACGAATAAACGTGGGCAAAAAGCCCACGAAACCAAGAGACTTCAAACGGTCCATGACAACTCCCCGACGGGTCGTGTCATAGGCCTTTTGGACATCGAAAAAGACGGCCAGAACAAGATTCCGGCGGGAAAAGGCCTCCTGTACATCATGACCAAGGAGGAGAAGAGGGTCCAGAGTACCCCGAAACCGACGAAAGCCATACTGGGTCGGGGGTATAACCCAAGCGACTCCAGTGTAAATGAAAGTCGGACGGCCACCATTTTCTCAAGGAGCTTGCATAAGCAGCTCGTCAGGCAATAGGCCGATAGCCCGCCACCTCCGCCGGATCCTTCCCCGGTTTAGGTATCGGGACCACAATCGCCTCCCTCCAACGGGAAGGGAACGACCCCTCAACCCACATCCGGTTGAAAAGATCCAGCAAGAAGTGCAGAGCCATCGGATGCAGATTCCGGATAAAGTCATAAGGAATGTCATCAGGGCCAGGGGCGGAAGAACGACGGGTTGCCAGGCAGCCCGAAGTTCCCGCATCGTAAAGAGACGGTTATAGGGCTCGTTCCCAGGTGGGAACGTAACACCGACAACGGACGATCCGCAGCTGAAGGCGAACGAGAAACCGCAGCAAAAGCCCCGGCCAACCGATCGGCCACAGCAGTAGGATCCGACAAAGCTGTCCCCGTCCCGAAGGACAGGGCGACAAGCAGGGACCGGCTCCCCTCGATACTACGTACCTTCCGCCACACAACAGCAGAAGGGGTAGACGAGGAAATGCCAGACACAAATGACGCCAAGAGGCCCGACGGGCCAACTTGAGAGTCCGGCGGCGAAAGCCTTTCGCCCGCCGCATCTCAATCAAGTGTACTGGGCGCCGGGTGCGGTGGAAGCGGCGCGTTGCCCTCTTCCTCTCACACACCGCCTGGTGACATGCTGGAGTCCACCACGGGACGCTACGCGTCCGCGGGCTACCGGAAGATCGAGGAATACAGTCCTCCGCTACGCCCATCACCACCCGCTCGAAGAACTCCAGCTCTCATCCACAGAGCCAAAGTCCAAAACCGAACGGGCAATGACGGAACGAGCTCTGAAGGATGGCCAGTCAGCCCGCGCCAGGCACCACCTCGGTCGAGACGAGACACCCGGCTGCGGTCCGACCGGCTCAAGACAGACTGGGTAATGATCACTGCCATAAGAGTCCCCCAACACCCTCCACGAAAAATCGAGTAAGGCATCGAGGGACACCAAGGAGAGATCAATACAGGTAGATGAACCCGTGGGTTCGTGGAAATAGGTAGGTTCGCCAGAATTGAGGCACGCGAAGGAAAGTTCCTCCATTAAGGAGAGCAACATACCAGCAACATTTGTCGACCGGACATCTCCCCAAGCCGGGTCGCGACTGTTAAAGTCCCCGAGGAGGAGAAACGGTCGAGGCAGTTGCAACACCAACTCGCGAACCGCGTCGCGAGAAGGAGGGTCATGGGGAGGAATATAAATCGAGCAGGCAGTGTACTGGCGATCTAAAAAGAGCCGCACAGCCACAGCCTGCAAGGAAGTACGAAGAGGCACACCTCGCGAGGGTAACGAATGGTGAACATAAATCGCCGCACCCCGCCGGCGTGTGTGCTCATCCGGGGTGCAAGGGAAACCAACATAGCCCGAGAGACGAGGGAGCCCCCGCGCAGCCAGGATAGTCTCCTGGAGACAAACGCAGGAAGGCCGCTCGCTCTCCAGCAGGGAGGCAAGGTTCTCCCAGTTAGCTAAAAGCCCCCTACAGTTCCAATGCAAAATGGAACTGTAAGGGGAAGAGGCAGAATAAGAGGCAGAGAAAACAGAGAAATAGCCACGGACCAAGCTGAGCAGCAAACTCAACGGTCCGTAACCAGGGACGGAATCGGCTTCCCCGACTCACCCCGAACGGGGAGAGTAGGGGCCACAGGGGGCAAGCCCGGAGACGAGGATCCCGATTACGGAGGCCACAGACTCCGCAGCTGCTCACCCGTAGTAGAACGAGGTGGGAAAGTGGAACAGGGAGTTCAGAGGGGGGCTCCCTGAGGGGGGAGAGAGAGACGACGAGACGGGCCCAGCCGAAACCCCCGACTCCCCACCAGAGGTGGGGCAGGGAGAACCAGATGTTCGAGGGCTCGTCACACCAGACAAGTGCTGACGGGGGGGGAGGAAAGATCCACCACAGGTGGGAAAGGTAGATCCAGGAGAGAGACCCGACCACTCTCGCAGGAGCCGAATGGAGAGAGACTCCATGAATAAGGGCCAGGCCCCTCTCGACCGGGTCCACCGTGGGAACCGAGTCAGTAATCGAGGGTGTCATGGGGCGGTGTACCTCAACCGACACCCGGACACTAGTTGGGGCACCGGGAGGTGACGCCCCACCAGCCCTCCGTAGAGGGGGGAGTCCCGATCGGATTAGGAGCGGTGCGCCGCTTCCCCTCCGGTGAAGAAGGGGGAAGCAGGGCGAGCAGTGGTCATGAACGGGTCTGGAGGACTCCGACCACGGTGACGCTTTCTCCTCCCCTTCGGGGCATCACCTTCCCCACCCGAGAGACGGGTAGGCAAGGATCCAGACCCCAAGGTCGGAGAGGGAGAAGGGGCACTTGTAGGCAGGGAATCAGACGTGGTGACCGAAAGTGAGGAAGGGGGTCAAGAGGGTCCCGTGGTGCCAGGAGGACCACCAACCCCCGGAACTTCCAGGGGAGGGCACCACTCCGGTAGGCGCCGGGGCAGTACAGGAGGGCCCTGCGGACGCGCCGGAGCCAAGAGCCGCAGCATAGGACAACCCCCGCCGCGGCTCCCGGTCACGGACCCTATCGCGCGCCTCCCGCGCACTAAGGAATTCGGTAGTCCTTAAGGACCGCACCTCGAATTCAAACTTGAAAACGGGGCAGTCCCGCGAGGAGGAAAGGTGGGCCCCCGAGTAGTTCGAGCACCGCGGGGGCTTCGTGCATGGGGGAGGGAAAATGGTGCCCTGACAGCTATTCAGTTGCGGATGGGGAGTCACAGAAACTTTGCAACCCAGAACATCCTGCAACTGTAGAAGGGACTCAGTCACCTCCGAAGAACGGGACTTCAAAAGAAGAGACCCATCCTTCAGAGGGCGGATATCATAACGGCAGGGAACCCCCACCGTCTTAAGACGCTGAAACACCCGTTCCGAGTTGCCCGGAAGGGAGCCAGTGGAAGGGCGGAGAATAAGGAACCTGTCCACCGGACAGAAATTGACAGTAGAGACAGGTCCACGTGTGACGGTAACCGAGAGTGGGCGAGAGAACGAGGGCCGCGAAGACCCCACCCTACGGCCACCACGAGCCCGGCCACGAGAGCCAGACGCCGCAGAGGACGAGAGGGGGCCATACGGATTTAAGGTCAATCCAGCCGAGGCAGAGGCCGCTGAACGACCAGTAGTAGTAGTCTTATCCAAATCCAAGGACGGGCCAGAGTCGTTAACTGGAGGGGATTGAGTTTGAGAAATTTTATCCATAAACAATGTAATTATAAGGAAGACAGCCTTGGACCCAAGGCAATGCACCAATCCGCCACTGCATCCTTCAAGGCGCAGGCCCAACGTCCCGGGTAGCCCGCCCCCCGACCTAACTGTCGTTTTAAAAAGAGCAGATTAGCTCTCCTGGAGTTTTGTCCGTAAAGGGCCTAGCAAAAATCCAATCCAGATGCAGCAGCGGTCTGGGCGCCCATACCATTCCCAGAGCACGGCTCAGACACGGAGCGATGCCCCCCCATCGGGTGCACCCGATGACCCCAAGACTGCCGGCAAAAACAAACGCGGGGTGGAGCGGAATACTACAATTGACAGAGTCCCAAGACCGAGTCAAGACAAGAGAGATTCCGTAAGATACGAAAAAAGGGGAGCAAAAGGAAAAAGAAGGGGGAGAAAAAAACGCAACTAGGTAACTCTCTGCCCACACCCCTCGAGGAATTGAGGAAACCCCAACAACCCACGAGGTGTGCGAGCCCCCTCGGCCCGGCAAGCCGGAATACCTAATCGAAGGTGTGTGTGTGTGTATATATACTTTCTTGTGCAGGAAGGAGGGGACAAGGGCGAATGCCCGCAACCCACCCACCCCATAGAGGAAGAAGAGGGCCAAAATCAAGGACCAGGGTTTTGAAGATGCCTGGATACTCTGCGTTTGAAAGATTGGAGGTCATAGACAGGGGGAAAGATGGGTTAAGGAAGATTGTTCCAGATATGACTGGTTGAGTAGATGAAAAAGTGAGAATACTGAGTAACTCTTTTGTTAGAGAGTTAGACAGAAGAGGAATGAGAATATGTCGAAAGTCTGGTACCGTGTGCTCTCCTTAAAGGAGGAAGCATGCACTTAGAGAATTCAAAAGAGCAGTGTCCGTTATAATTGCGACGGTAAAGAGAAAGTGAGGCAACATTGCGGCGAAGAGAGAGAGAGAGAGTCAGAAAGGGCCAGGGATATGATGAGACCAAAAGTCTTTGATTCCACCCTATCAATTAGAGCTGTGTGGGTTGAACCACCCCACACAAGAGAAGCATACTCCATACAAGGTCGGACAAGATCCCTGTACAGACACCGCAACTGAGTGGGTGGATAAAAACTGCGGAGCCCGTACAACAGGAAGGAGGGGCCAAAGGTGAGCGCCCGTAGAAGGAGAGAGCTGAAGTCAAGGTCCTTAAAAAGATGTTTTTTTAAATTTTGAAAAGATTGTGCAGTGTGTAAGATGAATGTGTGTGTAGTGAGGAATACAGAGAGAGCCTGCATGCTACCCTGTGAGCATGCTGGACTGCTCACAGGGTAGATGAGACATGGAGAGTGATCAGCTAAGGAGGACAGTGACAGAAACGGGAGTTCCAACACTCCCGCTCTCCTGCCTAACGGAGTACTTCTCTGGTCAACTGGTATCTACAATTTCTTCCTGGAGAGGAGGGCGACAAGTTTGACCTTCCTGAAATGAGGAGTCATCACACGAAACATTTGAAAGGTTGAAAGTATATATATATATTATTGTTTAATGTGTTTATAGACTGGGTGGTGAAAGAGGCGAATGCAAGGGTCATGAGGAGGAGAGCGGGGTTGAAAAACGTTGCTGGTGGAGGTTTTCGGGAAGTAAATTAGCTGTTGTATGCGGATGATACGGCTCTGGTGGCGGACTCGGGAGAAAAGCTACAGAGACTAGTAACTGAGTTCGGGAGGGTGTGTGAAAGAAGGAAACTAAGAGTAAATGTAAATAAGAGCAAGGTTATGTGGTGCTGTAAAAGTGAGGTTCGTCAGCGACTGAGAGTAAGTTTGTATGGTGAGGAAATGGAAGTGGCATGCTTCAGGTACTTGTGGGTGGATGTGGCAAGGAATGGGACTATGGAGGCAAAGATGGATCACACGGTGGAAGAAGGGGCGAAGGTACTGGGTTCCCTAAGAAGTGTTTGGAAGGAGAGTTCAGTGTTTCCGGGTGCGAAGATGGGTATGTATGAAGGTATAGTAGTGCCAACAGTGTTGTATGGATGTGAGGCATGGGTGGCGAATGCGAAGGAAAGGAAAAGTGCGGATGTACTGGAAATGAAATGCTTGAGGACGATCTGTGGGTGTGAGGCGGATTGATCAGGTGAGAAACACATTGGTGAGAGGTGTGGGAGTCTACAGATCTACAGAAGCTAAGGCTAACAAAGACCCTAAGATCCACTCTAAGCTTAGCCCGAGAAAAAGAAGAGAGAAGGGGGTTAAAAGAAGACAATAAGTGGTTAAGTAAGTAGTAAAACCTATCATTCATGGGTTAACATTCATTCAGAAAAAAAGAAAGACTCACCATCATCATCCGCCGGCTACTGTCGACAAGTCGGGAAAATAATAATCGAAGAGAATAGGAAAGGGGTGAAAGATGAAAAGAAGTAAAATAAGAACGTTTACAAACCATGCAGTCTTAACTCAAACACTGTCATACCATGCAAACTACAAACATGCAAGTAAAGAGGATAAGAAAACAACAAAAAAAAAGAGTACGAAGAGTATAACAAAAAGTGGGTTAGTTTACGCTATGAGCTACATCTAAGTTGTGTTAGTCTACTTTTGTTTTAATATAATTTTATTGCTGGCATATCACACTATCACACGCTGGCATGTCACGGGTTGGCATTAATCGTCAACAGACTCGTCCTCGACCATTACCCCGAGAGCGCCTTTTGCTAATTGTTTTATTATTTTAAACAACGTTAATATTTTTAAATGCCTATCTAAACGGTTTTTAAACATATTAACGCTGGTAGAGTTCACGACAGACGCGGGAAGATTATTCCATTTATCAATTACTTTAAACGTAAAAACGTTTTTAGCGATATTAGTAATGAAATGTCTGCCACGTAATTTAAATCCGTTATTACGAGTACTGCTGTTATCGAAAGTGAACAGTTTGTCAAAATTTACGAGTTTCAAGTCTAACTCTTTAATCCTATCTTCGTAAGACTTGTTGCGTAGTGATGCAATTAGTTTCGTGGATCGTCGCTGAACCCTTTCCAACCTATCAATATCCTCACGCAAATACGGGCATCAAAACTTAACGGCATATTCTAAGTGAGGTCTGACTAGGGATTTGTAAAGGGGCAATATAATATTCTTCGATTTAAATTCGAAATTACGCGCTATGAAGCCTAACATCCTATTAGCTTTGGCGCAAGACTCTAGGCACTGGTTCCTAACTTTTAAATCCTTAGATACGCGTCCGCCTAAATCTACTTCATCGTCAACGCTAGCTAACTGTCTATCGTCCATCGTGTACGTGTAATTATTGTTACGAGAACCTATATGCAAAACTTTACATTTGTCTAGGTTAAATTGCATCTGCCACTTATCCGTCCACTCCATAATCCTATTTACATCGTCTTGGAGCCTATTTCTATCGTCCACGTTAAGAACTTTACCGCCTATTTTAGTATCGTCCTCGAATTTTGAGACGTTACTGGTCAAGCCTACATCAATGTCGTTAATGTAGATTATGAATAACAATGGGCCTAACACTGAACCCTGATGGACACCGTTACATACATCCAACCACCCCGATTCCCTACCATTAACAACGACCATCTCTTTCCTGGCGCGAAGCCATTCTTCTAACCAGTTAGCTACCTGACCGCGTATACCGTGCGCTTTAACCTTCACAATTAATCTTCTATGCGGAACTGTATCGAACGCTTTTTTAATGTCTAAATAAATAACGTCGACCGCTCTATGCCTATCGTATTCGCGCACTATTTCATTATAAAACTCTAACAAATTAGGTAAACAAGATTTATGGCGTCGAAACCCATGCTGACTACTATTAATTAAATCGCGACTTTCTAAGTGATCGACGATACGATCCCTAACTACGGATTCCAAAAATTTACAGACAGTTGACATTAAGCTAATAGGCCTATAATTGCTAGCTACTGTGCGGTCGCCTTTTATAAAAATGGGCGTAACGTTAGCTAATTTGAAGTCTTCAGGAATAATCCCCGCTTCGGATCTTTTCCGTTCTACCCCAGCAACAAAAAATGAAATTATATATTATTTTCTACTGTAGTTTTACTTGCTGAATTCAATAATATATATCTTATTTTGGAGAAATTAATAACAAAAGAGTTATAGTCCATTTATTTTATTTAAAAGTAGAGATTGCATTTAAGATTTCAATAAAAATGTCCTTTCCTTTTTGTCTTCTCCACAGAAATTCACATAAATAAGAATCTATCATATTTCTAGATGTTCCCCAATGTCTCTTGTTCCTTTGTTTAGCTAAATCAACTGTACGCCCTTGACGATTGGTTAGGTTAGGTCATGATATTTTCGTTAGTTAGCCTTATAAGGTTAACTAAAGAAGGCTGGGGTAGAGCGTTATTTCCTTAACTATGTTTATGAAATTCCATTTATCATCCATAACAATATCTACAAACGAGAGAAAAAAATTAATAATTATGACCATAACTAATTAAAGCACGAATACTTTCTCCAAAATAAAATATATATATTATTGAATTCAGCAAGTAAAACTACACTAGGAATTGTTGCTGGGGTAGAACGGAAAAGATCCCCCGGTTCCAATGATTTATTAAAAATTTTTGTTAATGGGCCTACGATAATGTCTTTCAAATCTTTCAAATGTCTAGGATAAAGCGCGTCAGGGCCTGGAGCCTTGCTAACTTTCAGCTTATCGATATAATGCGCATTCTCACCCTCGTAAGCAGTTATTTCATTCAAAATAGTCTCGCTACTAAATGGAACGATATCGTCCACGTCGGGGACATTATTTACGTCTTCTACGGTAAAAACTGCCGCATAAAAGTTGCTAAAAATACCCGCCGTCGGAAGCCAAAGCGCCGTTAGCGTCCACTAGGGGGCCTCTGTTATATTTTATCGGCTTACGATTATTGACGTAGTCAAAAAACGTTTTTAGATTATGTTTATTATCCGCAGCTATAAGTATTTCTAAATTACGTTTAGCATTCCTAACAGATATTTTAACCTTTCGTCTAAGCTCGATATATCTATTAAAGTTAGCTACCGTGCCATTGCGCTTATGAAGTCTATACGCTCTGTTACGCTCGTTTATGAACTCACCCATTACCAATACCCTAGTCCACCACTTGGCCCTACCATGAGTTGTATGTAGCGCGCTTGGGCCTACGGGGAATAAACTCCCTTTCGATATTCAAGAAACTTTCTTTAAACGCCTCCCAATGAAAATTTGTGTAATGAGGGCGATTTATAATTGACCTAAAAAAAATTTAAAATTGACTTTATTTGTTAAAAAATTTGACATAAAGTTGACCTAAACATTCTAAAAAGATTACCTTATTTTTCAATCAAATAATATATTTGAAAGCATAAAATGCATAACATTCATACTTAATTTGCGCAGTTATAATATTTCACCATATATTTTTTTACATTCCCTGACAAGAAATTTCGATCCTTGGCTAGAAGTTTTTTTAACATTGAGAAGGATCTTTCCACAGAAGCAGAGGTTGGTTGCGCTTTCTGCAATAAACAATACAATGCAGGCGATATCTCAGGCCTGCTCATTTCCATAATGTGGCAGACATCGTTTTTTTTTAATCTTTCCTTGATGTACTGTGAGATGTTGCACTCATCCTTCCCTAAATTTATGTTGGCGATAGCTTCATAGGCTTGTTCCATGGTAACGGTTGCTGCTTCTAACCTTGTCACAAGTTCGGAAATGATTGGGTAGTCCCTTTTTATTGCAAGCAATTGTTTTGCTAGTTTAGGTTTGGAAATGCTTTCCTTAGCCCTCTGAACGATGATTCCGTCATTCTCAAAACCATCAACAATTCTCTGTACGTCCGGAAGATTATTGGCATAGTAGAATGCAGCCTCCAACCAACTAGCCCACCGAGTAATAATTGGTTCAGGGGATAACCAATTTCAGCAAACATTTCCTTCCTGGTATTGTTCTTGACCGTGGATGCCTTGATGTGAGCAATAACTTTATCCACATCTGTGTAGAAAGCTCTGATTCTCATAGCGCAGTTATGTAGTAGATGAGCAATGCAAGTTACATGAAATAATCTTGGGAATAGTTGTTTGAGTACATCTCCAGCTGCCGTCATATACCAAGCTGCATCGGTCAAAAGCAGGCAAAAATCTTCCCTTGGTATTTCCAACTCTTTAACTGTGTCATCGATGATATGAATGATTAACTGTGAATTGATAGATGCCTGTTGAACTTCGCACTTCCACAAATATGTTTTTTCAGGGTTGTCGAGAGAACCTACTAGAACTGACAAATGCTGATCCAGAAACTTGACTTTCATCCACAATTATAAAGATTTGTTTGTCCTTCACAATTTGCTTTACACGAGCACAGTCATCATTGCCTAGTTCATCGACAATTAACCTGTAGTTTGATACTGATGGAATAGAGCGCCCCATTTCTGAAACAATTTTTTTATGCTAGGATGATGCAGCTTATGTAGAGGAATATTTGCTTCTAAAAATGTGCTCACAAGTTTCTTAGAAAAATATTTCGTAGCAGGCTCCAAAAACGTTTGAGTTTTTTCGTTTTGGGAGGTACTAGCCAGTCCACGTTGATGCTTAGCCGTACTTCTATGTTTATCAATAAAAAAACGTTTTTTCAAAGTTAACAGTTGTAGCACAAATCTGGCAATAAAGTTCATTTTTAGGAGAAACACAAAATTCTCTGCTGTAATCTGCTACTATGGAACGAATTTTTGTAATTCCACTTGCCGCTACTTTTGGCATTGTTTAAAGTGACTTTAAACTATGCACTTGGAAACTAGCTACTGCATTTAAGCATCTGAAATACAAAATTTGATTAATAGGATTACTATATTGGAGCACCTAAAATTAATGCTTCAGAATAAGTATAACAAAAATCCACCCATCAGATCACGACAAACACAGCCACCACACATAGCACACATACAGAACTGGGTAAACGTCCTTGAGTATGACAGATTACCAGAATTGAATAGAGTGGCATATTTTTTTGCGGAAAGTTGCCAGTTAGCATTAATTTTTAAATAGTTGACCTAATAGTAAGAAGTTGACCAAACCAAAAAAGTTGACTTTTTGTTGACTTAATAAATAACAAAACTATCCCCCCAGGGTGTTTAAATACCTTTTTTAGGCGTCTCACAGTTTGTGCTATCCGTATACAATAGTTGACTTTATTGACTTTTGACTGCCCTAGGACTCATTACCCATAAATAAATTATCCCAGTTCACTACTCTCATCCTGTCCGCAAAACTATCAAAATTAGCCTTACGAAAATCAGGGACTTCTATTACGTTACTATCCTTACTGTTTTCTGTCAATAGCTTAAACCTAATAATTTGGTGATCACTACATCCCAAACTCCCACCTACTTCGAAACCTTCGACTATATTTTCGTCGTTCGTCATCACCACGTCTAAAATATTGTCACCGCGTGTTGGTTCGGTAACCATCTGTCGTAAAAATTTATCTTCCATGAACTCAATCAGTCTCAAACCCTCATCATTACCAGTAAAAGTGTCGTAATTAACGTTGGGGCAGTTAAAGTGTCCGACAACTCTACTATTCCGATTATTAATAACGTTACTAAGAAGTGTGTAAAATCTAGTATCGATATTGAGGGGTTGAACGGGAGGTCTATGAACAACAATGAAATTAAAGCTAATACTACGTGCCCTAACTTCAGCATATCGCATTATTTGCTGCCTGAAAATGTACCTTAACCTAGATAGCCCTAAGGGAATTACGAATGTACAACAAAACGCCGCCACCTGTATGTAACCTATCATTAGTAAAAAGTTTAAATCACGCTATATCAAGTTCCCCCAACAAGTCCCGAGTTACGGTATTTAACCACGTTTCGGTTATAACAACTATATCGTAGTTCCCGGAATAAATCGTCACCTTAAATTCGTTCAATTTATAAATAATACTGCGCGCGTTAAAATAAAAGACGTTTAAATTATTTTTTACCACGGATAGGCTTTTTAAACTATTTTTCACGTCGGCCCAGCGTTTCCCGAACCCACAACATTTAAAGAGGGCTTTGACCTATACAGCTTTCAAACGTTCTCATCGATTAACCTACCTAGCCTAGCATTCCCTATTTCATTGAAATGCTCCCCATCTTTTATAAAGAGGTTAGAATCACTGAATTCTGACCACAGCTTTACGAAGGGTAAATTTTCCTGAGCACAAATCTCTTCTAGTTTAGTATTAAAAAATATTGTTTTTGACGTAATCCTAAAATTTAAACCGTGCCAATGGGTAATACCTAGAACAAAAGACCTATCTGACCTTGCCTTCAGGGACCTAATTAACCCCCTATATCTCTCCAAAAGTTCAAGCACTCTTGTATCGGGCCTATACGAGTCGTTGCCCCGTACCATCGTCACTAACATCGAGTGACGGGAGGCAACATCAATCCTATCTACTTCGTCTCTAATTCTGTCAACCCTGGCCCTTGGTAGACAGACCCTCCTCCTCTTAGTTGGATTCCGTTCAACGAACTCTTTATCCATATGACGCACTAAGGAGTCCCCAATTAAAATCGTTTCCCCCTCGTTCACATCGAAGGAGTCTTGTGGAGAGAGGAGATGAGGGGTTGTTAAAATGGTTTGGGCATGTGGAGAGAATGAGTAAGGAGAGATTGCTAAAGAGGCTTTACGTAACGGAGGCGGAGGGGGAAAGAGGGAGAGGTAGACCGAGGAGGAGATGGGAGGATGGGGTGAGGGAGGCTTTGGGTCAGAGGCCTGGACGTGTGGGAGGGTGAAAGATGCGCGCTAGATAGCAAAAAGTAGAGCGATATAGTATATAGGGGACGACGGGCTGGCAATATGCCGCCTCAGGGTGTTTGAAGCGGTCTGGGTAAACCGTGGAGTAGTATGCGGGGCTGGGCTGAGGATAATGTTGCCCTGAGGCAGGTGCATTATTATCATGTCAGCTGATGAAGTGAATGTGAGCGAGTGAGGCGTTTCCTACCTGTTCCTGACGCGACGTAACTGCGGTGGGAGAGGCGTTTTAGTATAAAAAAAATATTCATCGATGCATTTATAGTTGAAGTGAGTAGTGTTGGCAAAAAAGTAGAGTGCAAATCAATTGCATGCAAGATGATCAACAATGCTCCAAAGGGGGCGGGGGTAGACCCTCCAGGGAAGAGAGGAGGTGGGTATGCATGAAGGGGGGAGAGGGTAGCCTAACCTAACCTGGCAAATCAGGCCCAAAAAAGAATATATATATATATATATATATGAATTGTATGTTTATATATGTAGGTGTATATGCATGTTTGTCTCTATGTGTTTATGTTTGTATATGTGTGTATAGAAAAAGTAAAACAAAACTTCTTTATTAAGACATAACTGTGTATGTGTGTATGCAAGAGGCCCGGGACTAGGCCCTCCAAAGGGGCAGTGGGTAACCTAACCTAACAAAGGTAAGAAAACACAAGAAGGAAAGAGAGGAGGAGAGAGAGAGAGAGAGAGAGAGAGGGAGAGAGAGAGAGAGAGAGAGAGCGAGCGATGTTCTTGCCCGCATATCACGGCGCATAATGGAGTCTTCACAAGCCTTCCTGGGGGGCTTCAGCATCACAACCATTAGGCATAGGAGCCAGCCAATCGTATGGCGTAATCGGCTGTCAGATAGTTTCTTTAGAGGAGAAGCAGCCAGTTTCCTTAGTTTAATGACTTATATATATATATATATATATATATACACAGGCTAACTGGAGCGGCATGTATAGGAGAAAGTAAAACAAACTTTCTTTATTAAGGAATAATTGGACATCCATCAGCTGCAGCGTCTTGACTTATAATACCAGCTTCCCTGACTCCTCGTTGGCAGTCTGTCATACTGGCTGAGTGACTGGTCGTCTAAGCCATATTATATATATTTATATGACTTACTGACTTAAGTCCCTTCTGACCGTTGTCAGGTGGGGTCCTTCATAACGGTGCGCCGGTATCTCCGCCACGCAGCCCGATCCCTTGCCAAATTCGTCATCTCTCTCACTGGGAGTCGTGCATTCGAGTTCCTCTAGCTTCGCCACCATATTGTTCTAGGTCTTCCCCTTGGTCTGTTACCGTGCATTCGTCCGTATAGTACGGTCCTCGGCCATCTTTCACCATCCATTCTTTCGACATGACCATACCATCTCCTTTATATATCATTCACTTTCTCCACGATGTTCTGATCCAGCTCGGCCATCTGTCGCACTCTTTCATTACTTATCCTCTGTTCCCACCTTACATTTAGTATCCTCCTAAGGCAGTACATTTCAAATGCCAGCAATTTACGTTCTTCTTTCCGTTTCATCACCCAACACTCCGCTCTATACAATACAGTAGGTATTACTACACTATTCATGAGTCGAAGCTTCAGTTTGCGCGAGATGGATTGGTCCCTCCATACTTTTGTCAGTTTCCTGAATGCGACATGTCCCAGTCCGATTCTATTTCTTATTATATACGAGTCGGCATCCTCGGTGTAATATACACTCAGATATATGTATATATAAATAACCTCCTACGGTGGTGTTAATAGAGTGCTCAGAGGCGTTTATAATGAAGGAATAGAGGAAAAAGATGTCGAGAGGGTTTTGCGTGAGCAGGACCCTTATACACTTCATAAACTGGAGAGAAGAAGGTTTAAACTGGCAAGACAGTAGCCGCATCGATTGATTGTATTTGGCAGGCTGATTAAACATACACGCAAAGGTATTTCGTTTATAATGGCGGCTATAGATACATTCTATTTATAATAGATGTATTCTCTAGATATTTGTGGCTAATTCCCCTGAAAAATAAATCGCCTGAAACAGTTGCTAAAGTTACAAAAGCGATGATGTTCAAGGAAAACAGAATCTCTGGCTATTTTTGTACAGACATGGGGAAAGAATTTATAGGGCGAGCTTTTCACAACATGCTGGCAGAGTTTAATATCAGTTATCACACTAGCAATTCTGTGCATAAGGCATCTTTATCCGAAAGAGTTCAGCGTACCCTAAAGGAACGCATGCATTGCTACTTCACACATAAAATCATACAGATATATAGACATTCTGGAGTCGCTAGCTTCATCATACAACCGTTCACACTACCGTACGATTGGTACATCACCAAACGAAATTTTAAAAAGAGGTACACATACAGAGCTTGAGGTGAGAAAAGATAAGCGTAGAGCACCACCACGCTCTGTGCATTTCAAAATCAGTGATTATCACTGCCCAACACCAATTTTGCTGATTTAATTCTAACACCTGTTTTTAGGTAACTTTGGTGTGCTGATTTAAAAAATCACCTTAGTTTTTGCCTATCACGTCAGGTTTTCGAGCAATCAAATACGGATATTTTGGAGATATCGCATTTTGGCAGGGTTATGCCCAATTTTTTTTCTTTTCAAAAAATAAGTTTTTACATACTCAGAATCAGCATGGAAAAGTAAACAATTGTGCAGGGAGTGAACTTTAATATACAATGGTAATATTGACACATAAAGTGATTAAAAGTGTTTAAATAAGCAAAAAATGAATCCATATTAAAGCAAGCACGGGACCAGTTTTCTTAACATTGTCTTTTTCTTGTTTTCTTACTTTTCAGTGCTGATAAATTTTCTCTTATAGGACTTCCTAGAATGAGAGATGTCAAGACAATCTCTTTGCAAGTTCCAGCAGTAGTCAGCCATCATATGGGTATCCCATCTTCCTTGGTATCGTTCTTCCATCACTTTGATATCTTGGTGGAACCTTTCACCTTGCTCTTCACTAACATCACCAAGATTTTCTGGAAATTTATCCAGATGACTGTTGAGATAGTGAACTTTAATGCTCATGTTGCAACCCAACTGCTGAAAGTTTACAAGTAACGTCACTAGCGGAACCGGCTGCTCTCACTCCGCCAATGGGAAATCTCTCTCAGATCATGACGTCACGCTCACACCTGGGGAAATCACAGATACCCAAGATTTTAATATGTTGTACATGACCTTTAGATTTAATGCACAGATTTGCGTATTCCACAGATAAAATTTTAACAGCAAAACAGGCTGTTAACAGGTCTCAAAAATCATCAATTTTGAAAAGCGCCCTTCATGGATCACCCAAAAGAGGCATATTGCATTGCACGAAAACCTGATGTGATTGACAAAATCTAAGGTGATTTTTGGAATCAGCACATCAATATTATCCAGAAACAGGTCTTAGAATTAAATCAGCAGCAACAAAATGTTTTTTTTTTGTTGGGCAGTGTTCGGGGAATAAATTCGCGAAAGGATTTGAGCAAGGTTGGACTCGTGAGATTTTTAAAGTTAGATCTATGAGGCCTAAAGACGAAGTGATGATGTATTACGTTGAAGGTTTGACTGGGGAAGAAATTGCAGGGGATTTTATGGCGACGAGTTGCAGAAAGTGACATTTAATTTAGAAACAAGTGTTTAAAATTTTTAAAAATTTAGTAAGCAAAGGTTCAGGAGAGAGAAAAATGTACCTGGTAAAATGGCTAGGGTACCCAGAAAGCTTCAACACCTATATAAAAGCTGATGCAATAATAAAGCTTTAAATAGTATACAACATGGCGTCTAACCACTTCTCTCTACCGTCCTCCGCCTCTCTGTCTGTACATCCTAACAATACCCTGGCCACCTTTATAACAGAATATATATTATAACAGAATATATATTTATATAAGGACGATTAAGGGGAAAAGTTTCCATTCGGTGACGGGAGCTTAACAGTGAAGTTTCACTTCCGTCGTGCAGCGATAGAATGACCCAAAGGCCATTCACAGTCTACCGAGGGGTGAGATATCAGCGTGGGAGCGGGATTGTGTGCATTTTTTCAACTATACTGCGTACGGCTGTCCCCTTGCTGAAGAGTGGTGCCAGATACCTCAGCAGGAAAACATTACAATCAGTTCTTAACACGGTTGAAGATATAATGACAAGGACTAAGCCTAAAGGAGCTCTCAAAAAACATTTAAAACATACACGGGACGAAATTGTCAAAGATGCAAAGAGAAAAATGAGTGGTGGCGGAAATAAAAACCGGAAGAAGAAGAGGTTGCCAACTAGTGGTGTTAAGTGTAAAAGGATATATAAAAAAATAAATGTTCTAAGCGCATGAAACCTATGGTTGGCTGTTGCACTCGGGGATCATAGACTGATTGATACTTGCCGAGAGAGGTATTTCTGACGCGTCATAGCTCGCTTCATCCATCCTTGTAGTTCGCAATGTTGTAAATCCGAGCTAGCCCTCTTTGATATGCCTCCTACACAAACATCTATAGAAAACAACGACTTTATTATAGATAATCCGCTGAACACTATTGGCTCACTAAGTGCTCCTATAGAATTCGTGATCCCGAGCTCAGGCCCCTACTGTTTTGATCCAAGCTGTGTGCACATGCACGCTAAACTACGAATAGTGCATTCAGATGGGTCGGATTGTGAAAACGACTACGTCGTATATCCAGAGACGAACTTCCTACACACCATATTCAGTCAGTGTGACGTGTATTTAAATCAGGCCAAAATTTCCTATCTGGAAAATGTTCTCAACTTTTCGAAAGAAGCGAAGGACACCTTTTAAACTGGCGAAGGTTATTATCAGGCTAAAGATGAAAGTAGTATAAAGAGTAAGTTTAAAAAATCTAAAAAGAAGATTTATGACTGTTATGGACGTCTACACACAGATTTCACGTTCTAGGAAAAGTTGCTTGTGAATGGTGTCGATATGAAATTAAAGCTCACCCGTACGAGCCCTGAGATTTGTTTAAATCTGGGTACTGACCAAGAAGAGGGTGCTAAGCATATGGTGATTCATATTATGGAGACATATCTCCTCGTACGGCGTGTGGAATTAAGCTCTGCTAAGCAGATGGAGATTGAGAAAAATTTACTACATGCCGCAGTGAAATACCCAACTTTTAGATTCCAGATTAAGGTGTTTACAGTCCCTTCAGGTTTAACATCCAAGTAAATAGAAAATGTTCCTCTTGGGATTCTGCCTAAAAGGATATTAATTGGAATGCAGGAACACGTTTCTGTGAATGGAAAATACTAAAAATCTGCATTTAAATTCGAAAATTTCGGCCTTAAAAATGTAACTTTGCATGTCAACGGGGTAGCTTTAGGTGGGACAATGGACACGAGTTATTCCATAGACGACGAGTTTTCACTTTGCTTGAAAGCGTATAAGAATCTAGCCCACAGCGTCGGGGGTTGTGATGGCTTAGGAACCGGTGTAACGCAGAATGAATTCATCGAGAGATCGAATCTGTACCCTTTCGATCTCTCACCCGACTTCAGCGAGAGTATAAACACACACACAAGTCCGCAGCAGAGTGGTAATATCTCACTCAGACTCGAGTTCGACAGCCGGATAGTCGCTCCTATTAGCGTAGTAGTTTATCTTGAGTCTCAAGCCCTAATCGAAGTTGACAGGTTTAGGGGTGTCGTGACGAGCTTTTAAAAATAGACTCCAGAGAGTGAAGATGAGTGACCGATTCACGCGTGACAAATTTATCGGAGTGTTTGCGAGGAATGAAACGGTGAAACTTCCACCCATGAGAGACTGCGGCGCATTTATTGTGAATACAGACGTGAGCAGTGGAGAAGGAACCCATTGGATAGCCGTTTATTTTAAAAATAGGGAGCGAATGTACTACTTTTATTCACTGGGTGAGCATCCATGAAATGATGCTATTATTGTAAAATTTCTCGAACAACTCTAAATTCCACAAATAGTTTGGAATCCCTATCGTTTCCAGAGTTTGTACAGCAATGTCTGTGGGCAGTACTGCTTGTATTTTCTCATGCATATGTCCCGCAGAAAGGAATTTACAATGTTTTAAAAATTATATGACTCATGTGATCCTGCGTGGTTGATGAGGTAGTATCCAGCCAAAAAAAAGCAGTTCCCTTTTGGAGTCACCCGGTGTGTGAAGTTTTATATATATATATATATATATATATGTATATATATATAATTGTAACGACAAATATCCTGAGCAATTAATTATTTTAATTTGTTCCAAATATCCACCGTGCGCAGTAGAGCTTTTAGTATTATGTGTAAATGTATAAAAAGTACCGTCTAATATTAATTTATGTAACACTTAAGGATGAGTAATTAATTTAAAATGTAATGGCTGTTAAATCTGTAAATAATTAAAATTCGTTATATATATTATATATATATATATATATATATATATATTGTTGTGCAGAATGCAACAGCAAACAAGGTTGTTAGTGTGATGCATTTATCTACTTATGGGACACCCTGTATTTTAAAAAATGTGGAAATAGTTTATAAGCAATGTTCCCTCTAATTTTTTTTAGTCCGTGTGCGCAAGAAATTTTCGTTGTGCCTACATTTAGATTCATGGTGAAAAATTGTGCAAACTTTTCTGAGCGCTATTATCTTCAAAATGAAATATATATAAATATTAAATACTTAATAAATATTATTTCCATAAGGTGATAGCTTGATCATTACGGTACTATTAAATGGATATTAAAAAACTGTTTACAATATTATATATTCTTAAAAAAGAAAACATTTTATCCATTCTAAAATATGAATAAAATAAAAAATAGTAAAATAAAATTCAACAAAATAAAGAAATAAAATAAAAATAACATTAATTGAAAATGACTATTTTAGTTATCATTTCCAAAACAATTTTTAACATTTAGCAATTTAAAATAGACTATCAAGATTAATACATCATTTTATCCATTCACAAAATAGGAATAAAATAAAAAATAATAAAATTCAGTAAAATAAAATATAATCAAAATAACATTAAATGAAAGTGTCTTTCATTAAAGTATGATTATGATTTCTCCCTACGATCTTTAGCATTTGTTCATTCCAAATAAACTCTATGAAGATTAATACATCCGTCATCATTCAGGTAGCTTTTAATTCGCATGAGCATGTTCAAATGATTTTCTTTCAAGCGGTTTCTTAATTTGTTCTTTATAGAATTCATTAAACTGAAATTTTTAAAATTACTTCATTTACTGTCGTGACTCATGACACGCTTGAGCCTGTGCGCATTTTATTTTGCTGTGTGCGCGGGTTTCACAACGCGTGTGCGCGCGCACACGCGCACACCTTAGAGGGAACAGTGTTTATAAGTATTAAAAATCTCGCACTTCATTTCACCATGTAATAATAATAATAATAATAATAATATAATCGGCGTTCATTCTTACCCAATTCGGCTAATACAAAAAAAAACCATTATTTCTGCAATTAATTCGCGGTCGCGTTTTGAATCTCTACAGGAATGTCGAAAGTGCTGTAAAATTTCTGATCCTTCACCCTCTTCCACGTCATTGGCATTAAGCTGGATTTCCTCCATACTGTTCCGGAACGCTTTTGCAAAATGCGCCATCTCATCTCCACTGCTTTAAAAAAATGAGAAAATTTGTTCCCTTCAAATTAAATTTCACTCACAATCCAAAATAAATAATTAGTTCTGCGATTTAGGTGCATAATAAAATGTCGATGACATTGATAATATATATATATATATATATATATATATATATATATATATATATATGTCACAGTCAAAGTGTGTAAAGTGTAATAGCTGTTTCACTTGGTCATTTGCGAAATGACTAAAATCTTCAGCCATTACGCGAAATAGCTGAAATTCCACCTTTGTCATTTCGTACAAGATCATTTGCTCGGTTAGGTCAACTCTATGTCCTTGAAAATTGGTTAGGTTAAGTTGTGTTATTTTCGTTAGTTTTAACGAAAATAACACGACTTAACCTAACCAATTGTCAAGGGCACACAGTTGACCTAACCGGGCAAATGATCTTGTAAATTGTTATTTTCGTTAGTTTTAACAAAAATACACGACTTAACCTAACCAACTGTCAAGGCATACAGTTGAACTAACCAGGCATTCAATGGCGGACATCGAAATAATATTGAAGGCCCGGTTAGTATTTGAAAACCTCTATACTGAAAATTCAAATTTAAATGTGTTCAAATATTGAAATGTGCTCAAATGTGTATGTGAAGAGTGTTTCTCACTTTTCAACAGACCTGTGGATGTATGTATGTATGTTTTAGCAGATTTAGTTAGTTAAATAAAGGTTTCCAATTTTATTGTGATGTTTGTTATTTCTATGAATTCATGACAAAAGTCATTTTAGCCATTTCACGAAATGACCAAGGTGGAATTTCAGCCATTTCGCGTAATGGCTCAAGATTTTAGTCATTTCGCGAAATGACCAAGTGAAACAGCCATTTCGCGAAATGACTAAAAGTTTCAGCCACATTTGACTGTAACATATCGAAGGCCACGCAATATATTTTGCCCCACCTTTTTTTTTTCTTTCTAAGTTTCCTTGTAAATTCCAGAAATATTGTACACAAGTAGTTACATACCTTTTTTACAAATTTTTATTTTTGCACATAGTCTCCATCCTTTTTTACGGCTTTCCTCCACCTCGAAACAACGGCCTTTATTCTTTGGTGGTAAAAATTCGCTGGGTTCCGCTGGAGCCACCTCTTAAACTCCTCAACAACCTCATCATCACTCTGAAACTTTCTTCCACGAATAGCATCCTTCATTGGTCCAAACAAATGGAAGTCTGAAGATGCCAGATCCTGGCTGTATGGTGGGTGGGGTAAACCAGTCAAGCGCATTTTTGTGATGGCCTCTCTTGTTTGCAAACAGTTGTGTGGTCTTGCGTTATCGTGCAAAAGAAGGACGTCTTCCAGTTTTCTCTCCGGTCGAACTCGCTTTATACGTCTCTGGAGTCTGTAGGGTAGCAATATATACCTCTGAGTTGATTGTTTGTTCTTTCTTCATAATATCCACCAGAATCACCCCTTTCATGTCCCACAAGATGGTGGCCATGACCTTTCCTGCAGAGGGAGCCATTTGAACTTTTTCTTGCGTGGGGAGTCTGCGTAATGCCACTCCATGCACTGGCGTTTTGTTTTAGGTTGAAAGTGGTGTACCCAACGCTCATCCCCACTCACAATTCGTGAAAGGAAGTTATCCCCTTCTGTCTCGTATCGAACCAACGACTCAGAACAATTTCTTTTCTTTGGGCTTTGTGATGTTCAGTCAGTTCACGAGGAACAAAACGTGAACATACTTTTGAGTATCCCAGTTGCTGAATTATCGTATTCACACTTCCTTCACTAATTCCTCGTTCCAGTGATAGCTCCTTGTATGTGACACGCCGATTTTATCGAATGATGCTGTTAGTACGTTGCACAGTGTGAGATGTCACAGCCGATACCGGGCGACCGCTGCGTGGCTCATCGTCGAGGCTGGCTCTCCCTCTCTCCGATGATCTCACACGTTTAGACCAGCGTTGAACTGTGCTTCGATCAACAACAGCATCTCCGTAAACGTTTTGTAGACGTTTGTGAATATTTCCAACTGTTTCCTTCTCAGCGGTTAAGAACTCGATAACAGCTCTCTGTTTACGACGCACATCAGTGTCAGACGCCATTTTCGAAACTGCCTTAACAATCGGTTTTATAGAAGGGCGTTTAAAAGCGGTTTTACACAAGAGCGTTTAAAAGCGATTTTATACAAGGAGGGGAGGTTCAAACTGGAAAAATCCGGTTATGTGAAACGCAAAAAGTTCAAACTTACGTCCCAAAAGACATTTCAACCCCGGCCTATTATTTAGCTAAGAAAAAAAGGTGGGGGAAAATATATTGAGTGGCCTTATGTGTATATATATATATATATATATATAACGCGACTCGATTAGATTCATCGGATGAAATTAAAAAATTAAGCTTTTATGCAGGAAAGGGCTATGCGCGTATATTTTTCTACTTACAATTCAAAATAAATAATTAGTTATGTGATTGTGACTCGATTGGATTCATCCGATGAAATTAAAAAATTAATCTCTTGTGCAGGAAAGAGCTATGCGGGTATAGTTTTATACTTACAATTCAAAATAAATAAGTAGTTCTGTGATTTAGTTGCATAATAAATTGTACCATAGCTGGATTTAATTAGAACAAAAAGTGTACAAACATTCCGACTATATATATAATGTGACTCGATTAGATTCATTCGGAAGAAATTAAAAAATGAAGCTCTTATGGCTGAAAGGGCTATGCGCGTGTACTTTTTTACTCACAATTCAAACTAAAATAGAATTTAAGCGTTTTGACAGAAAACGAGAATGTAGTGTTTTATATAAAAACCTTTCCGGAGCTATTGAAGAATAGGGACCCCAGCCTTCTTTATTTAGGCTTATAAGGTTAACTAACGAAAATATCACGACCTAACCTAACCAGTCGTTAGGTTAACTGTACGCCTTTGACGATTGGTTAGGTTATTAAGTCATGATATTTTCGTTAGTTAGCCTTATAAAGCTAACTAAAGAAGGCTGGAGTCTCTATTCTTCAATAGCTCCACTTTTCCTTCTACCAAATTGTCCTGTACCTCATTCACAATTCTTTATTTACTTTATTTTATTCAATTTCTTTTATCATTGCTCTTTCTTCTCTTTATACTCGCTTCACTATTTTATAAACAGGGGCAAACGGGTAACCATGGCCAGCATTATGATTTCGAACAAAGAAAAGAGACCGGGGTAAATTACACACTTTTATTTACTATTTACTGACTTTTTATTTATGCCGAAATACTTTAGACGAACGGGGTAAGTCGAGAGCGGAAATAGCGTTAACATTTAATCGGGAGACATAATTAATATTTTAAATAAACTATAACATTCTAATACGACAGGCCACGAATTCGGGACAAACCCTGTCCAAAGACTGGATTGCCAAAATTGGGGATTTTACTCAGCCTTCCGCTTCGGCACATCTCGGATGTTGCCAATTTGTATTTTTATATTTTTAATTTCAAACAGAACATTATCAATTTTTTATTTACATACAAACCATAATTAAATTTCTTATTAAACATTATTTTCTTCTTTATTAAACAAAACATTAAATTCTTATAAACAAACCATTAATTTCTTATTAAACATTATCTTCTTTAAAAAACCCAATACACTACACTCACACTACATGCAGTTGAAATACGAACATATAATTTTCCACTTACAATTTGTGCATAGAGCGATGTGAGGGAACCCTGGCGTCCATTGCTCCGGGTTGTGTAATTCCGCAAACGCTATCAATCTCTTGCGAAGTAAGAAGCGTGCCGCTGTCTCAAGCTTGAAATACCAGTATTCCCGATTCAGTTCTGAAGAGCAGAAAAAAAATCACATTTTAGTATACGTGCGTATATATATTCTGTAAATTATTGTGTGAAATGTTACTTACAGCATGTCGCTATCTTCAAAAAGGGATGGTGTAGCATAGCGATCTAATTCATTGCTAACGGAACTTCGCTCCCCTGCCGAAATAAAAACACATTTCAATATACAAATACGTCATTTGTGAATAAAATTAACACTGTATATAAAACAGTGAATGCCGAGTTATATCACGAAACAATCTCTGTAACCTATGCGAGAAATCCCCCTTCCAAAGACACATCGTTCGAGATGTTAGAGCTCATTGTGGAATATAAACAAGCGACGTGCAGAATGTGAAAAAAATGTGGCTCGGGTATTGTGATTGCTTCTTTTATGTGCTGGGAGAATCGCTCCCTTTCAAGCGACGGACGAGTAAGAAGGATCTTCCTACATCCAGAACGTAGTGTTCTCAATGTGTGTGTTGTGACGGTGGGCGTGGCTTGAGCCTGTATATGACCAATCGCTTCAGTTTTACGCGAAATAATGTGCTTTATTGGTGTTTTGTCCGCAGGTCTGTGAGCCTCTAATTTTCTCGATATATATATATATATATATGCGAGAGAGAGAGAGAAATCTAGTCACCAAAATTGAATAACGATTCCCTCAGATTTTTTAAGTTGAATAATAATAATAATAATAATAATAATAATAATTACTCTCACGAGTTCAACCACAACAAAATATAAATATATAATTTAAATAAATTTTTATATGTAAAAGTTGTAATATGATTTTCGGAGCAGTCCAAGAATAAGCACCCCAAAGTCCCCAATCCAAGAAAAAGCACCCGAGTTATACCCAAATCCAAGAAACAGCACCGCAGTTCGACCTCAATCCAAATTAAAGGATTTTAACATCAACATTCCTCGAAAACTTTGTTCAGGTCATTGCTTGATCGCACTTAGCACACAGCATCACTTTTTTAATAAGATTTTTTCCCTTACACCAATTTATTACTGGCATTGGATCTTCAACCAATAATGGTAATACTTCTGTTTGAAAAGTTGATGCTGTCATCTTGCCCTCAAATTTGATTTGGGGGGCTTATTCTTGAATTGCACACACACACACACACACACACACACATATATATATATATATATATATATATATATATATATATATATATATATGCAGGGTGTTTCAGGAGGAAAAGTCAATACGTCGGGAGGTGATAGTATCGGTCATTGTGAGAAAAAAAGTTCACATGAACATGTCTAATTCTGAATGGTTACGGAGATAGAGCTGTTTGAATCTACAAATACAAAAGCATTGTTAATGGTAATCAAGAAAGAGAAACCAATTACTGTTTCTAATATTTAATGTTTAACCATTGGCATTTTGAATGGTATCAGATACAGAAATGACAAATTTGTTACAGTTTACAATACGTTTTCGAAAATCCCAACATCAACCTCAATGCACTTTGCAACTCGTGTGCGAAGATCGCGTGTTGTTCGTCTGAGTTGATCTTGATGTTCCTTTATGCGGGCAGCAGCATCCAAAATGCGCGCGAGCAATTCGTCTCGTGTATCCACCTTTCTTTTGTAAACTTGACTTTTCATCCACCCCAACAAACAATTATCTAACGGAGAGGTCTGGAGACCTTGGTGGCCATTGAATGGGACCACCGCGGGGGGAGGAAGAGCTGCGTACGCATCAGATTCAAACAGCTCTATCTCCGTAACCATTCAGAATTAGACACATGTTCATAGGAACTTTTTTTCCCACAATTACCGATACTATCACCTCCCGAAGTATTGACCTTTCGTCCCAAAACACCCTATATATATATATTTATTGAGTGCCCGGTTAGGTTAATTGAATGCCAGATTAGGTCAACTGTGCGCCCTTGACGATTGGTTAGGTTAAGTCGTGATATTTTCGTTAAAACTAACGAAAATATCATGACTTAATGTAACCAATCGTTAAGGGCGTACAATTAACCTAACCGGGCATTCAATTAACCACTTTAGAGGAACTAACTCCCTTTTAACTCCATTTTAGAGCAATCCAAGAATAAGCACCCTCGTTCGACCCCAATCCAAGAAAAAGCACCCTAAATTGATTTGGGGTGCTTATTCTTGGATTGCTCCTGATTTTATTTTTTATATATATACACATATATATATACACATTGTGTGTGTGTGTGTGTGTGTATGTGTGTATATATATACACACAGAGTATATATACAGTATATATATATATATATATATATTAGGGTGGTCCAGAAATGTGATAATTAAAAAATTATTCTTATGACAGTTGTCCGTAGACCATAAACACCAATGATGCTAGAAATAAAAATCTGGATCAGCTCATGAATCTTTAGAGTTGGCGCAACTTGTTCATTTTAGTTTTATTTTATATTATAAAAAGGGACAGAGCAATGAAACTGGATATCATTATTATTTTTATGAACAAATGGAGCATAAACAAAAATACCACTTTAAAACTCAAATAAGCTTATTTAAATAGCATTCTATATATGGAGCTGGAATCGTCGTTCGATGAAGGTTGACTGTGGGGAAAAGGTATTGCTTTTGATCTTCATTTTTGGTGATAGAAGAGTTGAATTCTTGAATGAGGGCAACACCTCTCTGTGCACACAGTCATTCACAACTTTTAACTGGTCAGCTGACCTTTTCAGTTCTTCGTATTCTGGAATCCCTTTCCACTCTGCAGGGGCCTTCTCCAGGAAGGCATTTGCTTTCTCTTTTCCATTTAAATTTAACAAGTTGAATAATTTGTATGTCCTCTGTGTGACATTAGAATGCAAAGGGGCATTGATGTTGAAGGTCTTCCAGTCCAGTCGATAAAGTTCTTTTTTCTTCTCTTGGACTTGAAGATTCTTTACCAATTCACGCTTGGTAGTTATCTGAACTCCGTCGTCAAACAGACCTAACCAACCAAGTTGTCTGTTAAATACCATAAGTGTCGTTTGAACACTGACATTGCAGTATCAGCAACTACGCAATCTGGATAAGCAGATAACCTTAACATCATCTTTAGGTCATTGAAGGGTGCAGCTGTTGCTACAGGAGCTTCATGCTAGAAGTGAGCATAAATTAAGCCTATGAAGAGGCATACCTGAATCGAACTCTTCAGTTCCTGAGTTGTTAGCTCAAACTGGGCGCGGAATAGGAATATCTTGAAAAGGTATATGGCCTTAGTCACCCAACGTGCATGGTGATACGCACCTGGCGCTCTGAATTTGATTTCTGAAGGAGCCATGCCTCCCGAAAACAAAAGAGAAAGCTTCAAAAGTTCCTTGTAGTCATCTCTGGGGTGTGATTTCATTGTGATCATGAAGAGGATGTTAAGATCTTCATCGTCGTTGGCAGTGCTGAAGCGAGATTTGTCAAGTAATGACCACCGCGTTTGGAATCTTCTAAGTATACCGATGTCTGGACCACTTGATGGTCCACTAATCTTGGTAAACACGATTGAAAGCATAACTTCGAAAATATGATGTCGGCTGGGGATCCAAGTAAGCTTTCTTTCCAACCCTTCTTCGATCAAGACACAAACACCATTCTTGAGCCCAGTGTTTGAAGCAGTTGTGTCAAAATAGATTCCTCGGATAACATTTTGGAGTTACCATTCTTGTAGGACACGAATGCAAATTTCTGCCTGGTGCTTCCCCGTGCTGCTGGTGATTTTTGGCACTCCTAAAAGCTTTTCTTCTCCCCCTCCAGTCACGACGATGGCAATTCTATCGACTTTCTCCTTCCCATTGAGGATGTCAGGAAGAAGCTTACCATCCCAATGAAGTACAAGGGGATGATTTGAGGAATAAGCATCCTGGTCATTGTTAGCAATTTCTTCCCTATTATTCATGAGGGGAGATGACAGAACTTTTTGAGAGTACAACATCTTTCAAATCACGTCCCAGAGATTAAGCTGCAGCTCCGAGAACGAAAGTAGCCTTTCTGTCTGTCAGATTGACTCGATCTAATTCTGAAAGAACTTCTGCGGATAGAACAGTCTTCTGCTGCTTTGGTGGAGAATAATCCCTTGTGCGAGGCGTGTGAGTGGCTTGAAATCTAAGTCTTCTTCATCTTCTGTGGTTGAGTTGGATCCGGAAGGCCAATCAGGTTCAATCGAAGGTAGAGCTGAATGGGAAATGTTGAATAATTCATCCAGATCTGCGGAGAAGATGTCCTCCTTCATGCGGTAGGTTTCTTGTGGTTTATTCTTGCTTTTTTTAGGGCTTTGTACTCCGCCATCAGTTTCTCTAGTTTAACTATAGCATAGTCAAGGGTTGTTGTCGGTATCCGAGCTTTTGCCCAGTAGACAGTAGCTGCTTCGACAGCCAGACGACAGCTTTCTCGAATAGCCTTTGTCTCTTTCACTATGTAGAAGAGAAGCTTTCGAAGAACTAACTTCTTTGAAGGGAGTCTCGAGCACGTAATATCAGAAGTAGGTTTACCGACGAACCAAACTTCAGAAGAACTCCTTGGCCTTGGATTAGTCATAGTAAATAACCTGAGAAAGAAAATAAAAACAGGATGCGTGTGTGTGTGTGTGTGTATATATACATAAAGAATCCAGATATTTTAGTAAAGGTAGCTATAGCTTGTATCGATATACTGTATACTAGGGGCACTCAATATATTTTGCCCCACCCTTTTTTCTTAGCTAAATAATAGGCCATGGGGCTGAAATGTCTTTTGGGACGTAAGTGTGAATTTTCCTGCTCTTCACATAACCGGATTTTTCCAGTTTGAATCTCGCCTCCTTGTATAAAACCGCTTTTAAACGCCCTTCTATAAAACCTATTGTTAACGAAGTTTCGAAAATGGTGTCTGACAGTGATGTGCGTCGTAAACAGAGAGCTGTTATCGAGTTCCTAACCGCAGACAAGGAAACAGTTGGAAATATTTACAAACGTTTACAAAACGTTTACGGAGATGTTGTTGTTGCTCGTAGCACAGTTGGACGCTGGTCTAAACGTGTGAGATCATCGGAGAGAGGGAGAGCCAGCCTCGATGATGAGCCACGCAGCGGTCGCCCGGCATCGGCTGTGACATCTCATACTGTGCAACGTGCTAACAGCAACATTCGATAAAATCAGCGCGTCACATACAACAAGCTATCATTGGATCTAGGAATTAGTGAAGGAAGTGTGAATACGATAATTCAGCGACTGGGATACTCAAAAAATGTGTTCACGGTTTGTGCCTCGCGAACTGACTGAACATCACAAAGCCCAAAGAAAAGGAATTGCTTCTGAGTCGTTGGTTCGATACGAGACAGAAGGGGATGACTTCCTTTCACGAATTGTGACTGGGGATGTGACTTGGATACACCACTTTCAACCTAAAACAAAACTCCAATCCATGGAGTGGCATCACGCACACTCCCCACGCAAAAAAACGTTCATAATGGTTCCCTCTGCAGGAAAGGTTATGGCCACCATCTTGTGGGACATGAAAGGGGTGATTCTGGTGGACATTATGAAGAAAGGACACACAATCAACTCAGAGGCATATATTGCTACCCTACAAAGACTCCAGAGACGTATAAAGCGAGTTCGAACCGGAGACAAAACTGGAAGACGTCCTTCTTTTGCACGATAACGAAGACCACACAACAGTTTACAAACAAGAGAGGCCATCACAAAAATGCGCTTAACTGTGTTACCCCACCCTCCATACAGACAGGATCTGGCACCTTTAGATTTTCATTTGTTTGGGTCAATGAAGGATGCTATTCGTGGAAGAAAGTTTCAGAGTAACGATGAGGTCGTTGAGGAGGTTAAGAGGTGGTTCCAGCGGAACCCAGCGGACTTTTACCAGCAACGAATAAAGGTGGAGGAAAGCCGTGGAAAAGGATGAAGTCTATGTGGAAAAATGTAAACTTGTAAAAAAAGGTACGTCACTACTTGTGTGCAAAATTTCTGGAACTTACAAGGAAAAATGTGGGGCAATATATATTCAGTGGTCCTTGTATATGGTTTTACAAATACTTGAGTCGAAGAAATGGCTCGATTGTGTTGATTTGTCATTTATTATGTTTTGCAAACCCCATAAGTTGACTTTGTACTTGATCATATTCTTGGTTACGAAAGTTTAAGGGCACTAAAACATCGATATCTTTTGAAAAATCACCGACATTTTTCTAGAAATATTTTTGTTGAGTGATTGATCCCTTTTTGCTTCCCTCCTCCCAAAAATGTCACAGTTTGTTGGGATAATTACCGAAACGATATGATATGATATGATATATATATATATATATATTATATATATATATATATTAGGCCGGGTCGAAATTTTATATTGAAAAGGTATATATTATGAGGGGTTTGAATGGAACACAGGAACCCCCTCATAAATTATTTTCGCTGGCACAATTTTTCACTTTTTGACCTATATTGAAGAATATTCCATTTATACGAGACTTACTCTACATTCAGGTTTTTTGATGACATAAATCTTTATTAACGTATAATATTTTATTTAATAATGTACAGTATTAGGAAAATTAATTAAGTACAACAATATATTCAGAAGAAAAAAATTAGAGGCATAATAAATGTGCTAAAATTCAATTCACTTTTTCATTGTTCCTTATCACATCAAAAGGGAAGAAATTTTCAATATCGTTAGGAAATTTTATTTCATGTTTCTTACTCCTTCCATTGGGCCTTCCATTCAAACTTGGGCAGTTTTCGCCTTGATTCTAATGAGTTTAAGATAAACTTTTGACGGTTGTCATATCCTATTCTTTCCTGACATGCCTTTCTTACTAGGTTCATTGCCCTTTCCACACTTTCACTGTGGCATGGAAAAGAAGCTATCTCCAGTGGCTTACATCGAGCCTGTAGTAGTAGGGTGTACCATTTTTGGGTCATTTTCAAAAAGTCAAGGTCCAGGAGTCTAATGTTGTGCCAAATGATGTCCTAAACACGAATTTTACAGGCATTTTCTAATCCGACAAATTTTGAATCCCCCCCACCCCCCTTGAAATTTTGCGCATCCCCTTTTCCTAAAAACCCCATATATCTCAAACACTATCAACTTTATCGAAAAATGTTATAGAATAAAAATGATTTAGAATCAAAAGTTCTATTAGAAAAGTTCATCAAAATAGAAATTTACTTAATTTTGAAAAGTTTCATTTATTTTTTAAAAATTTAAATTTAAAATTTTTTTTGCTTGCAGTGCCTTCTTCTTAAATAAGGTGTTACCGCCACCTTTCAAGCATCACCCCAATGCAGCTTCGCGGCGATGGGCTTTGTATTTGCTAGTTATAATGCAAATCATAATTAGTTTTTATTATAACTAGCCTATACAAAGTGAGGACAACCTCAAAACTATATATATATAAAATAAAGCTAAAAATTAACACTTTATCTATAGTTGTGAGGTCCCATCGTTTTTTTTTTCCTTTATTCAACACTTTCCTCAAAAAAATAAAAAGAAACAAGTTTCCTAATTAGAAATCATTGATATAAGAGCTTTTTAAACATAAAAATAAGAAAAGACAATTTATGGTATATTTAATAACAAAAAAAAAATCAGCCTCTTCTAAATTAAAACAATCTCTGCAAATAAAATACCTAATCTATCTGTTAATGAACTATTCTTTACTGAGTTTCATTCTTTTAAGAGTCTCTTTACTAGGATCAGGAATTAGTCTTCTATTCTCTTCCACAATTTGCAAAAGACCTTGAAATTCTTCTTCATTTTGACATTTGTCATGAAAGTCTTGAACCAGCTTGATTCCTCTTTCAGCGGTATCATTGACTACTCTAATAGATGAAAGAATGTTTTTTAGTTTGTTGTAGTCATCGACCTCTTCCCATGTTGATGCTGGTTTCTTTATCCATGAGTCTGGTTTTGACCCACAGCATTGAAATAAATGCCATGAAATTGGACCTACTAGCTGATGAAGCTTTGTCTTCCTTTAAAATGGGGAAAACAGGTTGCCCACATACATAATTTTCTGGAACTAGATATTTGTTTAAGGATTTTGCGATCTTATCTTTTTCATCATTACTTAGCGATCCAAAGAAACTCAAAGGGACCACTTCCTCCGTCAAATACCAGTAATGATTGGCAAAAGATTTTAAAGCAGCATTTGCAACTTCCCTATCTTCCTTCTTGTAATTCACCAAATCATGATAAAACTTCAGATCATTAGCTGGACTATCTAGTGAATTAGAACATAAAAGCCAGTATTTTCCATAAATTAATGCATTAAATAGACACATTCTCTTTAATTTCTTAATCAATGATTCATCATATGATGCTTGGTGGGCAAAAGCATACATTTTATTTGTATACAAAATCATTGCCATCCACCTGGCACGGTGCATTGCACCAGGTTTCCGCCAATGACTGTTTTCTCTGGAAACCTCTCCTAAAAGCATTAAAGTTGTTTCAGCAACTTCCTTATAGTCATCACGTGGAAAGCAGTCAGATTTTCTTAAACATTGGGTCATAAATTCTACACATTCTTCCTTTAGGCCTCTTTGATACCTTGATTTAACATCAAGAACATTGTATGTAGATTTCGTATTAATTTTCTTCCATTTAGACTCGCGAAATTCTTTGAATAACTCAAACTCAGGAGATTTACTTGGGCCAAAAATGGTTTCATACACAGCACACAAAACTCTTTCAGCCACATGATGGCGGCATGCTAACCAAATCAATTTCTTTTGCAAAAGTTCTTCAAGTAACTTACAGGAACCTTTCATCCATCCTGAATTGGATGCAGTGGTATCAAATGATACTCCAAAGACATTTTGCTTCAAGTTCCATTTTTCAATACTTTGAAATACAGAAGTGGCTTGAGACAATCCAGTGGAATCATCTATTATAGAAACTGATAAAAGTTTTTCTACATTTGGGTATCCAGTAACAAGTATTGCAAGGCGGTCTTCTTGTTCTGAACATGATTTAGTAAGCAGCTTGCTATCCCAATGTACTAGGCAGTGATCAGGAGGAGTAAAATCCTTGATGCAAGTTTCATATTTTCGTTTTCTTGTCTTTCGAGCGGCTCTTGCAGATGTGGTCCTGGAGAGAGACAGTTTTTCAATATCCTTGCCACACCTAATGGCTACTGCAGCAGCAAAAACAGTCCATTGTCCAATAGAGAGATTAAGTCTGTCTGCAGTGGAGGAAACCAATGGCGAGGCAAGAATATTTTTGGGGCTGGAAGCATTTGAAGGTCCTGCTGTAGGTTCTGTCGGAAACTCTTCATAGCTGTCTGTCTCAAAACTGGTCGTGCTAGAAAGAAGGGTCTCTGATGTTCTGGCTGTAGCACTCACTTGCTTCACTGATTTATGTTTCTCTTTGCGTTCTTCTCTCTTTCTAATCTAATGTACTTGCGCTGTACTTTTGATGCATAATCTGCATCTAGCAAACCTAAACATGTTTCTCGTTTTGTTCTTTGATCTTCTAAGAATGAAATATCATATGCTTTCTGAGGCTCAGTTCTCATGCGGTCTTTTTGGATTAATTCAACGGCATTTTGAGAAGAGATGTCAAAAAGGGAATCCATAATTTTCATGAAATTAGAGAGTTCATTTTCAAAGCTTGCTCTTTTTTTGTGCTTGATTAAATTATTATGCATTTCTTCTAGATTTAACAGCATCTTCCTGCCTTTAGGGTTTTTACTAATATCTATAGTAGGAATGCATGCCTTTTGCTATATTATTAGTAGCTTCTGTAGAACTTCATTAACAGTAGAATCTTTTGTAACTTTTGGACCCTTATACTGCATTCTCCGTAAATAAATAAAATGGCTTAGAACATCTTTATTGGATGGTAAAACAATTTTAGATGAACTCATAATATCAGCCTGCAAGCGACCAAGAATAAAGTCATGCTGTTTTGTAGCTGTTTGACTCATTTTTTATTTATTTTTCAAATAAAGCAGTCTGAAAAGAAACAATAAGAGTAAAAACAATGCTTGTTTATTAAAATTCAATGTAAAAAAGGATTTTTAAATTTGGATTATACTCACAATATACTCATAAATAATGTAACTTAAGCACCTTATTTTATTTAATACAATAAGGTGCTCTTGGACAAAAGAAAATGAAAATTTTCAAAATTACGTAAATTTCTATCTTAATGAACTTTTCTAATAGACGTTTGATTCTAAATCATTTTTATTCTATAACATTTTTCGATAAAGTTGATATTGTTTTAGATATATGGGGTTTTTAGGAAAAGGGGATGGGCAAAATTTCAAGGGGGGTGGGGGGATTCAAAATTTGTTGGATTAGAAAATGCTTGTTAAATTCGTGTTTAGGACATCATTTGGCACAACATTAGACTCCTGGACCTTGACTTTTTGAAAATGACCCAAAAATGGTACACCCTACTGTAGTAGCTCATCGTCGTTAAAATTGTTTAGCAGAGGTGGAGGAGTAATGATCTTTTTTTGCCAATCGATCACCTCGGTATAGCCAGTAGACTGGAAATTGAGGGTTCGACGCAACTCAAAGTTTCTGGTACCTGAAAATCCTGTTCTTGAAAGGATGATTTTCTGAATAGCTTGCTCCCTAATTTCTAGTCTCTTGTCAGTTACCATTGATATGAGTATATTTTCTGGATGGGCAAAGTAGGCGTTATTCTTTAATACTGGTTCTATGATTGATCTATGTTGTTCATCTAAATTTCGAAACACGCACATTAAATACCAAAAGTTATATGCACCATCAGTTGCATTAGGATGAGATTTTATCCAAAACCACCCTGGAGTATAGAACTGCATAATAATCTTGAATATATCTTGAAGGTTTTTATCGGGATTTGGTGTTGGGATATATAAGCGAAGGACCCTGTTGGCTAGAGTTAGCCAGCGAGCTTGGTGAAGGGTACCTGGGGATCGAGTGGACAGACTTTGAGAAGTGTCTCCAGTTTGCACTGCCAGACACATATCATAGAGATATCTTTGATCACTGCTTAGCTCCTTCACAACATTTGCTGGAATTTCTTTAATGTTTCCCTTTACGCGAGAATATTTGACTACCTCCAATTTTGTTAAATTTGTTTACAGTTTATTCCCATTTGAACCCACAAAAGTATTTGGACCTGTTGTTTTACCATCAATGGCTTTGTAGACGTGCATAAAAGGCAGCTCATTCAAATGCAAGAGGCACACCAACCACTGCACTGCTCTGTTAAGATGAATTTCAACCAGTTTTGTGGCTCCACCAGTTTTTCCTGTATTTACAGTAGTACCATCACACAGTAAAGCTTTGATAGTATCTGTGCTGTTCGAGTCTAATAATAGTTATCAACTCTTCTGCTATGCAGCGAGCAGTTCCATTATCTGGTGTGACATGGTCTACATAGCTGCTTCCAGGTTCTTTCACAATAACAGAGTGTTCTTCTTTTATCTTTCCACTTTTAGTTAATGTGTTATCTTTACGTCCATCAAATCCAAGGCACTTCATCTTCAGATTTACGGATTTAGACCTAAAAGTATTTGTTTCACCCATTGATTTCTTTCTCTTTCTAATTTCTTTCTGTCATGCATGTTGATGTGGTTAAGGATCCCCATATCTTTTAAAGCTGTATTGACTCTTGCAGCTGCAGCTCTACAACTTACACGATAACGATCTGCTGTTAATGCTAGATTTTTATAGGAATGCCTGTTCTGAATATTCTGTCAATTCTAAATCGGTCTCATAATCTACATCCTGACTCTCTGAATCTACATCTATGTCTTCTTGGGGTATTTTCTATAAATTCCGATGGTAAAATATTGGTGGCTTCAGTCATTTCTTATTGTGCTTTTAGTTGACGGTTTTTTGCTTCTTGGGCTCTTGCTAAAGATATCTTCTTTGTTGAACTAGCTATGCGATCAATTGGTCCTAACTGATTTTTTCTTTGTTTTTGACCCAAAAAAGACTCCCATTCTGCCATTGGTATTTTATCCTTACACCTGCAAGATTTCCTATCAATTCCTTTATCATAGCATTCACAAGGAGATATATCAAACATTTCATCATACTGAGCTACTTTTAAGGCAAAACTTTCATTTCTTCGATGTAACGGCACCTTGTTCAATTTTGAGGCTTCTTCTATTAGTCGACTGACTTTAAGATAGATACCTTTGGTGTTAATCGTAGGAAAAGAAAATTTCATCGAAATGTCTTCAATATCTTTTACAACAACCCTGTAACAATCATTAGCGGTTGCTGATCCTTTTGATTTAGAAATAATGGCTGCTGGGAATTCCGTAGGATATCCAAAGGCTGCATTTGAGGACTTGCTTCTAGTAGTCATAGTTTATATTCAGAAGTAAAATCAAATTATATGTAATTTATAATTTATGATAATTCAAATTATAATTAAAACAAATGCAAATTATTCCAATTTATCTGAAAAATTATTTCTATTTATCTGAAACAAAAAATATCAAGCATTAAACAAACAACTTATCATGTAACATATAACAACATTAAACATATGCAAATATGAAGGTAAAAAAGTGAGGAGGGGCATGTGATAGGGGTAGTAGGGTAGCACATGCTTGATTTTTTAATATTTTCTTTAAGTGATAAAAAAAAACTTTCTCTCATAGTTTACTTTTTAAGAAATAACATTTTTTTCCATTTAAATATATGCAAATATGAGGGTAAAAAAGTTGGGGGTATGTGCTAGGGGTAGTAGGGTAGAACATGCTTGATTTTTTAATATTTTATTAAAGTGATAAAAAAAACCTTATCACATAGTTTACTTTTTAAGAAATAACATTTTTTCCCATTTAAATATATGCAAATATGAAGGTAAAAAAAGGGGGGGATAGTGCTAGGGGTAGCATGGGTAGCACATGATTGATATTTTAATATTTTGTTAAGATGATAAAATGAAACTTCTCACATAGTGTACTTTTTAAGAAATAAAACATTTCCCATTTTCGACCCGGCCCAATATATATATATATATATATATATAACCTGACTATAAAAGGAAAACAGACTAACCTTTACTTCTACGGAAAATGGGAACGTAATAATGCGTACTATTCAAACATGCGCCACCTTTTACTATTAACGAATTTTGCTTAAATTTTGAAATGACGTCTTAATTCATGTATAGAATGATTAAACATATCATGAGCTCTTATTTGTGCATTTTTATTTTTTATCGTATACCTACCGTCCACCCTATTATATATATATATATATATATATATATATATATATATATATATATGTGTGTGTGTGTGTGTGTGTGTATATATATAGAGGGTCCGCAAAAACAAAAAAGGAGCATGACGAAAATTGCTCTCACGCCCCCATTTTTTGCCGGACCCTTAAATGTTATATATCTAGCTAAAGATAAAAGAGCCCAGAATTGTATAAAACAAATTACATCAAAATCGGTCGTAAAATAAAGATTTTATGGCCACAAACGTGCAATGACTAAAAAAATGAATTTCCGCGTAAAAATTTAGTTTTTCTCATTTCAAATTATTTTGTTCAGATGCCTAAATAATTTTAATCAATAAAAATGATAATATGCCCTTTTCTAAAGAAGATAAAATATTAATAAAACATTACAGACTTGATAAAAATTATGGCGCAATAAAATTATTACAAGAGTTTCCGAATAAACCATGGTCGAAAGGAGGTTTGGACAAGCTGTTAAGAAAAATCGACGAAACTGAAAGTACTGAAAGGAAACAAGGAAGCGGGAGGCCAAGATCAGTTCGAACCGAAGAAAACATCAGAGATGTGGAACTAAGAATTTGTAGTCAAGAAGGCAGACCAGGGACTCACGTGACACCGTCAAGAATTGCTAATGAGTTGAGCATATCCGAAAGTAGCGTCAGAAACATTATTAAAAACGACCTTGAACTAAAACCTTATAAACGGATACACGGGCAGAAATTAACTGAAATTAACGAACATAAAAGAGTTGTTTGTTCTGAACGCATGTTAAGAAATATCACTCCCGAAAAAGTAGACCTCGGCTTTTTTACTGACGAAAAGAAGTTTACGGTAGAACCACCGCGAAATTCCCAAAATGACAGAGTGTATTCAAGAGTTAATCGTAAAAATGAAATACCAGATGATAGACTTTATGCTACCCGTAATCATTTTTCTGCCAGCGTAATGGTATGGGTCGGTGTGTCTAAACTAGGCAAGACATCTGTTTTTTTCGTAGAGCAAACATCAAAGTAGACGCCCGCTATTACACTGAAACTTTGTTGGAACAAATGCTGCCCGAAATGAGACGATTGGCGAATAATGGTTACTTCTTATTCCAACAGGATGGCGCTCGGGCGCATACCGCTAAGTCAACTATTGAATTTTTAGAAAATAATGTTCCTGAATTGCTTTACCCAAAAGATTGGCCCCCTAATAGTCCAGATTTGAATCCCGTAGACTACGGAATATGGGAAATGTTGGCTGAGAAAGTGTACAAGCATAAGATCCGAAATGTCGAACATTTGAAAGAAGTTATCGTACAAAAATGGGAAGAAATTACCCAAGATCAAGTAGATAAAGCTATAGATCAATTTAGGCCCCGATTACGAAGGGTTGTAGAGGTTTCTGGCAAACATATCGAACAATTTTTTAGTCTTATAATTTCGTTTTCTTTGGAAATTGTAAAATTATATGACATGTTGTAGTAAAACTTTTATATTTTTTTTAATTTTTGACGTATTGACATGAAATTTGGTACTAACTTAGTTTATTTGTTGCTTATTTGCCTAAAATAAATTGTCATTATGTGTAAAAATAAATGTACAGTAAACATTTTTGGCAAACATATCGAACAATTTTTTTAGTCTTATAATTTCGTTTTCTTTGGAAATTGTAAAATTATATGACATGTTGTAGTAAAACTTTTATATTTTCTTTAATTTTTGACGTATTGACATGAAATTTGGTACTAACTTAGTTTATTTGTTGCTTATTTGCCTAAAATAAGTTATTTGTCATTATGTGTAAAAATAAATGTACAGTAAACATTTTCGTCATGCTCCTTTTTTTTTGCGGACCCTGTAATATGTATATATACAGTGTGTGTGGTGTGTATATATATATATATATATACACACATATATATATATATATTTACCATCTCAGCTTGTGTACATTGGTTAATGGTACTGCTGCGCACAACAAACATTTGACCGCCGTATAAGAAAAGATTCACGTCCTCTTATCAATTCATAAAAGTTAGTTGAGAAATAGATTTTGAAATAATATGACCAACAGGTCATAATGTATAGATACAGGTCTAATGTATAGATAGCGTTCAAGTTTGTAGATATCGTTTTAGAGATTATATACCATGAGAAATTTGGCTCCGTCCCGATAGTGATCCTATCCTGGTCAAATAAAATATCTCTTTCTGTCCTTCTTTTATATGTAAAGTCGCCTCTTTACAAATATACTCTTAAAGTGTAAGCTTGAGGGATCATAATTCAAACTTTTGCTCAAAAGTGTGAAATACAAAGACGAATTTTTTTTTCGTTATTGCTGGTATAGTGGGGATAAAAATGGTTTGAGAAGGTCCCTATGCAAACAAAGTATATTTATTTTATCTAAGAATGGTAGAATTTTTCTTTTAAAAGTCTGACCAGTTGCCTTCATTTTACACAAGTGACAATTCGGTTTCAAGTCATGTTTATAACCAGCGAACACCCAGATGATACAAATTTACATTTTCTGAAAAAATATAATAGTTTGTTTTAGAGTGGAGGTACCAAATGACACATCTGGAGAATGCCCTAGCCTACAAAGTAATATTTTTCTGATCAGTGTGTCGCCGTAGGATGCCTACACTTTTTATCTTCGTAGATATATTAGTATATTTCGCTCCCATATCGTTATCTGCCATTGGTTATTTGTAGATAGAAAAAAAAGATATATTATAAGGCGGGCTGTTTCTGATCAGAGTGTTGGAAGACGAAAAATTATGATGCATAAAAAGGACGTAAATATATGTGTTAAATAAATCATGTATGTATTATTCCTGGTTTGCACCTCGACTGGCAGAGGTTCGGAACCCCACCAGGAGAAGCCACATTTTACTTTAGGAGTTTGTTGTGAGTGGTAGTGCCGCTCCAGTTAGTCTATATATGTATATATAAATCACTAAACTAAGGCGACTGGCTGCTTACCCTCTAAAGGAACTGTCTCACAGCCAATTACGCCATACGATTGGCTGGCTCCTATGCCAAATGGCTGTGATGCTAAAGCACCCCGTCCCAGGAAGGCTTGTGAAGACTCCATTATGTGCCGCGATATGCGGACGGGAACATCCCTCTCTCTCTCTCTCTCTCTCTCTCTCTCTCTCTCTCACTCTCTCTCTCTCTCTCTCTCCTCCTCCTCCTCCTCCTCCTCCTCCTCCTCCTCTCTTTCCTTCTTCTGTTTTATTACCCTCCCTTTGGAGGGAGGGTCTAGTCCCGGCTCTCTTCATGCATACACACATACACAGTTATGTCTTAACAAGAAGTTTTGTTTTACTTTTTCTATACATATATACAAATATACACGCATACTTGCAAACATGCATATTACACCTACATAATACCCGTACAATTCATATATATATGTATGTATATAGATATATATATATATATATATATATATATATATATATATATATATATACGTAATATATATATACTTTTGTGGGCCTCATTTGCCAGATTAGGTTGCTCCCTCTCCTCCCTTGTTAGGTTAGCTAACCTCTCCCCCTTCATGTATACTGCACCCCCTCTTTCCCTCAACGGTTCCTAACCCCCTCTTCCCCTTGGAGATTATTGATCATCTTGCATGCAATTGATTTGCACTCTGCATTTTGATAACATACTGAAGTGAAAATATGAAGCACAATATTTGGCCACTAAAACTTTGCTCTAAACTTTTTTGTAGTGAACGAATTTGTTCGAAGCTTACATCAAATTATTCGCAACGACATCCTCTATCTTTGCTGTGAAGTACATGTGGTGTAGTTTCTTCTAAAAAAAATTATAGCCTCGGAAGAGCCGTCCGCAAGGTACTAGTCGTGGTTCACAAGATTTGTCTATGCACTACCTGCGTGGACGATTGAAAGTTGAAAAGTTAACTGAAAAGTAACTGAATATGGAAATTTCATGAAATAGAACATTCGCGATTTATTACGTCCATACAGAAACTGTATAGGCTCAGTTTAAAGTTGTTTTTGTTGGGGTCGGGAATGTTGAACAGTAGGAGACAAAATCTTCCGGAATGCCGCGAAAGAACGATGGCATTAGGGTACCTTGAACCAGAAAAAGTTGGGAAGCACTGATCTAGAGAATAAAACGAATGATAGTCAATAAACTAGCCTATAATGCTGACTTTATGGACACCCTGTATACCTCTATAGGTATAATGAAACATCGAGAGTGACCTTGTGCAGAGTGAATGGTCGCAGGATATTTTACGATTCATCAACAGAACAATGCCAAAGATCAAGCGAGGCTGAGCCTAATAATGTTTGTACAAGGTCTCTCGCTATTGAAAACCAATATAGTTATTTCAAATATATATAATTTGCTCACTAAAAGCAAAGAACTTTTAATAAAAAACTGCGATATTACAGATTTATTTATGAATTCGCGGTCATCAGTTATTCATTCAAACTACAATCACCTAGAGAATTTATTGTATTGCGTAAAAATACAATCGCAAAATACAAAATCAGCACCTTTCTAGTTGGTTGGAAACCAATATACAGGCCTAGGCACAAACTATCTGAGCCACATCCTTTCATTATAGAAAACCAATAATATTAAAATTCTTAACCACTGCTCCTACCATATCTGTTCCTCTTACTTTCTTTCCATAAGGAAATAGAATTCATTAAAAATTTCGGCGTTGATAATTCTTTACTAAAACATCTACTTTAACACCTATTCAGAAACTTCTTTAATAACATTTATGAACCTTACCTTAAAGTTTCTGCCTTCAAAAAGGATACATAATACTTCTCGTTCTCTTTCTATGGCTACATAAGTTACAAAATACATACCGAACTCCGCCTCCTACTCACCCCTCTCTACCCACGCATAAATCAACTTTCAACTCGCATTCATAAATAACAATAGTATTAAATCATGCTTCAATCACAAAGAAAAACCCCCCTCGCATTTTGTCTCGTCCAAAATATACTGATTCAACTGTATTCGTTGTAAAGCGAACTATATTGGCAGTACCTTCCTCCCATATCAAACAAGAGTGGACGAATATCGCAGCATTTCGACAAGAAATCAGCTCTAAGAAACACTGCCATCTTCATGACCACGCCCTACACCCACTTGTTCATAATTATCGATTCCCCGAACCAACTAACCGACTCCTCATCCTAGAATCTTCACACTCGAGTTTCAGTCGGAAACTCCTCCAGAAGTTAGGTGAAAGACTTCAACTCCAATCGCTACACATTCCCAGTAAAAAAAAAACATCCCTCAACGAGTACATTTCCGCCTTCAACTTAAGTAAAGTGAAATAAATTGTCCTCTCTCACGATTAAAAATACCGCGCTTCTGTTTAATTGCGAAACAAAACTCTTGCGAAATAAAGGCCACATCATCCAGTATCTGTATTAAATTTAATAGCCTCCTTTCTACAACCTCCATTTATAGCCTCCCACTAAATTCTGGTAAGTCTGATTCATAAATTGCTTTATATAAATATATTATTACGTAACTAATTTGTATATATTTAACTATTTGTTTACTTTTATATCTTAGCATCACTATATTTAACTTTTGTTACATATCATAATTATTTGTTAATTTTAAAATTTTAGCACTGAAGATGGAAACTAATTTTCAGAAACGTTTGCTAATAAAACTAATAAAACTACAATATGTACTGTACTAGTTCTTTGTGATTTTGTTCTTTGTTAAATTGCGCTTCCCTAAGAACAAACAGTTCAATCAAATTATTTATATATATATATATCAGGTTGTAACATAAATTCTGCTCGATTAGAAAACGGACGATAGATAATAGAATAACCTCAAGATAATGTAAAATAGTTTTAGAAATGTTGCAAAATACACGCAGCAACAGGTTCGCACAGGTTTTATCACGATACATAATGATAGAGAATGATTTAGGCTAGTGTAGGCTCAGGCTAGTGTAGGATTAGGCTAAAGAATATTTTCTCTGGTGTTTTTCATACAGTTACAACGTCACCCCTACGATATTACAGTAATTGAAAAAACATGGAGCCCATGAAAGAGCATATTCGACATGTGATGCTGTATGAGTTCCATAAAGGATCTAACGCTAGTAAATCCGCAAGAAACTTTCAAAGAGTTTATGGAAATGATGTTGTGAGCGAATGGATGTGTAGGAGATGGTTTAAGGAGTTCAGAAATGGAGACTTCAGTCTGAAAGATTATCAACGAACAAGACGACCAAATGAGTTAGATGAAGAGTTGCTGAAAACAACAGTGGAGGAAAACCCAACGGTAACTGTAAGAAAACTTGGCCTGCAACTCGGCGTTAGCCATATGACCATTCATCATCATTTGGAGCTGTTAGGAAATGTAGTGAAGGTTGGAAAATGGGTTCCGCATGATTTGTCACAAGCGAATCTTCAATATCGAATCGATATTTGCACATCACTGCATTCTCGGCAACTGCAGGCACCGTTTTTGAATCGGATCGTCACTGTGGATGAAAAATGGGTCCTCTATAACCACGCTTCTCAAACTAGGGGTCGCGTAAATATTATTGGGGGTCGCAGAAACATTTGAAAATATTATTTTTTTCATAAATATACAGTGTTAGTACCTATTGCTTTTATGACATTGAGTGAAGGGTCGCGAAAAAATTTGTCTGATCCAAAGGGGTCGCAAGTGAAAAAAGTTTGAGAAGCCCTGCTCTATAACAATAGTAAGCGTCGACATCAGTGGCTTAGCCGTGAAACAAAGCCTGAACCTCAGCTAAGGAAAGGACCCCATCCAAAGAAACTTTTGCTATGCGTTTGGTGAGATATAGAAGGAATTATTCATTTTAAGCTTCTGCCAGATAACCAAACAATCACAACTGAAGTCTACTGCCAACAACTCCAACGATTGAAGATGGCATTACAAGAAAAACATCCTGCATTAATTAATCGCAGAGGTGTTCTATTCCACTAGGATAACGCGTGCCCTCACACTGCTCGAATCACCACTGCCCAATTGGAGGCATTTGGTTGGGTAAAAATGCCTCATCCACCTTATTCTCCGGACATCGCACCTTCAGACTACCATTTATTCAGAAGTCTGCAACACCACCTAGATGAACAAAAGTTACAATCCAGGGAAGCTATCGAAAACGAAGTGATCGCTTTCTTTAACTCGAAACCAAGGGATTTCTTCGAACGTGGCAAAAAAAACTTTTCACAGGTGGGAGGAAGTTATAGAAAAAGAAGGGAATTATATTGATGATTAATTTGTTATTATGTCATTTAATTTTTGTTGTGAATAAACCAAAAATTTGAGCAAATTTGTCCTTATAAGTCCTTTAATTTTTATTCTGAATGAACTAAAAAATCGAGCAGAATTTATGTTACAACCTTATATATATATATATATATATATATATATATATATATATATATATATGCTGCAAATCCACAAGGAAAAAGAAAGACGATTCCAAGGCCTTTCGTGTATTCAAAGCTACACCTCGTCAGTTTGCAGCATTTATTCATTTCACGTGTTTTATTGTGAAATTCATCCCATATATATATATATATACAGGGTGGGCGGAAAGTAGCTCCCTATTTGGATTGGTAAAAAAACACGTATATTATCCATTTATTTCAGAAGAAATAATATGAAAAGGTAGGCATACATGGTAGGTTTTCTCTAAAATTCAATGTGGGCTCCAACTCTTTCCACCAGCTTCTGGAGCCGCCCAGGAATGGCGTCCACTGACTTTAGCAGGAACTCCGGCGGGATGGAGGACATGACTTCCCGAATTCGGTCCTCCAGTTCTTCCAATGTCCTCGGTTTGGTGCGGTAGATTTCTTCCTTTATCCACCCCAAAGAAAGAAGTCGCACGGTGTCAAGTCGGGGCTCCTGGCTGGCCATTGATGTGGACCACGACGACCCATCCAACGCCCAGGGAAGTGGGCATCCAGCCACTCACGGACAACAATGGCCAGCCAGGAGCCCCGACTTGACACCGTGCGACTTCTTTCTTTGGGGTGGGTAAAGGAAGAAGTCTACCGCACCAAACCGAGGACATTGGAAGAACTGGAGGACCGAATTCGGGAAGTCATGTCCTCCATCCCGCCGGAGTTCCTGCTAAAGTCAGTGGACGCCATTCCTGGGCGGCTCCAGAAGCTGGTGGAAAGAGTTGGAGCCCACATTGAATTTAGAGAAAACCTACCATGTATGCCTACCTTTTCTATTATTTCTTCTGAAATAAATGGATAATATACGTATTTTTTTACCAATCCAAAATAGGGAGCTACTTTCCGCCCACCCTGTACATATATATATATATATATATATATATATATATACTGTATATGGGATGAATGGGATGACTTTAGAATTGTTATTTTATACGATTGAAACCTCTTGTAAACCAACTTAAATATTAACCTTTCGGGAAAATATCTGGTTGTTTTGGAGGAGGGAAATACTCCCGTTCTCTCGTTCATTTTGTACGTTTTCTAGGACTCGATTCTTTGTGGAATTCGTTGTGAAAAAAAAGCAGTTTATGGATTGTATTCCTCTCTCTCTCTCCTCATAGGTCTCATAGGAAAATTTATTTTAAATTAAATGTATAGAAGTACGTAATACATTAGAACTAAAACAAATATTGAAATTAATGTCTTCTTCAGGGACGTTTTTTTTTTGTTCCAGGTAAAATAACGCAAAGGCTAATATGGAAGTTAATTTCCGGAAAGAGGACTTAATGCCGAACGATAAATTCTCTGAAGGTTCCCCGATTCTTCTTGTAAAGTATCGGGAAATTATTTTTCTCTATTTAAGACTAAGTTCTCTGAAGAGAGAAAGGCTCGAAGGAGAAGACAAAGATATTCTCTTACTGTAGTTTACTGCTAAAATGTTGCAGGTAATGCTCAGCCTCTAAGTTAGATCATAGAAATCAGAATGACAATTTGAAAAATTATTTAACTTTATATAGGCAATTTTTTGGTGACATCATTATATTTAATGTTGACCTGTTTTGTTTTTTATTCTCAATAGGCTGAATTATTTTGCAAAATATTTGAAAATAAGGTCAATATTTAGCTGTAGCAATGTCTAAACTGATAAGCAAGATATTTGAAGATGAAGCCATATTTCTGTTTTAAACCGCATATTGACAGAGCTGATGTTATCATGATCTGCCAAGTTAACTAGAAATGGAAATTGAAATATACATTTTATTATGAATTACAATTAAACATGCATATGAGCAAAAATTAAATGCTTAAGATTTAAAAATTAAGCGTTAAGCAAGACATGACTTCATCTTTTACGACGAAGAGAGAATGTATACAGAAAATGAACATTGCAGAATTTAACAAGATTACATTATTAAGCTAAATCTAAAAAAAAATTATTAAGTACTTTAAAAAGAAATAATTCACCATTTATTCAGCAGAAATAAAATAGAAAGTGAATCAAAAACTTTAGCCGAATTTCGTCAGCGTTTTGCGAATTTGGACGCTATATGTAAAAATGAATATAAGAATATAAATATATAAGAATATAAGGATTATATAAATATAAGGATTATATGAATATACGAATTATATGAATGAATATAAGAATTATACGAATGAATATAAGAATATATGAATATAGGAATTATTCATTGTTCATTTTACATATATATATCAACAAACAGAAATGCTCATAACTATAGAGGAAACAAGTGTATTTGTCGTTTTGTGTATAGTATTCCCATTCTACAGTTGGTGAATGTCATGCATGTATTTACCGTTTGGTTGTCGTGAAAAAGTATCGTGAACGGGATACTACAGGGTGTTTATGAAGTCCCTATCTATTTCGTTGAATAACGGTATTTATTTTTGTTGCAGAACCCTATGAAAATGAATGTACAAGAATGGGTGATGGTGGTGACACTTCGGAGTAAAGGAAAGAAATGCAAAGAAATTAGAGAGAGGTTTGAGAGAATATTTCACAAGCCAGGTCCTACAGACAAGACAATTCGTGATTTGCTTAATAAATGTAAAAGAACGGGATCTGTTTATGATGAGTCAAGATCTGGACGTCCAAGTGTCTCTGAGCATGCTGTAAATGCGGTATGTAATGTTATCGATGAACATCCAAGCATGTCAATTCGCACCATATCACATAGACACGGGATACCCAAATCAACTCTCCACAAAATTTTGAAATCGACGTTGAGGAAGAGAAGTTATCACAATGAGGTGCTTCATGACTTACATGAAGAGGATTATCCAAAGCGAAGTGCAACACACCCTGGACGGCTCAATCTCCTGACCTAACGCCCTTGGATTTCTTTGCATGGGGCTTTATCAAATCAAACATCTATCAAACGAGGGTTACAAATCTTCAAGATTTACGTGCTCGTATCGTAACAGCAGTTACAAAAATAACCCCTGTCATGCTCCAAAATGTGTTCCGCAATACTGCTGACAGATTCGAACTCTGTAGAGATACTGATGGTGCTCATGTAGAATCATATGCTTCAGTATTCATTAAATGTATGCCTTCTATTATATTATTAGTGAATTTTACCATTTTGGCTACGTTTTCACTGCAATAGATAGGGACTTTATAAACACCCTGTAAGGGATGTCCACAGTGATCATTACAGTGAAGTGCCTCTCTCTCTCGTGTTAAAAGACTTAAAAGGACTCTAAATTTTAACCGAATGGTTCAACTTTGTATACGTAAATGGGTTCATATTTTCTCACTCTTCAATTGGAAGAGGTTTGAGAGGCTTGTAATTTTCTAAATAGTCCATTATTTGTGACAATTAAAGCTACTATGTCAAAGAAGTTGTGCGCTTTTATTGTCGAATGAAGGGTATGTTGTTTCATATTATTTTCAAGTTATTTCATGTTATTTTCAAGGTATTTCATATCATTTCACTGTTGTTTCAAGTTGTTTCAGTTTATTTCATTTAGTTTCAAGTTATTTCAACTATTTTATTACTCCAAGAAACGCCATTTGAACTTAAAAATATTGGAAAAACAATTCAGAATTCAATAAGATTTAATTTCACCTGGCAGTATCTAAGTACAGTAAATAAACATATGCAGTATATATATATATATATATATATATATATATATATATATATAGAGAGAGAGAGAGAGAGAGAGAGAGAGAGAGAGAGAGAGCTCGGTGGTGTAGTGGTTAGCGTCGCTGACTAGGAATCCATCGGCCCATGGATCGAGACCCGGTGACGGCAGGCGGCGGGCAGCAGAACCCAGCTGTTCATCCTGCCACACAATAAAAAAAATTGGTTGATAGATAAATGTGTACCCTGGGTAGCCTAGTGGTTGAGAGGCTGGGGTGTTGGTAGGGCGTGGTATATATATATATATATATACATTATAACTGCAAACACGCAGTATAATTAACGTAAAGAACGACGCTTTGTATAGGAGAATTATCCGCGCAAGATGAGAGCGAAAGAACGAAACAAATGAAAAAAATGAGGTAACCACCCGGGAATATATATATATATATATATATAATCCTCTTCATGTAAGTCATGAAGCACCTCAATGTGATAACTTCTCTTCTTCAACGTCGATTTCAAAATTTTGTGGAGAGTTGATTTGGGTATCCCGTGTCTACGTGATATGGTGCGAATTGACATGCTTGGATGTTCATCGATAACATTACGTACCGCATTTACAGCATGCTCAGAGACACTTGGACGTCCAGATCTTAACTCATCATAAACAGATCCCGTTCTTTTACATTTATTAAGCGAGTATTTCTAGCCATAACCTGAAAAAATGAGAGAAAATAATGTATTAACCGTTTAGCACCAAAGCACAATTATATAAATGTTAAAGTAAAAAATTGCAGTCAAAATAAATAAAGTAAAAAAATTGGTTACAGTGGTTAGTGGTTAATGGGTAGGAAGATAGCTAAATTTTAAAAAATATATTTAAGAATAAGTAAATAATAAACTTCAAGTGACATAAGATATATACCTTACAATTTTAATCATTTACCTTAATAGCAACATCCTTACCGGTTATAAATTTGCATATATAAGAACATAATTATATATATATTACTGTATATATGTATATATATATATATATATATATATATATATATAAATATATATATATACTGGATAAATATAATACATATGAATTAATACTTAATATATATGAATTAATAATTATATATATATATATGAATTAATAATTAATATATATGAATTAATACTTACATGAGATACTATTCCTAAGCTCTTGAAGTTTGAACGAACTTAAAACCGCCTCCAACAAGTTTAAACTTGAAATGATACATGAGTAAATGATTTGTCTGATTTACAAACAGCATTATACAAGAAATCGAACAATTGCATCATCCTCTGAAAGGTGGGCGGAGTCAATGTGGCGTGACTGCCGTCCTCTAAAAGTGAAGCGGGTAGAAAATGATTAGCTAATTAATTAATTGAAAATGTGAAAATCATAGCGACCTTTTATTATGTACTGAATCGACAGATATTTTGGACAAAATCACTTCACATCTAAAGGAATAAGAGCAGCCATGGGGAGAGCATTTCCAACTATTTTGAAATTTTAGCCCAAATTTTGGACCACCCTAATATGTATATATGTATATATATCTGTTACACACAGACCATGCATAGAACAAAGAACTCTTCTTGCTGTCTCTGTACAGGGGTCTTGTCCGCCCCTGTATAGAGCATGCTTTCATGTATGGAGTGGCTCAACCCACACGGCCGTACTTGACCGAGGGGAATCAAAGGCTTTTCGTCTCATCATTTCCCGCCTCTTTCTGACTGTCTTCAATCTCTATATCTTCGCCGCAATGTTGCCTCACTCTCTCTTTACTATCGTTATTATAACAAACACTGCTCTTCTGAACTCTTTAACTGCATGCCTCTTCTTTCAGGATCGGTATTTTCAATCTTTCATCTACAACCGGTGAACTCGGGAAACAATCTTCATCAATCCATCTTTCCCCTGCTTATGACCTCCAATCTTTCAAACGCAGAGTGTCTAGGCATTCCAAAGCCCTGGACCTTGATTTTGGTCTCTCCTCTTCTCCTAATGGGGGGCGGGCGCTTTTGCGAGCATTCGCCTTTGGCCCTCCTTCCTGAATAAAAAAACTATAGTTTTTCTTTTGCATGAAGGAAGCCCAACCTGGGCATCGTGTCACTAGCAGATATACCCCCAGCTTTGGGACAGGATCTATGGTTTAAAGCTGCGTATCTCTGCACTGAGGACCTAATTTCCCATATTTAGAAAAAAATACAGTAAAAAATTTTTCATTTCAGTTAATAAAAAACCTTTTAAAAGTGTCGGATTTTTTAAAATACTCACCGATATATATATATATATATATATTTTTTTTTTTTTTGTTTTAAGTGGGGTTGTTAACCCCTTCGCAACATCTAAGGTCATATGACGGAGGGGACCTAGAGCTTTACGTGGGATCCGAACCACGGGTCGCTACATAATCTGGGCGGAGAGGACGGTCTCACATCCAACTACTACCCAGACCCAATGTCGCTTAACTTCGCTGATCTTCGTGAAGCGGGTTACGACATCGGCCATGACGTAGCCCTATATATATATATATATATAATATATATATATATATATATATATATTATTCGAAATGAACCCCAATCCAAAGCCCATTGCAGTTTTTCAATCCAAAACTCCATATATGAAACGGGTGTTATAACTATTCACCACAATTCTTTTCCAGAAATTTTAGCCCAAATAGGATGAGAAGTTAGGAAAATACGTCCTAAATATATCCTACACTCCTTCCTTCCTTACTTCAATTACTTTTTTATACGCTTTGTTACATTTTACATTTTATAAAATCCCCGAATATGCAAAGAAATTTTTTGTTGTGGAGCCATTTTTTGGTTGGCTTACTTTCGTATGCATGAATTATCGAAAATTGTTTGTCTTTCTGGGGTTGAGGGGCGAGGGCTTTGGAGTGATAGGTTAATCTCATAAAATTGAGTGTTTAAAATAAAGAAGAAAAAGAAGAAGTAAAAAAATGTGTGTTATTATATATATAAAACTTTGGTTAACCTTGGTTTTGCTTCCGACCGAATTGTTCATTCTGACAAAGGTCAAGCTTTGTCACTCCATCTTAGACCTACAGTTTAACGCAGAATCCGAACCACGCCCCACCAGCATCCCACTACACCACCAAGCTCCTCTCTCTCTCTCTCTCTCTCTCTCCTCTCTCTCTCTCTTATATATATATATATATATATATATATATATATATAGAGGAGAGAGAGAGGAGAGAGAGAGAGAGAGCTCGGTGGTGTAGTGGATGCTGGTGGGCGTGGTTCGGATTCTGCGTTAAACTGTAGGTCTAAGATGGAGTGACAAAAGCTTGACCTTTGTCAGAATGAACAATTCGGTCGGAAGCAAAACCAAGGTTAACCAAAGTTTTATATATATATATACATATATATATATATATTTATATATATATAGAGAGAGAGAGAGAGAGGAGAGAGAGAGAGAGAGAGCTCGGTGGTGTAGTGGTTAGGTCGCTGACTAGGAATCCATCTGCCCCTGGATCGAGATCCGGTGACGGCAGGCGGCGGGCAGCAGAACCCAGCTGTTCATCCTTCCACACAATAAAAAAAATTGGTTGATAGATAAATGTGTACCCTGGGTAGCCCATTGGTTGAGATGCTGGGGTGTTGGTGGGGCGTGGTATATATATATATATATATATATATATGTATGTATGTATATATATATATAATCCTCTTCATGTAAGTCATGAAGCACCTCAATGTGATAACTTCTCTTCTTCAACGTATTTAAAATCCGACACTTTTAAAAGGTTTTTTATTAACTGAAATGAAAAATTTTTACTGTACTTTTTCTACATATGGGAAACTAGTTCCCCAATGCAGAGATACGCAGCTTTAAACCATAGACCTTGTCCCAAAGCCGGGGTCTATCTTCTGGTGACACAATGCCCAGGTTGGGCTTCCATCATGCAAAAGAAAAACTATAGTTTTTTTATTCAGGAAGGAGGGGCCAAAGGCGAATGCTCGCAAAAGTGCCCGCCTCCCCCATTAGGAGAAGAGGAGAGACAAAATCAAGGTCCAGGGCTTTAGAAATTCCTAGACACTCTGCGTTTGAAAGATTGGAGGTCATAGGCAGGGGGAAAGATGGATTGATGAAGATTGTTCCAGAGTTCACCGCTTGAGTAGATGAAGGATTGAAAATACCGATCCTGGAAAGAAGAGACATGCAGTTAGAGAGTTCAGAAGAGCAGTGTTTGTTATAATAACGATAGTAAAGAGAGAGTGAAGCAACATTGCGGCGAAGATATAGAGATTGAAGACAGTCAGAAAGAGGCGGGGAATTGATGAGACGAAAAGCCTTTGATTCCCTTCGGTCAAGTACAGCTGTGTGGGTTGAGCCACTCCATACATGAAAAGCATGCTCTATACAGGGGGCGGACAAGACCCCTGAACAGAAACAGCAAGAAGAGTTCTTTGTTCTATGCACGGTCTGTGTGTAAATATATATATATATATATATATATATATATATATATATATATACATAAACTTATATATATATATGAACGACGCTTGTATAGAAGAACGTGCGGAACGTTCTTCTATACAAGCGTCGTTGTTTACGTTAATTATACTGTATGTTGTTTGCAGTTAAAATGTATATATGTGCGACATGCGAGAGGTGCCCCCTCAGGGCATTGGTTTCTGCTCGTATGTAGGAGAATTACGACTTCTGATTTATCGAGGCCCATGGTGCCGTGGTTAGCATATCTGACCGGCAATCGGAAGATCCCGGGTTCGATTCCCGGGTGGTTACCTCATTTTTCATTTGTTCGTTCTTTCTCCTCATCTTGTGTGGAACGTTCTTCTATACAAGCGTCGTTCTTTACGTTAATTATACTGTGTGTTGTTTGCAGTTAAAATGTATATACTGTATATACACACACACACATATATATATATATATATATATAGTGAAACCTCTCAATAACGACATTCCAATTTAACGAAACCTCTCTTTACCGAACATCTTGGACATTTCGAAAAACCTCTATTTATTGAAAACACGTTTCGTTATAAGGAGGTGTTTTCGCTAACTCAGCCTGAGCTGCACGTGTTCTTCTCTACCGCCATTTCTCCGATCAAGAAAGTAAGCGGCATGCTGAGTGGCTGTTTTTTTTATGCAGGAAGGAGGGGCCAAGGGCGAATGCTCGCAAAAGCTCGCCCGCCCCCACATAGGGGAAGAGGAGAGACAAAATCAAGGTCCGGGGTTTCCGAGATGCCTAGGCACTCTGCGTTTGAAAGATGGGATGTCATAGACAGGAGGAAAGATGGATTGAGGAAGATTGTTCCAGAGTTCGCCGGTTGAGTAGATGAAAGACTGACAATACCGATTAACCCTTGCATTAGATAGTTGGACAGAAAAGGAATGAGAAAGTCTGGTACTGTGTGCTCTCCTTAAAGGAGGAAACATACAGTTAGAGAGTTCAGAAGAGCAATGTCCGTTACGATAGCGATAGTAAAGAGAGAGTGAGGTAACATTGCGGCGAAGATAGAGAGATTGAAGACAATCAGTAAGAGGCGGGGAATTGATGAGACAAAAAGCCTTTGATTCCACCCGATCCACTACGCTGTCTGGGTTGAGCCACCCCACACATGAGAGGCATACTCCATACAGGGGCGAACAAAACCCCTGTACAGAGACAGCAGGTGAGTCGGGGTGAAAAAACTGCGGAGGCGGTATAATACACAAAATCTCTTAGAAGCTGTTTTAGAAAGAGAGTATATGTGATCTCTCCAGAAAGATCATGAGAAAAGAAAGTCAAGAATGTTAAGAGAAGAGGATAGAGGAAATTGTGTGACTGGTGTTGAAGGTAAGGGGATAGTCGTGTGGAAGATGTGACGAGTAGACAGATGGAGGAACTGATTTGAGGTACTGAAAGCCAACAAGTTTTCCTCTGCCCCAGTCAGGATATAGCAAGATCAGAGGTCAGGTGCTCCATAGCCGTCCTACGCGAATCATTGAAGTGACTGCTGTGAGGGACGCTTTGGGAAGCGGATGGAGAAATGAAGTAGTGGAATCATCGGCATAGGAGTGAATAGGACAGGAAGTGCGAATTAAAAGATCATTAATAATAAGAGGAAAAGAGTGGGTGACAGGACAGAACCCTGAGGAAAACCACTGTTAACAGCTTAGGAGAAGAACAGTGGCCATCTACAACTGCACCTATAGATCGGCCAGAAAGGAAATTAGAAATGAAAGCACAGATAGAAGGATAGAAACCGAAGGGGACGGCAGTCCAAAAATTAAACATTTGTGCCAGACTCTATCAAAAGCTTTCGATATGTCTAGCGCAATAGCAAAAGTTTCACGAAATCCCGAAAGGAGGATCACCAAGACGGTCAGAGAGGATATGCAAGAAGATTGCCAGTAGAGCGTCCCTTGCGGAACCTTTGTGCGCCATCTTGAATTGGGAGCTGGTATTCATCTAAATAATTATGGTCACTTTTTCCTCAGTTTTGTTGCCGTAAGGTGTGTTCTGCTTAGATTGCGATTCATTCTCTTTGAACTCTTAAACGTTTGAACTTAGTTTAAATTCCTCCATTGAAAGGAGTTGTAAATTATTTTGTTTAGGCTACTATTGCCAATATTTATCATCAATTTAATCTTAAGTTATTGTCCTATTCTGGACTTAGGAGCCATTTGCTCCTTGTGTATATACTGTAAATATTTAATTTGGGCTATAAACATAATTATTTGTATATAACTAGTAACGTAACATTTCTATTAAATTTAAGTTGTTTTGCTCGCGGACGGTAATTTACCTTAGGTATTATCGTGAGACTGAACTGACTGTTACGTATTGGGTTACGGACCTCCCACCTCTTGTCTGCTCTGTGGATTTGAGGAGTCCTGGATTTAATAATTTAGATTCCTCTTATCTCGGAGTGGATCTAAGAGTACAAGGTCAAGGAGTGATAATTCGCTGTCATTACTACTCGAACGGAGTCATTCAAACTCAGTCGAGTTTAACTTGGGTACGGTTTAGGTCGAGAGGGTGATTGGCGTCAAGAAACTTCGTTACTCGAAGAGCTATCACCCTTTGATTCTGTGGCTGTTCATCCGAAGTTTTGCTCAGTGAATTCCACACAGACCATAATCCGCTCATTTTGTGTGGGACCCCTAAACTGCTCCGAACCGCAGATGAGGTCAGAGCGCGTCTCGATTGGAGGCTAGTTAGTCCTGGAAATTAAGTCAAGGTGGTTAGCCCCTCAAGTCCCCACACCTGCCACGGAAGCAGTAATCATTCCATGAGAAATCACAGAAGTACTGCCTAAGGGCCTCCCAATCAACGGCGCCGAAGTGCCAAAGGCGCCTCCTCTTGGGAGGATCCAAAGGCCGAATTGCAGCAATAGGACAGGAAACAGATATAAGATGCCTAGAAGCTGATACGTAATTGTGTAGAATGTTTCTCCCTCACGGAGAAATACTTTTAAATACTTAAACTACTTTTAAGCAATGCATTTAATATACTGTATAGACACAGTACTATAAAATATGGATAAATAACTAATGAGGGTGTCTAAATAGGGAATTAAATATATTCGTACACTACAATATCGACAAAAGAAAACCTCTTTATAACGAACAACCTTTCAACAACGACAGCCATTTGGTCTATATATTTCGTTATAGAAAGGTCTTATTGTATATATATATTTTTTTTTTTTTAACTGCAAACAACACACAGTATAGTTAATGTAAAGAACGACGCTTGTGTAGAAGAACGTTCCGCACAAGATGAGGAGGGAGAACGAACAAATGAAAAATGAGGTAACCACCCGGGAATCGAACCCGGGATCTTCCAATTGCCCTCCTCATCTTGTGCGGAACGTTCTTCTACACAAGCGTCGTTCTTTACATATATATATATATATATATATATATATATATATATATATAATATATATATATATGGGAATGAACTCAGAATGGTCCCCTGAGTTTTTTATGATACACACAGACAGTGCATGGAACAAGGAACTCTTCTGGGATAATTAAATCCACTATAGTCCGAATAAGTAATGGTAAATGACAAATACCATAGTTTTTCTTTTTCATGATGCTAGCCCGACGTGGGCAACGGGTCACTCGCAAAGAGGTCCCATAAATATAGCTTCCTCACCAGCTATCTGCAAAGCAGACAGGATCCAGCTTTGGGACATGGATCTAGGGTTTAAAGCAGGGCTAGGTGCTTTAAACCCTAGATCCATGTCCCAAAGCTGGATCCTGTCTGCTTTGCAGATAGCTGGTGAGGGAAGCTATATTTATGGGACCTCTTTGCGAGTGACCCGTTGCCCACGTCGGGCTAGCATCATGAAAAAGAAAAACTATGGTATTTGTCATTTACCATTACTTATTCGGACTATAGTGGATTTAATTATCCCAGAAGAGTTCCTTGTTCCATGCACTGTCTGTGTGTATCATATATATATATATATATATATATATATATATATATTATATAGTCCCATAGTCCCAATATATAAAGGAGGAGATCGATCCGAGGCCGAAAACTGTAGGCCAGTGTCGCTTACATCTCATCTCACTAAAATATTTGAAAGGATAGTTAGACAGAAAATCTAGTACATTTTGGAAACTCGGAAAAAATTCAATGATAACCAACATGGGTTTCGGTCAGGCAGATCATGCCTATCACAACTAATGGAACACTACAACAACATTATTGATGCACTTGAAAGTAATGAAAACTATGATGTACTATACACAGACTTTGCCAAAGCGTTCGACAAGTGTGACCATGGAATCATAATACATAAACTGAAATATTTGGGAATAACAGGAAAAGTAGAGAAATGGATATATAATTTCCTTAGTGAGCGGAGGCAAGTCGTTGCAGTACAAGGAGTATCTTCATCAGAATCAGAGATCCTCAGCTCAGTACCACAAGGAACAGTATTAGCTGCACTACTCTTCATAATCATGCTAACTGACATAGATGAGGACGTTACCACAGACAGCACAGTAATATCCTTTGCGGATGACACAAAGATCAGTAGAAAAATAAGAAATCCAGAAGATATAGGATCTCTACAAACCAACATGAACAGAATCTACAAGTGGACGGAAGACAACAATATGAAGTTTAACACCGAGAAATTTCAGCTGTTACGGTACGGAAAAAGAGAAGACCTAAAATCCATGCAATATTATACCCCAAATGGACAGGAAATTCAGAGAAATTCTAGAGCAAAAGACTTAGGGGTTGTAATGACTGATGATGCGAAATGTGAAACACAAAATAAGATAGCAGTAAACAGAGCAAAGAGAATAACGGGGCAGATACTGAGAACCTTTAAACGAAGGGATAGGAATGTAATGATTCCTCTACTGAAAACCCTCATCATACCCAAATTGGAATACTGCTCGGTCTTAACATCCCCATATAAAAAAGAAGACATTAGACAGCTGGAAAGGATCCAGAGAAGCTTCACAGCCAAGATCAACGGGTGCAAAGAACTAAATTACTGGGAAAGGTTAAGCGAACTAGGCCTATATTCACTGGAAAGGAGAAGAGAGACACACACCATTATTTACACTTGGAAAATAATGGAGAAACTAGTCCCTAATCTTACTCTGAACCCTATAACTCCCCAAACAACGGTGGAAAGTAGAAACGGTAGACTGTGTCGTATTCCCAAATTAAAGGCTAGACAGGGAACATCCTCAACACCGAAAGAAAATAGTTTTGTTGTGAGAGGACCAAAACTGTTTAATCAGCTGCCCAAAGACCTAAAAAACACGAAGGGAGTTACAGTGGACATCTTCAAAAGAAGATTAGACGCTTGGCTCAGTACACTCCCGATCGGGTGTCCCACAAAAAAGTTAACCGTACTTTGAATTAATATAACTCAAAAACTATTAGAGATTTTTGGGTCCTGCAACAATGTTTTATTTAACAACTATTTATCTGTCGATTCTGGAAATTTCATTAAATTTCCTTTTACGAAGTTGATACATTAATGGTTTTAGTGGAGGCTATCAAAAATATGTTTGCGCAAGGAAGTAAAATAATGAAGCGAAGCGTAGGGAGCCTAGGTCACTGTGCGATTCTTCAAGCGAAGCCTAGGCCATTGCACAGTGGTTTTTCGGACACGCTGTGGTATGGTCTCGTCATTATTGCTTATTAAGCAAATCAAAGCGTTTCTATGTAAAAGTTTACTTCAAAAGAACCCTTTTTATCATGCAGTTAACAAAAGAGCAACGCGTATTTGTAATCACAAACTTTATTAAGACTGGCAGTATTAAACAAGTACAAGATTTATTTGAACAACGTTTTCCAGGTAGGCACCCACCAAGCAAGCCCGCTATTTGGAAAAATGTTCGGAAATACCAACATGAAGGAACATGCTTAAATCTAAATAAAGGTCGTTCGGGTCGTAGGAAAACCATAAGAACAGCAGAAAATATCGAAAATGTTCAGATGACACTTCTTCAAAATCCAAATGTATCAGTCAGAAAGAATGGGTTACAATTGTCAAAGTCAACATTTAACCGCATTGTTAAACATGACTTAAAATGGCATCCCTATAAGATGCATGTAAGACACCAGCTTCTTGAAACTGATTTTCCTCGTCGTAGACAATTTGTCGAATGGCTTCTCCATAAACCTGCTCGTTTCTTGGAAAACATTGTGATTGGTGACGAGGCAGCCTTTTTCATGAATGGAAAGGTAAATAGCCATAATATTCGACAATATGCGCCGCTGAACAACCCCCCAGCATTCAACTTTGACACACGTATTTGTCAGCAGAAAGTGTCTCTGTGGATCGGAATATGCGGGAATGGCTATCTTGTCGGCCCATTGTTTTACGACAATAACTTGAATGGTGCTGCCTACCTGAACATGATCAACGAACGGATCATCCCAGAACTCCTCCAGATTTACGGCAATCAATTCAATAGACTTTGGTGGATTCAGGACGGCGCACCAGCTCATAGACAGCTTGCTGTAAGAACAAAACTGAGAGAAAATTTTGGCAACCGCATTGTCGCGCTAAATCATGCAATTGAATGGCCCCCAAGATCCCCTGATTTAACACCGTGCGATTATTTCTTATGGGGATATCTAAAGAGTAAAGTGTATTCTATTCCACCGGAAAACATAAACCAGTTAAGAGATAGTATCACACGTGAAGTCAATTTACTTAAGGAAAATCACGAGTTGATCAAAAAAGTTGTGCAATCAATGCGATCAAAGGCGCAACTGTGCTTGGAAAGAAATGGAGGACATGTGGAAGGAAACGGTGCTTAGAAAATTAAAAAATAAATTTGTATTACCCATATGAAGAGGTGTTTTTGTTATTAATGGATTTAAATAAATTTGTTAATTTTAAACTTCGAAGTTTCATTATTTTACTTCCTTGCGCAAACATATTTTTGATAGCCTCCACTAAAACCATTAATGTATCAACTTCGTAAAGGAAATTTAATGAAATTTCCAGAATCGACAGATAAATAGTTGTTAAATAAAACATTTTTGCAGGACCCAAAAATCTCTAATAGTTTTTGAGTTATATTAATTCAAAGTACGGTTAACTTTTTTGGGGACACCCGGGTATAGGTTACAGAAAGAAAAAGAAAAAAAAAAATATATATATATATATATGCAATAAATAGAGAAGTAAAAATAAAAATTAAAAATTAAAGGATTATCAGAGAGGCATACAGATTTGTAAGGAAAAATATAGATTTTTAGCACAAGATCAAATGAATTATAAAAATACAAAATTTATACTGGAAATCTGCCCGGGTTTTAACACTTTGCCTTTTATGGTTAAGGTTTCGATGTATATAAAAATAAAATGAAAATTAAAAGTTAATAAAGTAGCATACAAGTTTACCAAAGATTTAGCGTTCTACCCTTCTTATCTAAATCTGTTTTGAAGGAATTCAAAACAACAGGATCGAGTTGAAAAAGACCTTTGCTTATGTTGAAGTTATTTGAAAGTTGGATAATGGCAGACTCAAGAATATTTCTATTAACAATGTTGCTAGAGTGGAATAAAACTGAAGCATTATTCCAATCAATACAGTGGGATAACTCTGACAAATGGACAAAAAGGGCACTGGACAACTGTCCTGTTCTAACGGAATATTGATGCTGTTTTATACGTGTGTGCAATTCCTTTCCCGTCTGACCTATGTAAAAGGAATCACATTGTTTACAACCAATTTTATAGATAATGCCTGAATTATTGGTAGGGCTATTTTTTACTATGATATTTTTCACAATATTGTTATATGAAAATACTACATTAATATCCAAAAGTTTAAGTACATTAGCAATGCCTAAAAAGCTTGGGAAAAATGGAAGTACTAAAATATTTTTTGACAAAGTACGAGTGTTATTATTGACACGATAGAAAGTTCGTTTTGCCTTGTTGAGACAAGATTCCATAAAGGCAGATGGATAACACAGATCACTTCCAATACCGTTGATTTTTTCTAATTCAGCATCGATGTATTCCGGACTGGCGATCCTAAGGGCGCGGAGAAACATTGATGAAAAATGGCCTTCTTAGTGGGGGTGTCATGTCCCGAGTAAAAGTGTACGTTGGACAAATTGTTTGTTGTTTTCCGATAGATACTAAACTTAAAACCTGAGCTTTCCCTATGTACACGCACATCCAAAAATGGGATTGAATTGTCTTGTTCCACTTCTAAAGTAAACTTAATGGAGGGGACTTGATCATTTAACTGAAGGAGGAAGTTATCCAGGTCACGATTCATGGGCCAGATACACAAAATATCGCCGACGTACCGCAACCAAGGGATGCCAACCCCCAGGATTCTCGGAATGTAAGTAATTTCGAAAAACTCCATATAAATATTGGAGAGGAGGGGCGATAAGCGGTTGCCCATGGCCATCCCAAAACTTGTTGATAATACTCGTTATTGAAAGTGAATTTACAGTCTTTGATGCAAAGCTTAATAAGTTCCAAAACAATGTGTGAAGGTAGTGGCAGGTCATACTTATGTAATTCTTGGGAGAGAAAGTCAAGCATATCGTCAATCGGCACTTTTGTAAACAATGAACAAACGTCAAAACTGATCAATCTATCGTTAGTTTCAGTACGTGCATTATTCAATTTTTCAGTAAGATCCATGGAATTTTTTACATGTGAATCAGAGATAGTTCCGAGAATGGGGGACAAGACATTGACAAGCCATTTGGAGAGTTTATAAGTAATAGAGCCCACCGAGCTAATAATATGCTTGACTTTCTCTCCCAAGAATTACATAAGTATGACCTGCCACTACCTTCACACATTGTTTTGGAACTTATTAAGCTTTGCATCAAAGACTGTAAATTCACTTTCAATAACGAGTATTATCAACAAGTTTTTGGGATGGCCATGGGCAACCCCTTATCGCCCCTCCTCTCCAATATTTATATGGAGTTTTTCGAAATTACTTACATTCCGAGAATCCTGGGGGTTGGCATCCCTTGGTTGCGGTACGTCGACGATATTTTGTGTATCTGGCCCATGAATCGTGACCTGGATAACTTCCTCCTTCAGTTAAATGATCAAGTCCCCTCCATTAAGTTTACTTTAGAAGTGGAACAAGACAATTCAATCCCATTTTTGGATGTGCATGTACATAGGGAAAGCCCAGGTTTTAAGTTTAGTATCTATCGGAAAACAACAAACAATTTGTCCTACGTACACTTTATTCGGGACATGACACCCCCACTAAGAAGGCCATTTTTTCATCAATGTTTCTCCGCGCCCTTAGGATCGCCAGTCCGGAATACATCGATGCTGAATTAGAAAAAATCAAACGGTATTGGAAGTGATCTGTGTTATCCATCTGCGTTTATGGAATCTTGTCTCAACAAGGCAAAACAAACTTTCTATCGTGTCAATAATAACACTCGTACTTTGTCAAAAAATATTTTAGTACTTCCATTTCTCCGGGCTTTTAGGCATTGCTAATGTACTTAAACTTTTGGATATTAATGTAGTATTTTCATATAACAATATTGTGAAAAATATCATAGTAAAAAATAGCCCTACCAATAATTCAGGCATTATCTATAAAATTGGTTGTAAACAATGTGATTCCTTTTACATAGGTCAGACGGGAAAGGATTTGCACACACGTATAAAACAGCATCATTATTCCGTTAGAACAGGACAGTTGTCCAGTGCCCTTTTTGTCCATTTGTCAGAGTTATCCCACTGTATTGATTGGAATAATGCTTCAGTTTTATTCCACTCTAGCAACATTGTTAATAGAAATATTCTTGAGTCTGCCATTATCCAACTTTCAAATAACTTCAACATAAGCAAAGGTCTTTTTCAAGTTGATCCTGTTGTTTTGAATTCCTTCAAAACAGATTTAGATAAGAAGGGTAGAACGCTAAATCTTTGGTAAACTTGTATGCTACTTTATTAACTTTTAATTTTCATTTTATTTTTATATACATCGAAACCTTAACCATAAAAGGCAAAGTGTTAAAACCCGGGCAGATTTCCAGTATAAATTTGTATTTTTATAATTCATTTGATCTTGTGCTAAAAATCTATATTTTTTCCTTACAAATCTGTATGCCTCTCTGATAATCCTTTAATTTTTAATTTTTATTTTTACTTCTCCGTTTATTGCATATACAGTATATGTATATATAGGTATATGTGTGTGTGTGTATATATATATATATATATATATTATTTATTTTATTTTTTATTTTTTTTCTTTCTGTAACCTATATATAGGCTGTATCTCTTGTATGTACTTCAGTGTTCCTGAGGATGTCATTAGACGAAAGCGCTGAGCACCATTTTGTGTTTCCTTTCCTTCGTGGTTTTATTCATCATATATATATTAGGGCGGATCGAAAATGAGGTTTTTAAACTTGTTTTCGAAATTCAAATATGGCTAGTGCGGAAAATATGTGGGTGCTATAGATAATGACTGTGCATAAATATTAGTCCTGCGAAATTATATCTTCAGGTGCCACAAAGCCGTCGAAAAAAGTGAAATATAATGATTTTCTTATATTTTGCATTAGTACAATAACTGAAACTTACTTGTTATTATTATATATTAAGTGTTCCAATTACCAAAATAGTTACTAAATTACGCAGCTCTTAGTTTATTTAGATCAATGTTCTTTTGATTAATGATCTAAATAATCCAGAACTCACCACGAGGAGGTGGCTGCGTGTCGAGCTCCACCCATGCCCTCCAACCACATCCTTGCGCATGTTTTTTTCTATTAACGTTTTATTTAAACTTTATATTCAGCTTTACTTTCGAATGATGGCATTTTTTTACGTGACTGAAGTGTTGATCTTATGAAGCCATCTCGCGCGTTCAATCCAAATACTTTTGATGATGCTTCAGTCACTAATTTTACCATTCTTTCTACTACTTGTGTATGACAAGGGAATTTCTTGAATGGAGGGGTACTCTTGTTTTCTATGAATTCTTCAATCTCATTTTCTGTCAGGTGTCTTGTCACAGGTGGTTCAGTGACAATGCATTTTTGCCAATTAATTAAATCAGTATAATCAGTAGCTTCAAATTGAATAACAGGTACTGTGAAAACGCTCACAACTTTTCCTTGTTGTTTGCCTTGCTTTCTTTATTCGCCTCCACGCTAATTCTCTTATGGCGCTGCGGTCATCATGAATCATTGATGCTAGAATATTTCTGGATTTGCAAAAAATGCATTTCTTTGTATAACAGGGTTTACAATATCCTTTACTTCGTCATTCAGTGTTCTTGTTAGTTCAATAGTTTTGAAAACATGTTTTGAGCCATTGACAAACGACATACTTTGCTTAATAGAAAACCACATTGGGATGTAGACCTTCATTATAAAAGAAGCAATGTTCATGAGGTTCTCAGATGGACTTACAGTTGAAACGTATAGACGAAGCAAACGATTTGCTGTAGTCAGCCATCGTGAATGTGCCATTTTGCCTGGACTACGATGAGCAAGATCTGGAGAGCAATATCCCTTTGTTATGGCCTGATGAATATCAATTAGATATTTTTGGTCGGTGCTAAGATCTTCACAGTCTACAGTCTTTCTCTTCTGATTTTACTCCTATCCACTACTTCAGATGTATTGTCAATAGAAACTTCTCCAATATCTTGCAATACTGCACTAACAATGAATGCTGCAGCTCGATCTGAAACTGCAGTCCTGTCACAAGCAGTAGCCACTGAAGGTAGATTTGTAGTTTTCCTTTTCTTGAATAATTGTTCTTCAGGTTGTTCGAGCTTTCTCTTCGAGCTAACTGGCTCTGGAAATGTATCGTCTGATATTTCGCCAGATTCACTTTCACTTTGATGTCGATGATGATAATTCAACATTTGTATCCTGCAATTTCTTCTGTGAAGATTCTTTGGTGAGCCTCACAGCTTCTTTTTGCTTTCTTAGCAACGTAGATGCTTTTTCTTTGAGAGTGTAATATCTACTCTATCAATAAACAGTTTTCTTTCACTCCTTTGATCTAAGAGGAACGTCACTTCTTCATTTGGAACCGTTTTTTCTTTGGACAAGAAGATTGTGTTAGTACTTTGCACTTGCACGCTGCAATGTCAAAAAGTTTCGTGTGTGCTTCTTTTTTGAACATATCAATCTTTGCTTTGTAAGCTTCAGAATTTTTTCTGCTTTGGTATGGCTTCATAATGACACGATACTTTTCGTGGTAGCTTCTGAACATTGTTTCAATTCGCCTGTCTGACAGAATTGGGACGGAAGCACTTTCCCAAATTGTTTTCAATTTAAACAACTTGTTCTAATATTTGAGATATTGAAGGATCTTTATTAGTATTCTGTTTCAAATCGTTTCTTACAAACAAGTAATATTTAAAAACTCCTTCGTATGTAGGAAGATTCCTGTGCCACAAATCTTCCCCCATACCAAACATGGGGCACTCAGTTGAGGCCCTGGTTGATTTTGCACAAACTCGAGACATTTTGAAAGTATACAAATCTGAAAAAGAAAGAGCTAATATCATTATACGTTAATTTCAGTTAATAGTACATGGCAAACTTAGGGCAACACAATACAGAAATGCAAAATATATAAGAAATATAGTTTAGACTATCTGAGTAACGCCAACAACAGAACACCCACCTGCTACGAGAGCGACAGCTACACTAAACCGAGGTACTCACGTGACAGCTGAGTGAGCTGACTATAGAAAGCTGTTTTTAGAGAATAGAAACTTTTTTTAAAGGTTGACTGAGCTATTTTTATACAAGTGTGAAAAATTCTTGTCTATTGTGCATCGTGGACTCTTCTGTAATTATTGGTTAAAATCTGCTTTTTTCAATTTTTTTCAATATTGAAGGTCATTGTGGCAACTGAAGATATTAATGTTATGATTTTAAATTTATACCAGCGTATTTCCTCACTACTCCACACATTTCCCACACTAGCCAATTTGAAAATTCGAAAAATGAGTTTTTCACTCCGCCCTAATATATATAGATATAGTGACGCTCATAAGCAATCGTACAGAAAAATATTTCAGTTATATTGAATTCGTCCTTATCTTTTGTACCATGCAAACGATCGTTATGAAAAGTTTACTGTTCGTTTTGAAAAATTTAACAAATAAAAAAATTAGTTCAACTCCAACATACATATAATGTAAAACAGAATTTGAGGAAAATAAAAAAAGAAGTTAAAATTCAAAAGTTTTCGTACATTTATTTACAAAGCTATTTCATACTTTGTGTCCACCTTTTGCTTGGAGGACTTCAATGATACGGTTTGGGTATTTTTCTACAAAGTTTCGACGTTTCTCAGTAGAAATTTTAGCCCATTCTTCTAAAGAAAATTGTTGCAATTTATTCAGATTCGAAGGGTTTCTTTTGCAGACACCTTTTTTCAAATTAAATTATAAATTCTCGATTAACCCAGTAACGCCCAGCGTCTTTTTTTGAGGACACATTTTAACATTACAATTTAGGTTAGAACTTAAAAGTGAAAATTTAAAATATTAATTTTTTATTTTTATCTGATACACAAAAATTTAAATTAAAAAATAAAAATTAATATTAAAAAATTTCACTTTTAAGTTCTAACCTAAATTGCAGTGTTAAAATGTGTCCTAAAAAAAGGACGCTGACTACATATGTAGTCATTGGGTCTAAATGAGTTAAATTGAGATCTGACTCTGACTGGACCACTCGAGAAGCTTGAAATTCTCTCGTTGAAGCCATTTCATGGTGCTCTTACTTTTATGTTTTGGATCATTATCCTGCTGCAGTACCCAATTGCGACCCATTCACAACTCCCGAATTGATGGCAATATATTTTTTTCGAAAATTTTCTGATATTTCTTCGAATTCAAGATTCCATTGATGACAGCAATGTTTCCTGGACCAGAAACATTAAAGCATCAACAAAGAAGCAAACTACCACCATCATGTTAACCGTAGGAAGGATGTTTTATTCCTCGAATGCAGTATTTGATTTTGGCCAAACATACCGTTGTTCGTTGTTCCCAGATAATTCAATTTTGGTCTCGTCTGTCCAGAGAACTTTCTTCCAGAATGCAAATCTATCATTTTGATGAGCCTTGGCGTACTTTAAACGAGTTTCTTTGTGCGCTTTTCATAGCAGAGGTTTTCTTCGTGTAACTCTTCCATTCAAACCATTCTTTCCCAATGTCCGACGTACAGTAGAGGGATGGACATCGATCTTAGACAGTCTTAATGTTTGGCAAATATCACCTGCAGTCACTCGTGGATTCGCAGCAGCCATTTTTTCAATCCGTTTAGCTGTACGTTCTGAAATCCTGCATGGTTGTTCACACCTTGGTAGAGTTTTGATTGTACATTTCTTTATAACTGAAGCAACCGTCGTAACTGGAACTCGAAGTTCTTTTCCAATCTTTCAATAACGCTTTCCAGATTCGTGTGCAGCAATAACGGATCTCTCAAGATCTGCAGACAGCTCTTTACCACGACGGCCCATTAGTTACTAATGGCTTGTACAGTCATCCGTCTTCCATGAAGATTCACAGAGAAAATTCTAGAATTCAGAATTGCCAAGTCTCTAAGCAATAAACAGCCAACTACTGATAAAAATTTCAAATTCTTGAAGCCAAAGGTGGACACACAAAGTATTAATAATTTTTTAAGTAAATATACTAGGGGCACTCAATATATTTTGCCCCACCCTTTTTTCTTAGCTAAATAATAGGCCATGGAGCTGAAATGTCTTTTGGGACGTCAGTTTGAACTTTCTGTGCTTCACATAACCAGATTTTTCCAGTTTGAACCTCCCCTCCTTGTATAAAATCGCTTTTAAACGCCCTTGCATAAAACCGCTTTTAAACGCCCTTGTATAAAACCGATGGTTAACGCAGTTTCGAAAATAGCGTCTGACAGTGATGTGCGTCGTAAACAGAGAGCTGTTATCGAGTTCTTAACCGTAGAGAAGGAAACAGTTGGAAATATTCACAAATGTCTGCAAAACGTTTACGGAGATGCTGTTGTTGATCGAAGCACAGTTGGACGCAGGTATAAACGTGTGAGATCATCGGAGAGAGAGGGAGAGCCAGCCTCGATGATGAGCCACGCAGCGGTCGCCCGGCATCAGCTGGATATCTCACACTGTGCAACGTGCTAACAGCATCATTCGATCAAATCAGCGCGTCACATACAACGAGCTATCACTGTAGCTAGGAATTAGTGAAGGAAGTGTGAATAATTCAGCAACTGGGATACTCAAAAGTGTGTTCACGGTTTGTTCCTCGCGAACTTACTGAAGATCACAAAGCCCAAAGAAAAGAAATTACTTCTGAGTCGTTGTTTCGATACGAGACAGAAGGGGATGACTTCCTTTCACGAATTGTGACTAGGGATGAGACTTGGGTACACCACTTTGAACCTGAAACAAAACGCCAATCTACGGAGTGGCATCACGCAGACCCCCCACGCAAGAAAAAGTTCAAAATGGCTCCCTCTGCAGGAAAGGTTATGGCCACCATCTTCTGCGACATGAAAGGGGTGATTCTGACGGACATTATGAAGAAAGGACAATCAACTCAGAGGCATATATTGCTACCCTACAGTGACTCCAGAGACGTATAAAGCGAGTTCGACCGGAGAGAAAACTGGAAGACGTCCTTCTTTTGCGCGATAACGCAAGACCACACAACACTTTGCAAACAGCCCGGATGCTATTCGTGGAAGAAAGTTTCAGTGACGATGAAGTTGTTGAGGAGGTTAAGAGGTGGCTCCAGCCGAACCCAGCGGACTTTTACCAGCAAGGAATAAAGGGCCTTGTTTCGAGATGGAGGAAAGCTGTAGAAAAGGATGGAGACTATGTGGAAAAATAAAAACTTGTTAAAAAGGTATGTAACTACTTGTGTACAAAATTTGTGGAACTTACAAGGAAACTTGGAAAGAAAAATAAAAAGGTGGGGCAAAATATATTGAGTGGCCCTCGTACGAAAACATTTGCATTTTAACTATTTTTTTTATTTTCCTCAAATTTTTTGACGTTTTACATTATACGACGATATTGGAGTTAAACTAATGTTTTGTTTGTTAAACTTTTCCAAAGGAACGGTAAACTTTTCATAACTTTCCTATGTATGTACAAAGGATAAGGACGAATATAACTGAAATATTTCTCTGTACGAAAGCTTATGAGCGCCATTGTGTGTGTCGAAAGTCTGGATCCATAGGAAAATATTTATTTTAATACATAAATTACAACAAATGGTAAATACTTAAAATGAATATCAACTTTAACTCGTAAATGCGTATCCGTGATACTGTACAGTAGTTCGTACTCCAGTATAAATACTCAAATACTTTTTTTATTTCAGCCCAGAAATGGCTTCGAATCTAACAACTGAAGACCGGGTAGAACTTGTGCTCATGTACGAAAGACAGGGCGCTACACACAGAGAAGTTGCTACCGAATTCAATAGAAATCTTCCTGATAAGCATCCAGTAACACATGCGACTGTTGGCAAGTTGTTTAAACGTTTCAAAGAAACAGGAAGTGTACATGATCGACGGCGTTCTGGTCGTCCAAAAACTGCAACTGATGAAAATACCTCTGCAATGGTATGTGAAATTTTAACGAATAGTCCAGTAAAGTCAACAAGAAGATTATCAAATGAAACACGCATCTCGAGAATCAATTCGAAGAATTATTAAGAATCATAAATTCCATCCCTAAGTGTCTCGATGTCAGAGGCCGCCAATTTGAGCATTTGTTATAATTTGTTGTTTATACTGGAGTATTTACGCATTTACGAGTTAAAGTTGATATTCATTTTAAGTATTTACCATTTGTTGTAATTTATGTATTAAAATAAATATTTTCCTATGGATCCAGACTTTCGGCCCACCCTGTATATATCAAAGCTATTGACATCTCCTTAGGGAAACGGAGCTTCCAGATGAAAAGAAGGACCACCACGACAGCAAACATTTTCGTTTATTTTTGTACTTCAGACGTTTCGACAAATCTTTTGTCATCATCAGTGAATTATAAACCTTAAAACCTTAAACAAAATAAAAATAAATAATTAAAATTACGTTAATATAAAAGGAATTAAAATTATTAAAATTAAATTAAATTAAAATTATCTCAACTGGTAAATACACAATAATTACGTCAACCTCTATATTCTGCAGATACTGAGAGAAAACTGTATGAATATCAGGTACAGTGGAAGATATAATATATCTATGAAAGTAGGTTGGTTGGTTAGTTAGAAGAGCTGTAATTTGTAAGACGAACTATTGTTGTTAATGGAGGGTTTGTTTCTATAGAGGTACAAAGATTCTAAAATTCGGAGTTCTGTAAGGTTACTGCACAGAGCTTCGACGGTTTCAGATCATTGATGATATAGACTCCTAAGTCTTTCTCTAGATCGGTCTCAGTCAAGTTCCTTCCCAAGAAAGAGTAATCGGTCTTCGGGTTTTTATAACCTATGTGCATTACCTTACATTTGTGCAAGTTGAGTGGCATCTGCTAAGTAGCAGACCATTCGCCCAACCTCTCAAGATCATTTTCAAGCGTTCTTACGCCCTCCTTAGTACCTACACTACTTCCTAATTTCGTATCGTCTGCAAATTTGGAAATTGTACTCAGGAGCCCGACGTCTATATCGTTAATATAGATGATAAAAAGTAAAGGACCCAGAACGGAACCCTGTGGGACACCACTGGTGACGGGCGCCCACTCCGAAGCCACTCCATTTATTACCACTCTGCTTTCTATTTTTAACCAATCCTCAATCCAGTTGGAAACAAGCCCGGTGATTCCTAGTCCTCTGACTTTAGCCATCAATCTCGCGTGAGGGACTTTGTTAAAGGCTTTTTGAAAGTCGAGATACACTATATCTATTGCCCTACTTGCATCGTATAGAGCAGTGTTCTTCAACCTTTTATAACTTCATGCACCCCTAAGCCAGGCTTTGAGAAACCCATGCACCCCAGAAGGAAAACTGCCACAAATTTGCATGTTTACTCCACCTTTGTGCTTTATTTTCAGAACTAACACAGTACACACATTCACATACTGTAGTATGAATACAATTATTTTTTCCTTACACACGGTATATTTAAACATTAAGAAGCAAAAAATAAAATACAAATAATAGCAAACATTTTATACATAAAATAAAACAGTTACCTAATAGTTATAAAGGTGTTAGATTTAGAAAATAAAGATAAATAACTAACTAAACTAGAAAAGAAAAGATTAATTAATGAATACTATTGGCATTGAACACCATTCAATGAACTCTACTGATTGCACATCTTTCAATGAATACTACACCATTCAATGGCTGGCCTACTGCTGCATTACTCCTACGATGTTTTCAAAACGAGGTATTATTCCACTCTCCAGCGCCCCCCGTCATCAAAGAATCGACATCGGGCAACAGGTTTCTCTTTTTGGTTTTGATGTCCATCAGGTTGGAGAAGCCTCTCTCTGCCAGGTACGTCGTTGCCATCCGCACAAGAAAGGTCATGACCTTCTGGGCAAGTCCTTGGTAGTCCGGAATTCCCAAAAGTGAGACCCAGAAATCTCCATAATAGGAGAATTCTAGGAATGATGACTTCTGTGCAAAATATGTTGACAGTTCTTGGAGTATAGTCATCAACGAATCCAGATTGGCAGATCTGACATTGGCTGAGACAAAAAGATTCACAATCCACATACATTCTTCCAGTGCTCTTGTCTCGTGATCAGGGAAATAAAGACTGAAGTTCTCTTTCAGAGTTTTTCAGATGGAGGATAACAAATCCTTCATAGTTTCCTCCAGCGAGAGAGACCCCACTTCCCAGTTGCACTCCCTCAAGAATTGATCAAGGGAGGAAAAATCAGTGAAGTCCTTTGTTTCAATTCTCCTTTTCCAGAGCTCTATCTTCAGTTTGAAAGCTTCAACCTTACCAGTCACGTCGAACATATCCCCGCCGTTGCCTTGGAGGGAAAGGTTCAACCGGTTCAACTGATCAAAGATTATAGCCATGTAGCAACCCAGTAGTTGTCTCGGAGCTTGAAAGCCTTCTCATCTACTTCTTCTGTCAGAAACACACACAATTCTTCTCTCAAAGAAATAAATCTGTTTAGCACTTTGCCACGAAACAGCCAGCGAACTTCTACATGAAGGAAGAGCTTAGTAAACTCGGCATCCACCTCCTTGCAGAGCTGTTCAAACATGGGAGACGTCTTTGCCTTTGCATGGATATTATTCACAATCTTTACCACATCGTTGAGGATTTCTTCCAAATCCTTTTTCTTCACATAAAATCCATCATCAGCATCACATGGCAGTAACTTCTTAGCAGCCAGTGTCTCCCGATGTATTATGCAGTGAATCTAAGAGCAATTGAGAGCATCACCCTTCATTTTTGTAGTAACACCATTCTTGCTTCCAACCATCGGTGCATCTCCATCTGTGGTGATAGAAGCACATTTATTCCAGCTCAGATCATTTGTGTCCATAAATTCATTCACCTTGATGAAAATTGCCTCAGCTGTTATCTGCACACCAACTGGTAAGCAGAATAAGACATGTTCGACTATTTTCTTCGATTGAATATCAGGAAAGCGGCCGTTAGCTAAAGGTTGAGCCACATTTCCAATGTCAGTGGATTCGTCGAACTGTACACCAAACCAGGGTGCTCCTCTGAGCTTCGTGAGCAGTTGATCCTTCAAATCTTCAACGACTGTCACAGATCGACGTTTCATTGAGGTGTATGAATGCGGAACATTCGGCACCTTGTCACCTGCTTTCTTCCCCCCATGAAGACACTGGGCAGCTATTTCCAAGCATGGAAGAATGATTTTCTCGGCTTTTGTGAAAGGCTTCTTAGATTTCATGAGAACATGTGATATATTCACTTATGCCATGAGCAAGGGCTTCTCTTCCCTTCCTCGATGGACAACAATGTCATCGAAAGAGTTTTGTTGCTCTATAAGTTCAGCTAGAGTTGCTTCGAAGAACTCCTTTGACTTGTTTTTATGGTCCCCGTGTTGCATTTTGAGATGAGAAAGCAGCTTGGAGGGTGCAAGACTCGGATTTTGATACTTCACAGAACAGAAGAGACACTGAGCGGCTGGATAAGGATTCCGATCTTCATCCTTGGGCAAATGAAATCCATACTTGACGTAGTCATCACTTCACTTCCGTCTCTTTGGTTTCGGTGGATTGGATAAGCCCGATGACTGTTGCACTTTCCGCTTTAAATTCGTTTCACTACCAATGATATGATCTTCCTGTTCCTCGTCAGAATGACTGACAGTGAAATTTCCATCATCTGTGTTGGACCTTTCATGCAATATCACAGGCTGTTGTTCTTCAATAACAACAGTTTTCTTGAAATATTTAAAAAGAGCCATCTGCAGGGAAGAAAAAATCTAATTAGGCCTATTATATATTATGATTTACGTTTAAAATATATACACCACAGTCAACGAACACCACACTCTCATCCATGACTACGCTATCTGCACTAGAAATAACTCTAAATGGCATAAGCCTTCATAAATCACCTGAAATGTGTCAATATTCCAGCACATAACTTGTTATATCTTTTCAACACTTTATGACTAGTTGACAAAAACGTACAATATACAGCACATCCAACATTTTTCTCCAAAAAACTCCTTTAGTACTGTGCATCCCCTATGCACACTGTTCATGCCATGCATCCCGTCAGTTCCATGTACCCCTGGAAAGATCTCATGCACCCCGGTTAACTATCACTGGTATAGAGTATGCATAATGCATATTATGGAAAAACTCTAACAGGCTTGTCAGACAGGAGCTATGTCTCCTAAATCCATGTTGAGAATAAAAAATTGGATTGTTACATTCAAGGTGATACACAATACGTTCAGTAATGATGGATTCCAACAGTTTGCCGACAATTGATGTTAAACTGATCGGGCGGTAATTACAAGGATTTTCTCTATCACCCTTTTTAAAGAGTGGTGTTACATTTGCTAACTTCCAGTTGGGTGGAACTTTTCCTAACTTGATTGATTGTTTGACTATGATTACTAACTCGTCAACAACATTGTGGCTAACCTTTTTTAATACCCTTGGAAGAAATAAGTCGGGACCAGGTAATTTGTATTTATTAATCTTGTCAATTACTGTAATTGCTGTACCTCATGTCTCATAAAACGTATGGTCTCTGCGGGATGGTCATCGGAGTGAGGCAACTCTAGCTTCTTCATCACGTTTGGCTGATCTAATGTAGGTTCATATTGTTTTCTGAATTAGTCTGGTTGAAATGTGACTTAAGTAGTTTGTAGGCTCTATTTCTTTCCGTGATAGCATTGCTAATTTCGTTGTTAAAACATTTTCGGCGACTTTGTTGACAAGGAAATTATTTTAGTAGGTATAAAAGCGTTCTGTAATATTCTAAATTGATTCTTATATGAGCTCCAGGTGACATTGACATCCTCACATCCTCACTTATTAGAACTTCAAGGGTGTCTAAACTACTTCGAAAGCTTTTAAAATTTGCTCTGGAAAAATCCAGTCTTTCATAAGTCTTTTCGAGTGTATTAACTCGAATCGAATCCTGAGCTCAAACCTAATCAAATTGTGATTGCTGTTATTCACATTTTCACCAGTAGTCAGGTTAGAGAGAGTTACAAGGAGTTACAAGGAAAAGAAGTACCTCAAAAGGCCTTGCGGCCCATACCGAGGAGGTACCAATGGCAACGGGTGTCAGGGAAAATTTTCTACACACTCAAATAGTGTGCAAGATTTGGTCTAACCTTTTCTTGAAATGATCCACAGAGGAACTGTTCACAACTTCTGGAGGTAACCTGTTCCACGTGTCACAGATCTTATAGGTAAAGTAATTCCCACACCACTAGTCCTAACCGTTTCAAATCCAACTTCCAACCATTGTTGCGAGTTGGGTTATCATTTAAACGAAACATGCTTCTAAAATCGACATCGTTGAACCCGCGTAAGAGCTTGAAAACCACGATGAGTTGACCGCGCAGCTCCGAATTTCCAGCGAAAAGAAGTCAGAGCGCGTAAGCGTCGATTGTAGCCCATATACATAACGGAAGGGATTAACTTTGTGGCCCTCAACTGCACTCGCTCCAGCCTCTCAATATCTTTCCTGAGGGTGGGCGACCAGAACTGCACAGCATACTCCAGGTGCGGCCGAACCATGGAATTGTACAGAGAGAGCACAATCTCCTTGTTCTGAAACTGAAATTGCCTCCTGATATAACCCAACAGCTTCTGGGCTTTCTTTTCCACCTCTACGCACTGTTTGGTAAACTTAAGGTCGCTGCTAATTAGCACACCCAAGTCCTTTGCCACATCAGTGGCTTTGATATTACTCCCCAATATGGAGTAGTCCGACTTGGGATTGGCGTAGCCAATGTGCATAACGTTGCATTTACCCAAGTTAAACGGCATTTGTCATTTTTCGGACCACTCTTCTATCCTACGTAGGTCCGCACGCATTCGCTCGATCGCCTCCGGCGTCCCAACATTCTCTTAACTACCTTAATTCCCAACATAAAAACATTAAGTTCACCAAAGAAGACAAATCCAATAACACCTTACCCTTCCTAGATATTACAATAACTAAACAAAACAACAAATTCAGCACTTCCATATATCGAAAACCCACGTACACAGGCCTAGGTACTATTTCCTAAGCCACACCCCTTCGCTATATAAAATAAACAGTATTAAAATTTTAATCCACCGCGCCTATCATCTATGCTCTTCGTACTTATCCTTCCACCATAAAATAGAGTTCATTCATAACTTCAGCATTAATAACTCCTTCCCAAAACATCTGTTACAATCTTTAACCAGAAACTTTCTTAATAATATTTATCACCCCCCCCCCCTTAAAGTTCCCACTGTTAAAAAAGACGTACAATATTTTTCATCCCCTATTACGACCACATTAGCCACAAAATACTTTCAGAACTCCGTCTCTTACTCACCCTACTTTATCCCCAAATTAAATTTCATTTCGCCTTCACCAACAACAATAGTATCAAATCTTACCTCAACCATAAAGAAAAAACACCCCAGCCACTTGCTTCGTCCACTATCTACGCTTTTAATTGTGTTCGCTGCAAAGCGAACTATATTGGCAGTACCATCCTCCAATATGAAACAAGAGTGGACAAGCATCGTGGGATTTCTACAAGAACTTCACAGCCCTTGAACAAACCCTCCAAATCAGCAATAAGGGATCATTGCCACCTTCACAACCACCCGTTACTTCCCTCCAATTTCAAAATCGTTAATTCAGCCAACCAACTACTCGACCTCCGCATACTTGAGTCCCTTTATATCCTCAGTATCCAGCCAACCCTTAACGACTACAGTTCCGCTTTCAATTTAAACTCAAAAGAAATCCACCATCACTCCGCCTGGCTCCATCTTTCTAATATGGAATTTTTTCAACAAGCAACCATTCCCAATCTTCTGTACAATTAGTCTCTCATTACGTTAACAATTTGGTAAGAACCCCCTCAATTCTGTTTCACCTTTTAACCGTTTTATATTTCACTTATTGTCCTTACTTTTATACTTTATATCATTTCATTTTTAATCTTCTAATTTAATATATATTGTAACCATACTATTAATTCTCGCTAATTATCACTAATTGTCGCGTCATTTTAATATATTGTTCGTTTTTGTTTATTATACTTATTTATTTCTATTTGTTTTTAAACTTTTTAGCGTTCATGATGGAAACTGAACTTTTCCGAAACGTCTGTAAATAAACATGTGCCATCTTTTTATCCTCCTATTCCTCGCTATAATTAAGCGTCGTTCTTTATGTTAATTATACTGCGTGTTCTTTGCAGTTAAAATGTATATAAGGTGCGGCATGCGGGAGGTGCCCCCCTCGGGGCATTGGTTTCTGCGCGTATGTAGGAGAATTACGACTTCTGATCGAGTGAGGACCATGGTGTAGTGGTTATCATATCTGACCGGCAATCGGAAGATCCCGGGTTCGATTCCCGGGTGGTTACCTCATTTTTTCATTGTTCGTTCTCCCTCCTCATCTTGCGCGGAATGTTCTCCTATACAAGCGTCGTTCTTTACTATATATATATATATATATATATATATATAAGGGATGGGAAACTGAATCGAACTGGAATCGATAAACTGATAAAACCGATATTATTTTATGAACTGAAATCGAGAAAAACTCGAACTGAAAAAAAATCTGACAACTAAAATCGAAATTCGAACTGAAATTGAAAAACAATAAAAACTGAAATCTGAATTCGAATAAATTAAAAAATAATAGTTTTGCGTTTCAGTTTTGAGGAGCATTTGGATTGCAAAAAATATAAATAACGTGAATACGTGAATTATTTTTCTTTTTGGCGACTTAACATTTGTATGGATTTAAAATATCCATTTATCCTTTAATTCGATGTGGAACGGCTTTTAGTTTCGTTAGTGTGGAACGGCTTTTTTCTCTTTTCAGATTGATTTTAAGTCTTCAAAGAAACAATTTGTTGCCCGAAAACATTGACAATATTTTAATTGTTCACTCTAATTTTAACATGTGCGTTTACGAGGTATTTGTAGTTTGTATATAATAAACAGAGGTGCATTTAATTGTTTTTTTCCCTTTTCTAATACTATTACACTGTGTAACACTGATTCTGTTTATATAGAATTTTTTATGTTTTTATAAGTATTTGTGGGCGCTGAGTCCAAATCTGGCCTTGGTTTGTGTGTATCATCAGTGGTTTCAGAGATAATCCATTTTTCATGTTTTACCAGTATAATGTTATTATGGGGGTAGCAATATCAGAATAATCAGGAATTGTTGAGAACAATCCGGATGTTCTTTGACAGTTTCTTGCTCTAGAAATTGCCCGAAACTTCCACTGTGCTATATAAAGAAGAGCGCAGAGTCTGAGAAGTCAGTAAGTGTGAGCACACAAAGAAAGCAGATTGTTTGTCTGATGGTTACCAGCACTGAGGTACTGTGTTTCTGTGCTTCTCTGTGCTGACGATTTGAGTGTTATCGATCCTTTTTTATTGCGAACATTATTTCAGTGTTGTGAATACATCTTTTTTCTGGAATCTGTAATCTGTTGCAGATTTAATAACTCTTCTCTCTATATCTGCAGGTTATGATTAATGTAGTACAGTTTGGTAAAGAGAATGGCAACTAGAGCTTGTAAACACTTGCCGGATATATTCTGCTACGTTTGTGGGTATTACATAGGCCCCAAGCAAGTATCGCACAAGATTGTGAAAGGCACCAAGTTCTGGATCGCGTATCAGCTCTATTTTGGTATGCCTATGGGTGACCAAGATAAGCCCTGGGCACCCCATGTGATCTGTGGAAGCTGCCGCTCCACACTTGAAGGGTGGCTGCGGGGAGTACGCAAGGCAATGCCCTTTGCGGTACCCAGAATATGGAGAGAACCAAAGAGCCACCACGACGATTGCTACTACTGCATGATAGATGTTTCTAAGTACAGGAAAGTTAAGGGAAGGCAGACTCTTCAGTATCGAAGCATAGCGTCGTCCATAGCTCCTGTACCACATGGCGAAGGTCTTCCAATACCACGTCCACCAGAACAGGTATCTATCTATTGCTTTACCTTCTGTATTTACAGACTGTAGGTCATTATGTGTCGATTTTTCTTAGTACTGATGCTCTTCTACATATATAGCTATGCCTATATTTTGTTTCTTTGCTTTGCAGGTTGAAAATGAGGATGCAGCTAGCTCATCTGAGATGTCGGCTGGTGAGGACAGTCATGATGAAGAATATACAGTAACTTTCGGTACAAACCCTCATTTTCCAAATCAGAGGGAATTGGACGACTTAATTAGAGATTTGGGTCTGACGAAATCAGGGTCTGAGCTTCTGACCTCCAGACTCAAAGAGTGGAATTTGCTTGGAGAAGACTGCAAGAGCACTGTATACCGAAAGCGGCATGAAGAGTTTGCAAGGTTTTACGATGTCAATGGCTCTCTCTGTTATTGCAGCGAGGTTAATGGTCTATTCACAGCTATTGGGTTAACACATATACCCTCAGAGTGGCGCCTGTTTATTGACAGTTCATCTCGGAGTTTAAAAGCTGTTCTACTCCACAGTGGGAACAAATATCCATCTATACCAGTTGCACATTCTGTTCAAATGAAAGAGGACTATGAAAATGTAAAACAACTGCTCACTCAAATCAGGTATGAACAATATAACTGGGACGTGTGTGGTGATTTCAAAATGATTGGTTTCCTGTTAGGATTACAAGGAGGGTTTACTAAATATTCATGTTTTCTTTGCCTGTGGGATAGCAGGGCTTCAACTGAACACTATAAAACAGTTCAGTGGCCTCCACGTGAAGGACTGCAACCAGGAAAGTACAATGTACTGCTCACTCAAATCAGGTATGAACAATATAACTGGGACGTGTGTGGTGATTTCAAAATGATTGGTTTCCTGTTAGGTTTACAAGGAGGGTTTACTAAATATTCATGTTTTCTTTGCCTGTGGGATAGCAGGGCTTCAACTGAGCACTATAAAACAGTTCAGTGGCCTCCACGTGAAGGACTGCAACCAGGAAAGTACAATGTACTCAGGGAACCTCTTGTGAAGCCTGACATAGTTCTGCTACCACCTCTCCATATTTAGTTGGGTCTAATTAAGCAGTTTGTAACTGCGTTAGACTTTGGAAGGGAAGTTTTCCAACAGATTCGGGTCATGTTCCCTAAACTCTCTGAGGCCAAAGTCAAGGCTGGCATCTTTGTAGGACCACAAGTCAAGGCGCTGTTGAATTCAAAGAACCCTGAAGCCAAGATGACTCCGATCGAAAAAGAGGCTTGGTGTGCTTTCCTTGATGTGGTTCGTGGGTTTTTAGGCAACCATAAAGCACCAAACTATAAGGAGTTAGTGTCAAACTTGATTAAGTGCTATGGCAAAATGGGGTGCCGTATGTCTTTAAAATTACACTATCTGCATTCACATCTAGACTTTTTTCGTGATAACCTGGGCGATGTGAGTGAAGAATATGGCGAAAGATTCCATCAAGATATTCAAACGATGGAGAAAAGGTACCAGGGCCATTGGGATGCTTCCATGATGGGACACTACGTATGGTCGCTGATCAGAAAGGATAAGAATATTCATACGCGGAAGTCGCCTTCTTCAGTGCATTTTTAAGGAACGCACACTGCATAACGAGGCTTGTTATTCTCTTATCGGTTCTCCTCATGATATATATTATATCCTTTGCACCATTTTGGGTTTGTCAAACAATTTTGGCTCAATAAACATTAATTTCCAATAGTGTTTTTATTTTCAGAAAATATTTATGTTAGCCTTCTTTATATACTTTGCCATATGAAAAGTGTGATAACCTATATTTTTGAAACGGTTGATGATAGAGCAAAACCAATATCATTTTTGGAATCAGCGCCCCGAAATAATTAAGAAACGACAGAAGAAATCACAATAAACAGAACATTTTTCAAATTTTTTTACCCAGTGTTATTTATATATTTTATACATGTCGTGTGCTTTAAAATTTAGAAAGTGTACGAATTAATAAAACATTTCGAATTGAAAGTTTTTTGTTAAATAAAACTTTATGTGAAAGAAATGAAACGAATGAGTAAAAAAAAAGGTGTTTCGTGCTGATTCAGTTGGCTATAGATGCTTACATGTTTAATCATACAAAAGTAAAGATAGTTACTAAAGCAAATTGCTCTCTTTGAAAAACAGAAATCGAATGCAAATCTAAAATTAAATCTGTATTTGTCAATAGGGTACCCGCAGACTCTTCAGTATCCAAGCATAGCGTCGTCCATAGCTCCTGTACCACATGGCGAAGGTCTTCCAATACCACGTCCACCAGAACAGGTATCTATCTATTGCTTTACCTTCTGTATTTACAGACTGTAGGTCATTATGTGTCGATTTTTCTTAGTGCTGATGCTCTTCTACATATATAGCTATGCCTACATTTTGTTTCTTTGCTTTGCAGGTTGAAAATGAGGATGCAGCTAGCTCATCTGAGATGTCGGCTGGTGAGGACAGTCATGATGAAGAATATACAGTAACTTTCAGTACAAACCCTCATTTTCCAAATCAGAGAGAATTGGACGACTTAATTAGAGATTTGGGTCTGACGAAATCAGGTCTGAGCTTCTGACCTCCAGACTCAAAGAGTGGAATTTGCTTGGAGAAGACTGCAAGAGCACTGTATACCGAAAGCGGCATGAAGAGTTTGCAAGGTTTTACGATGTCAATGGCTCTCTCTGTTATTGCAGCGAGGTTAATGGTCTATTCACAGCTATTGGGTTAACACATATACCCTCAGAGTGGCGCCTGTTTATTGACAGTTCATCTCGGAGTTTAAAAGCTGTTCTACTCCACAATGGGAACAAATATCCATCTATACCAGTTGCACATTCTGTTCAAATGAAAGAGGACTATGAAAATGTCAAACAACTGCTCACTCAAATCAGGTATGAACAATATAACTGGGACGTGTGTGGTGATTTCAAAATGATTGGTTTCCTGTTAGGTTTACAAGGAGGGTTGACTAAATATTCATGTTTTCTTTGCCTGTGGGATAGCAGGGCTTCAACTGAGCACTATAAAACAGTTCAGTGGCCTCCACGTGAAGGACTGCAACCAGAAAAGTACAATGTACTCAGGGAACCTTTTGTGAAGCCTGACATAGTTCTGCTACCACCTCTCCATATTTAGTTGGGTCTAATTAAGCAGTTTGTAACTGCGTTAGACTTTGGAAGGGAAGTTTTCCAACAGATTCGGGTCATGTTCCCTAAACTCTCTAAGGCCAAAGTCAAGGCTGGCATCTTTGTAGGACCACAAGTCAAGGCGCTGTTGAATTCAAAGAACCCTAAAGACAAGATGACTCCGATCGAAAAAGAGGCTTGGTGTGCTTTCCGTGATGTGGTTCGTGGGTTTTTAGGCAACCATAAAGCACCAAACTATAAGGAGTTAGTGTCAAACTTGATTAAGTGCTATGGCAAAATGGGGTGCCGTATGTCTTTAAAATTACACTATCTGCATTCACATCTAGACTTTTTTCGTGATAACCTGGGCGATGTGAGTGAAGAATATGGCGAAAGATTCCATCAAGATATTCAAACGATGGAGAAAAGGTACCAGGGCCATTGGGATGCTTCCATGATGGGACACTACGTATGGTCGCTGATCAGAAAGGATAAGAATATTCATACGCGGAAGTCGCGTTCTTCAGTGCATTTTTAAGGAACGCACACTGCATAACGAGGCTTGTTATTCTCTTATCGGTTCTCCTCATGATATATATTATATCTTTTGCACCATTTTGGGTTTGTCAAACAATTTTGGCTCAATAAACATTAATTTCCAATAGTGTTTTTATTTTCAGAAAATATTTATGTTAGCCTTCTTTATATACTTTGCCATATGAAAAGTGTGATAACCTATTTTTGAAACGGTTGATGATAGAGCAAAACCAATATCATTTTTGGAATCAGCGCCCCGAAATCATTAAGAAACGACAGAAGAAATCACAATAAACAGAACATTTTTCAAATTTTTTTACCCAGTGTTATTTATATATTTTATACATGTCGTGTGCTTTAAAATTTAGAAAGTGTACGAATTAATAAAACATTTCGAATTGAAAGTTTTTTGTTAAATAAAACTTTATGTGAAAGAAATGAAGCGAATGAGTAAAAAAAAAGGTGTTTCGTGCTGATTCAGTTGGCTATAGATGCTTACATGTTTAATCATACAAAAGTAAAGATAGTTACTAAAGCAAATTGCTCTCTTTGAAAAACAGAAATCGAATGCAAATCTAAAATTAAATCTGTATTTGTCAATAGGGTACCCGCCCAAAAAATAATATAAATAGTTAAAAGAAATTCATAAAGAAATCTGAAATAAACGGAATCGAAATTTAAATTGAATCGAACCGAAAAATATAAAACTTGAATCGAAAAATAAACTCAAATCGAAAAAAATTAAAAACTGAAATCGAAACTGAAATCGATATTTTTGCAAACTTAAACTGAAATCGAAAACTGGACTTAAAAATTTATCAGTTTCCCATCCCTGATATACAGTATATATGATATATATATATATATATATATATATATATATATATATATATATATATATATATATATATATATATGATGAATAAAACCACGAAGGAAAGGAAACACAAAATGGTGCTCAAGCGCTTTCGTCTAATGACATCCTCAGGAACACTGAAGTATATAAAAAGGTTAAGCCTATATATAGGTTACAGAAAGAAAAAAGAAAAATAAATAACATACATACACCACACACACATATATATATATATATATACATACATATCTATATATACAAATACATACATACATACATACATACATATATACAATAAACAGAGAAGTAAAAATAATAAAAATTAAAAATTAAAACCTTAAAGGATTACCAATGAGGCGTACAGATTGTAAGGAAAAATATCGATTTTTAGCACAAGATCAAATGGATTATAAAAATACAAATTTATACTGGGACTCTGCCGGGTTTTAACACAATGCTGCCTATGGTCAGGTTCGATATATATAAAAAAAAAAAAATAAAAAAAATGCAAATTAAAAGTTAATCGATTTTAGCACAAGATCAAATGGATTATAAAATACAAATTTATACTAGAACTCTGTCGGGTTTTAAACATTTCTGCCTATGGTCAGGTTTCGATATATATAAAAAAATAAAATGCAAATTAAAAGTTAATAAAGTAGAAGACAAGTTTACCAAAGATTTAATGTTTTACACTTCTTATCTAAGTCTGCTTTAAGGAATTCAACATAACAGGATCGAGTTGAAAAAGACCTTTGCTTATGTGAAGTTATTTGAAAGTTGGATAATGGCAGACTCAAGAATATTTCTATTAACAATGTTGCTTGAATGGAATAAAACTGAAGCATTATTCCAATCAATACAGTGGGCTAACTCTGACAAATGGACAAAAAGGGCACTGGACAACTGTCCTGTTCTAACGGAATATTGATGCTGTTTTATACGTGTGTGCAAATCCTTTCCCGTCTGACCTATGTAAAAGGAATCACATTGTTTACAACCAATTTTATAGATAATGCCTGAATTATTGGTAGGGCTATTTTTTACTATGTATTTTTCACAATATTGTTATATGAAAATACTACATTAATATCCAAAAGTTAAGTACATTAGCAATGCTAAAAAGCCCGGGAAAAATGGAAGTACTAAAATATTTTTTGACAAAGTACGAGTGTTAATATTGACACGATAGAAAGTTCGTTTTGCCTTGTTGAGACAAGATTCCATAAACGCAGATGGATAACACAAATCACTTCCAATACCGTTGATTTTTTCCAATTCGGCATCGATGTATTCCGGACAAACAATTTTCCTACGTACACTTTACTCGGGACATGATACCCCCATAAGAAGGCCATATTTTTCATCAATGTTTCTCCGCGCCCTTAGGATCGCCAGTCCGGAATACATCGATGCCGAATTGGAAAAAATCAACGGTATTGGAAGTGATTTGTGTTATCCATCTGCGTTTATGGAATCTTGTCTCAACAAGGCAAAACGAACTTTCTATCGTGTCAATATTAACACTCGTACTTTGTCAAAAAATTTTTAGTACTTCCATTTTTCCCGGGCTTTTTAGGCATTGCTAATGTACTTAAACTTTTGGATATTAATGTAGTATTTTCATATAACAATTGTGAAAAATATCATAGTAAAAAATAGCCCTACCAATAATTCAGGCATTATCTATAAATTGGTTGTAAACAATGTGATTCCTTTTACATAGGTCAGACGGGAAAGGATTTGCACACACGTATAAAACAGCATCAATATTCCGTTAGAACAGGACAGTTTCCAGTGCCCTTTTTGTCCATTTGTCAGAGTTAGCCCACTGTATTGATTGGAATAATGCTTCAGTTTTATTCCATTCAAGCAACATTGTTAATAGAAATATTCTTGAGTCTGCCATTATCCAACTTTCAAATAACTTCAACATAAGCAAAGGTCTTTTTCAACTCGATCCTGTTATGTTGAATTCCTTTAAAGCAGACTTAGATAAGAAGTGTAAAACATTAAATCTTTGGTAAACTTGTCTTCTACTTTATTAACTTTTAATTTGCATTTTATTTTTTTTTATATATATCGAAACCTGACCATAGGCAGAATGTGTTAAAACCCGGACAGAGTTCTAGTATAAATTTGTATTTTTATAATCCATTTGATCTTGTGCTAAATCGATTAACTTTTAATTTGCATTTTATTTTTTTTTTTTTTTTTTTATATATATCGAAACCTGACCATAGGCAGCATTGTGTTAAAACCGGCAGAGTCCCAGTATAATTTGTATTTTTAATCCATTTGATCTTGTGCTAAAAATCGATATTTTTCCTTACAATCTGTACGCCTCATTGGTAATCCTTTAAGGTTTTAATTTTAATTTTTTATTATTTTTACTTCTCTGTTTATTGTATATATATGTATGTATGTATGTATGTTGATTTGTATATATAATATGTATGTATATATATATATATATATATGTGTGTGTGTGTGTGTATGTATGTTATTTATTTTTCTTTTTTCTTTCTGTAACCTATATATAGGCTTAACCTTTTTATATACTTCAGTGTTCCTGAGGATGTCATTAGACGAAAGCGCTTGAGCACCATTTTGTGTTTCCTTTCCTTCGTGGTTTTATTCATCATAAATATTTTCACGTGTTTACCTTCGTGAAATAATTTCATATATATATGTATATATATATATATTATTTATACATTTAACTGCAATGACCACGCAGTATATTAATGTATAGAAACGACGTAAGTATAGAGGAGTGTCTGCACACGAGGAAGAGAATAACGAACAAATGAAAAATGAGGTGACCGCCCGGGAATCGAACCCAGGACCGGCAATCGGAGGTCCTGGGTTCGATTCCCGGGCGGGCACCTCATTTTTCATTTGTTTCGTTATTTCTTTCCTCGTGTGCAGAACACTCCTCTATACTTACGTCGTTTCTATATATATATATAATATATATATATTATATATATATATATATTTATTTATATATATATAAAGTGCGTCCAGAAGTCTGGGAGGGGTTTTTTTGGCTATATAACTCTTTTGTTTGGGGATCAAATAAAAAAAGGTTTTGTAACACTTGAAAATATATTTATTGCGATTTTAATTACAAATTTAATAGCTGGTGAAAATCTTCATTTTCATTTCGTAATCTAAATCGCATTAGCGTACGTTATCCGACTCTAATAATCTTGTGGTTTAACTTCTTGAGCAATTTGAATTTTGTACGGTGAAGATTGATATCCTCTCTTAAAATTCGATGTAAGGAACTTCAGTCGTCGGACTGATGTGGATTTTCCTCAACGCTTTCACGAACCATCTCAACCCTAGTTGGACTTCGCTGTCCGAGGACACCTAGTCCATGATTCGTCTCCCTGACCCTTTCCCATACGAAATTTAGCGACGTACCGTCGAATAGCTCGATCAGAAGGAGCAGAACGTGTGTTGAATTTTAATCGAAAAGATCTTTGAGCGGCAACGATGGAAGAGTTGTTTATCAAATAAAGTTCCACAATAGCCACTCTTTGTTGCACTGTCCAGGATTCCTTTTCATTAATCGCAGCAAGGGTACTATAATTGAAAAAGAAAAAGAAATAAATTAATCAAAAAAGAAAAAGGTTATATGCCAAATAAAGCCTCTCCAAGACCTCTGGACACCCTGTATATATATGATGAAAATAATCACAAAGGAAAAAGTTAACACAGAATGGTGCTCAAGCGCTTTCGTCTAATGTTACTTTCGTGAAATAATTTTCATATATATATATATATATATATATATAACGTAAACAAGTTATTATTGCACACTAGTACAATACCCGTCGCTTCGCTGACGGTTAGCTAAAGACCCGCCCTACGTGCGGGTAGTACAGTAAAACATATCCAAGTAGAGGGCCGGAATATTTTTTGTAGTTCGAAGGCTGTTATTAGCTAGGTTAATTGAATGGTATGGTTAGGTTAGGTTAGGTTATTGGTTGGTTAGGTTAGGTTAGTTGGTTAGGTTAGTTGGTTAGGTTGGTTAGGTTGAGTCGTGATATTTTCGTTAAGCTTAACCTAACTTAACCTAACCAATCGTCAAGGGCGTACAGTTGACCTAACCGGCATTCACACCCAGTGCACAACCTCGGGACCTAATCAATATGTATGTGAAGTTTTATGTTTGTAACTGCTTTCATTTTGGAGCTATGCTGGAACAGCACACACACCACCAACACACGCACGCACGCACGCACGCACACACGCTGAAACACACGCACGCACGCACGCACACACGCACGCACGCACGCACGCACGCACACACGCTGAAACACACACGCACGCACGCACACACGCACGCACGACGCACACACGCTGAAACACACAAACGCACGCACGCACACACGCTGAAAGTGTGACGGACAGACGGACAGACGGACGGCTCTCTTATTATAGTATAGATTATATTACAGACTCGAAATCCTTAAAAGAAGTGTTTTCTTCATGAAAACAAAATCCTTCATAAAACTTGCTTTGAAGACTAAAACAAACTTGGTTTTTATTTCGAGAAAGTAGAAGGTTTCGATAAACGACTTTTTTGATAGAACGTAGACAGTATTTAGGATTCATGAATTAAAACTTGGGGAAAGGCAATCTCCTACAATTGGCATTTCACGTTCATGAATTTATAATGAGTAAAAAAGTGCAAACTTTTATGTCAAATTCAGCTCTATTCTTTAGTAATTATTTAACTTCTGATGAGTTTTGATATTAGTGTTAAGAGTATTATTATTATTATTATTATTTTTATTATTATTATAGTAAATCTGGGCCTTCACACAGTTGTTCGACGGGAAATTTTACCAACACTTAATAACTTAACCTATCCCAACCTAACCTAACTAAATTTAACTTAACCTAACCCAACTAAATTTAACTTAACCTAACTTAATCTGACTCCCCCAAAATTTGTGGATACAATTTTTATCGATAAAATATCGTCTTCTCCCGGAGAACTCTGATAGTTACTCGCGCCAGGGCATTGTAAACGGGTAATTGGTCCCGTCGTAGCAACAATTTACCCTTTGGAAATTTCCTCGTCTAATAATTAATAATTCATAAATTTGTCAAATGTTTTGGATTTCTCTCCTTCCCATTTCGTCATATTCCAGTGACACTCAAAGTACCCCAATGCCATCTGTTTTTCTTTCGGGGCATCCACCCAAGATTTTTGTCTCTCAATGTTCAACATCTATTTTCACCCTTTCCTCTTTCTCCCAAACATCATATAACTTCAAGCCGACTTTGAAGAATTTCTAAAATAGTTTGTTGCATTTGAAATTTCCTAATTTTTAGTAACTTCCGAAGTTTCAGTTGCTAATTTTTGTGGGATACATCGATCGTGGCTCAGTCGATCAGCGAAGCTAAGCGACGTTGAGTCTGGTTAGTAGTTGGATGGGGGACCGTCCTCCCCGTCCACATTATGTAGCGACCAGTGGTTCGGATCTCACGTATATCTGTAGGTCTTCTCCATCATATAATCTTACTGTAGGTGTCGCGAAGGAGATTAAACAACTCATCATTACTTTTTTGTTGTCACTTTTCATCAAATTTCGCAGCTCCAAGACTCGGAAAAACAAATTTAATTTAACCTAACCTAACCTAATCCACAATAACTCGTCGATTAAATGTCACGTGAAGAGAATAACTTTATTCTGTTCATTGACAAGCCTCTTTCATCTCTTCAAAACATCAACAAATGTTATATATACGTTATACGTTAAGTTAGATAAGATTTGGTTAGATTATATTCGGGAGGTTATGTTTGGTTATATTTGGTTGGATTAGGTTATGTCTGGTTATATTTGGTTGGATTAGGCTATGTTTGGTTATATTGGGTTGGATTAGGTTATGTTTGGTTATGTTTGCTCTGGTTGTGTTATGTTACTGTATGTTTAGTTAGGTTAGGTTTCTTCGACAAATCTACTTCAGCGAACTCCTCGATCGTATTTCCAACTCACATTCTGTCGAGGAAATATCATGTCGATAAGAGGGTATAAGTTCGCGGATGGCCCAACTAAACCCCCAGAAATTGTTGGAAGTCGAACCTGGTACCTTTACGTTCCGACCCTAAGCATATCCTTAACCATCGGTGGAGTCACCAGGAGGAGTTCTACGATTAAAATCGAGAATCTTTTTTTAAAGGGTGTCCCAGAAGTCTTGGAGGGGTTTTAGTTGGCTCTCATTTTTTTGTTTGGGGATCAAATAAAAAAAGGTTTGTAACACTTGAAAATATATTTATTGAGATTTTAATTACAAATTTAATAGCTGGTGAAAATCTTCATTTTCATTGCGTAAATCTAAAATCGCATTAACATACGTTATCCGACTCTAATGATCTTGTGGTTTCATTTCTTGAGCAATTTGAATTTTGTACGGGTAAAGATTGATATCCTCTCTTAAAATTCGATGTAAGGAACTTCAGTCGTCGGAATGATGTGGATTTTCCTCAACGCTTTCACGAACCATCTCAACCCAAGTTGGACTTCGGCTTGTCCGAGGACACCTAGTCCGTGGCTCGTCTCCCTGATCCTTTCCCATACGAAATTTAGCGACGTACCGTCGAATAGCTCGATCAGAAGGCAGAACGTGTGTTGAATTTTAATCAAAAAGCTCTTTGAACGGCAACAATGGAAGAGTTGTTTGTCAAATAAAGTTCTACAATAGCCACTCTTTGTTGCACTGTCCAGGATTCCATTTTCATTAATCGCAGCAAGGGTACTTTAATTGAAAAAAAAAATTAATTAATTAATCAAAAAGAAAAAAGTTATAGCCAAATAAAAGCCCCTCCAAGACTTCTGGGACATCCTGTACAATAGCAATTAAATAGCAATACAAATAGTGGTATTGGGGAGACTACGGAATCAGTTGGTTAAAAAAGTCATGACTCACTGGGCCACACCTATACTGTAAGTTACGGCTCAATGTACCCGAACTTGGGTAACCGAAGATATAGTTTTGGAAGAAAATTTACCCAAAACCCAAAAAATTCTAAAAATCAGAAAAAATTACTTATCAGTAAGTTTTTTAAAAATCTTATTACCAAATATCCAAAGAAATTTTATTACTAATTATTAAATATAAAAAATTACTAAATATCCAAAGAAAAACAGAATGCTGCCAATTAGTAATTTTGTGTTTTAGGTTTCTAAGTGAACTTTTTTTTCCCGAAGCTGTCCATCTACCTTTTGATAATGAACACCACTTTGGGTTTGTCATAAACAGTTAATAGTACAAAGTTAAAAGTCCGTATAAACTTAACGCACCGTTGTGAGAACGACAAGGAAGATAATAACAAACGCTTTCGTGCTAATATAAATTCCTTCAAAATCCGAGAAGTTGACAATCACTATTGTAATTTTTTGTTCAGACAACTATATTTGAAATTTGGGAAGCGGGGGGGGGGGGGGGGGTCATATACCCATATACATTGCCATTTTTTAAACATCTATTCCAAAAGTTTTGTCATACTTAAACTTCAGAGGTTTTGTTTTCTGAAGTTTAAGAACATGTGAATTTACAACTGCTTCTAATGTCTTAGTTACCAAATCTGCATAAAATGACAGTCGTCTCATGTAATTTTCTTTACTGTAGCGAAGAAATTCGGAGAAGGGGTAATTATTCCCTTGTAGAACCCCTGCATGCATGAGGAGTAGGAAAAGAGTGTTCTAAGTACTATACTGTATAACCACTAAATTTTGGCCCTATCGGATGTTCGGAGACCTTATATTATTTGGGAAAATGGAGAGTCAACTAATAATATATATATATATATATATATATATATATATATATATATATATATATATATATATATATATTTAGGAAATCCAATGACAAGGAGGAATGTAAATGCCATGAAAAGTCTTCTTTAATGCGCAACGTTTCGAGCAATACGCTCATCATCAGGCTAGATAATAACAATATGAAATTAGAATCAATAAATAAATGTGAACAAGACAAAATAATTTCTATAAAAAGACTAAAAGAAGAGGGTTAAATTCAAAGTTATAAAAGTTTACATATAAAATTACAAGAATTTTAAAAGCTATTTTTAAATTACATATAGTAAATTTGAAATTAGTACACTGGAATAATTAACACTAATACAATGGAATAATTAACACTAATACAATGGAATAATTAACACTACGAACCTTTCAATGCTGGTTCCGAGGCACGAGTAATTTAAAACAAAACAAAAGGAAACAAGCTATGGGTTGGGCGGTTGGAGTTATAAGTTAGGGGAGGGGGATTATAAAAAATTGGGGGTGGGGAGGGGAGTTGGGGAGGGGGGTTTATACAAAATTTAGAGGGACAGCTGAGGAATCCACGTTTAGAGAAGGGGTCAATGTTTTAATATAAAGAGATTCCAAAATTCTAAGTGAGTTAGGACAAGAATTACAACCGAGAATTTTAAAATTATCTAAAGTGACATCAGTTTTACATTTTATACTGTGTTCCCGAATACTGGAGCTTCTATTTTATTTAAAATTTTACCTGTTCGGCAACTTATTCCCATATGCGAATAAAATCTAGTCCTGAGGGAGCGCACGGTGCTGCCAATGTAAGTACCAAGGAGACACCTTGGGCAGGTAAATAAATATACAACACCGCTACGCAACGAATCAGGAGTTCGATCCTTCGCTGAGAAAAAGCTACCTAAAGACATTTTGTTAATAAATATAATGCGAAAATCAGTATGATAAAAAAATTTTCTTAACAACTTTGTAAATTTAAGTTTAAATTCTTTATTCATGGGACCCATTTCAGGTACCAAGAAATATTTTATATCTTTAGGCACTGAAATACAAGAAAGTTGACGGCTATAAACATATTTAAGAAAGATCTTATTAGTTTATCTACATATTGAACAGGAAAACTTTATTGGTAAAATATGATCTTAAATTATTAAATTCATCGTTTAGTAATGTAATAATAATAACTAATAAGATCTTTCTTAAATAATGTTTATAGCCCTCAACTTTCTTGTATTTCAGTGCCTAAAGATATAAAATATTTCTTGGTACCTGAAATGGGTCCCATGAATAAGAATTTAAACTTAAATTTACAAAGTTGTTAAGAAAATTTTTTTATCATACTGATTTTCGCATTATATTTATTAACAAAATGTCTTTAGGTAGCTTTTTCTCAGCGAAGGATCGAACTCCTGATTCGTTGCGTAGCGGTGTTGTATATTTATTTACCTGCCCAAGGTGTCTCCTTGGTACTTACATTGGCAGAACCGTGCGCTCCCTCAGGACTAGATTTTATTCGCATATGGGAATAAGTTGCCGAACAGGTAAAATTTTAAATAAAATAGAAGCCTCCAGTATTCGGGAACACAGTATAAAATGTAAACTGATGTCACTTTAGATAATTTTAAAATTCCCGGTTGTAATTCTTGTCCTAACTCACTTAGAATTTTGGAATCTCTTTATATTAAAACATTGACCCCTTCTCTAAACGTGGATTCCTCAGCTGTCCCTCTAAATTTTGTATAAACCCCCCCCCCAACTCCCCTCCCCCCACCCCAATTTTTTGTAATCCCCCCTCCCTAACTTATAACTCCAACCGCCCAACCCATAGCTTGTTTCCTGTTTTGTTTTGTTTTAAATTACTCGTGCCTCGGAACCAGCATTGAAAGGTTCGTAGTGTTAATTATTCCATTGTATTAGTGTTAATTATTCCATTGTATTAGTGTTAATTATTCCAGTGTACTAATTTCAAATTTACTATATGTAATTTAAAATAGCTTTTAAAATTCTTGTAATTTTATATGTAAACTTTTATAACTTTGAATTTAACCCTCTTCTTTTAGTCTTTTTATAGAAATTATTTTGTCTTGTTCACATTTATTTATTGATTCTAATTTCATATTGTTATTATCTAGCCTGATGATGAGCGTATTGCTCGAAACGTTGCGCATTAAAGAAGACTTTTCATGGCATTTACATTCCTCCTTGTCATTGGATTTCTCCTAAATATTAAATTGAAGCTTTGTAGAAGCAAACCGCATGACTATATATTATATATATAATATATATATATTATATATATATATATGATACACACAGACAGTGCATGGAACAAGGAACTCTTCTGGGATAATTAAATCCACTATAGTACGAATAAGTAATGGTAAATGACAAATACCATAGTTTTTCTTTTTCATGATGCTAGCCCGACGTGGGCAACGGTCACTCGCAAAGAGGTCCCATAAATATAGCTTCCCTCACCAGCTATCTGCAAAGCAGACAGGATCCAGCTTTGGACATGTCCCAAAGCTGGATCCTGTCTGCTTTGCAGATAGCTGGTGAGGGAAGCTATATTTATGGACCTCTTTGCGAGTGACCCGTTGCCCACGTCGGGCTAGCATCATGAAAAAGAAAAACTATGGTATTTGTCATTTACCATTACTTATTCGTACTATAGTGGATTTAATTATCCCAGAAGAGTTCCTTGTTCCATGCACTGTCTGTGTGTATCATAAAAAACTCAGGGGACCATTCTGAGTTCATTCCCATATATATATATATATATATATATATATATATATATATAATATATATCAGGGTGTACATAAAGTCAGGATCTATTTTTGTGAAGCACTTGGAAATTATATGGAATTCAATCATAAAATGATAAAGTGGTAACATTTATTAAATAATTAAGAGTAGGATTCGACGTGACGCCCATCAGTATCCCTGCACAGCTCAAATCGTTCCGCAGCATTTCTAAACACATTCTGGAGCATTTGCGGGGTTATGTTATCTGCAGCAGTTCGTATACGTGTACGTAAGTTTTCAAGACTCGTAATTTTCGTCTGATAGACGTGCGATTTGATAAAGCCCCATGCAAAGAAATCTAAAGGGGTTAAATCTGGTGGTCTCGCTGGCCAAGGTCTGTTGCTTCCGCGTCCGATCCAGCGATTTGGAAAACGTCCATTTAGATAATCCTGAATAATTTTGGCATAGTGACAAGGAGCACCATCATATTGATAGGCGACGGTACTAACAATCCTATCCCCGTCGTCTATCAACATGATGGTGCTCCTTGTCACTATGCCAAAATTGTTCAGGATTATCTAAATGGACGTTTTCCAAATCGCTGGATCGGACGCGGAAGCAACAGACCTTGGCCAGCGAGATGACCAGATTTAACCCCTTTAGATTTCTTTGCATGGGGCTTTATCGAGTCGCACGTCTATCAGACGAAGATTACGAGTCTTGAAAACTTACGTACACGTATACGAACTGCTGCAGATAACATAACCCCGCAAATGCTCCAGAATGTGTTTAGAAGTGCTGCGGAACGATTTGAGCTGTGCAGGGATACTGATGGGCGTCACGTCGAATCCTACTCTTAATTATTTAATAAATGTTACCACTTTATCATTTTATGATTGAATTCCATATAATTTCCAAGTGCTTCACAAAATAGATCCTGACTTTATGTACACCCTGTATATATATACGGGATTGAACTCAGAATGGTCCCCTGAGGTTCTTTCATGATACACACAGACCGTGCATGGAACAAGGAGCTCTTCTAGAAAAATTAAATCCACTATAGTCCGAATAAGTAATGGTAAATGACAACACTATAGTTTTTTTTTTTCATGATGTTAGCACGACATGGGTAACGGGTCACTCGCAAAGAGGCCCCAAAAAATATAGCTTCCCTATAAAATACAGCTAATCTTTTTGTTTCCGTCCGCTGTATATATTTTGGCCATCTCGCCTTCTCCTTTCATTCCTGACGAGGTGTACTTCTGAATACACGAAGGCCTTGGCATCATTTTTCTTTTTCCTTGTTGGTTTGCATCATTCTTTCATTTCACATGTTTAATTGTGAAATTCATCCCATATATACTTATGGGATGAATTTCACAGTTAAACACATTAAATGAATGAATGATGCAAACCCACAAGGAAAGAAAAATGATTCCAAGGTCTTTCGTGTATTTAGAAGTACACCTCGTACACCTGATGAGGTGTACTTCTGAATACACGAAAGGCCTTGGAATCATTTTTCCTTTTCCTTGTGGATTTGCATCATATATATATATATAATATATATTATATATATATATATATATATACAGTGCCCGCGAAAAGTATCCGATCACCCTTGAAATTTGTATTTTTTACATAAAAACAATGTTTAAATGTATACTAACCTTATTTAGTATTTTGTCATCTGTCCTTTGGTTTGGATGACTTGTTTCTAGACGTTTTGGCATGGATTTAATCAAGTTTTGACAAACTTCCACTGATATTTCCTTGCACCATACCTTTTTGATGGCCTCTTGTAATTTTTCGACTGAGCCAGTGTCGTGGCATTCAACCTTATTTTTTATTATTAGCCACAGATTTTCTATCGGATTGAGATCTGGACTATTACCAGGCCAATCCAAAATATCAAATTTATTGTCAGTAATCCATTTTGTCACTATTTTGGCCCTGTGACATGGTGCACCATCATGCATGTATGTTTTTGTCCTTTGGATTGCCATTGCCATTAGAAGTTTATCCTGTAGCATTGCTAAATACCGTGCACCATTCATAGTTGTGTTCTTCGGAAGAAAATATAAGTTTCCACGCCCATAGTAACCGAAACAACCCCAAACCATCACACTTGGAGGGTGTTTCATTGTCTTTAGGGTGTATTTAGGGTCCATCCTATTTGAGCCAATAGGCCGGCGAACCTTTTTTGGACAACTTCTGAATGTCAAAAATGTCGACTCATCGCTAAATAAAACCTTCTTCCAGTCATCAACAGTCCAATGAATGTATTTTTTACAAAATGCGACACGTTTTTTTACGCATTTTTTCATTAATGAACGGTTTCTTAGCAGCATGGCGAGATGGTAATCCGAGTTCTTTTGGAGCCGCTCCTGGATAGTTCGTTCAGAAACACCAGATAACAAATTATTCATATTAAATTTTATTTCTTTCGCAGTTATTGTTGGGTTTTTCAATACTAAACGTTTCATAAGTTTGTCTGTTCGCGAATTTGTTTTTCTCGGTCTGCCAGATCGTTTTTAGGGACTGGCGTGGTTAGGCCACCATTGTTCTTAGCCCGTGAAACCCATAAATTAACGGTACTTTGGGATATGTTTAATTCCTTAGCTATCTGTCTCTGTGATTTCCCACATGCATGCAAAGCAACAATAGCACCTCGACAATCACTCTTAAGTTGTTTTTTAGCACACATTATATATAAATTTTATTTACACCACTTTCTGTAAAAAAAAAAAAATATCAAGAAATTTACACAAACAGTGAAATCTGACAAATTTGAGACACAGCCACCCGCAACGAAGGCTACCAGAACACTAATTTGAGAATGCGTTGGATAGCTCTCATATCAGCGAAAGTTACAATGACTGGACCGCAGAAACTGAAGGCTGAATGTGCGAGGTGTGAAGTAAACCAGTGGGTGACGAACTTCAAAGAAGCCTGCTTCGCGAAGATTAACCACTCCAGCATGTGCCGCTTTTGCGAACTCATGCGGTTTTACGAGAAGCTAGAGGAGAGGGTCCGGCGGCTCGAGTCGTCCAGACCGGCTGTTGGAGGTGCGGCGGTCATTGACGAGGCTGCGCCGCCGCCTAACCCGGGGCTCATTCAGGATAGGATAGCTGCCGTGGAAAGGCGGTCCAGCGATGGAATGGACAGATCTCGGGATCGCGGAGAAACGGTAGAGCTGCAACCGGGGGCCAGGGTCCTAAATCAGTGTCAGGAATCGCCAGCGACCCACATGGAATGCTTGGAACCGCGGGGTAAGGTGGAGGGCGCAAAGAAGGGGCTGATAGAGAAGGGTGGGAAGGGGTCGATACAGAAGGGCGGGAAGGGGCCGATGAAGAAAAAGGGTGGGAAGGGGCCTACTGATTGCCCAAAGAAACCGAAGGATGTAGCTACCGGTCGGGGTGGGTCGGGTGGTGTAACTGCGTGTATGGGTGGCGACGGGTTTCGAAAGGTCTCGGGCAAGAAGGCTGCGAAGCCGAAGCCTGAGACCCCAGTTGCCCCTGTCAGGACCTCTAACCGCTTTAGTCTCCTGTGCTCGAAGGAGGAAGACACCATTTTGATTGGGGACTCGCAGATCATGGGCCAGGAGAAGTACTTTGCTTCTGCAAACCGGGATGGGAGGAAGGTAAGGTGCTTACCTGGGCGGGGAACGGCGCACTTAAGGAAGGAGGTAGAGAAGGTGCGCGTGGCTAGTCGGAGGACTGCGATCGTTGTCCACGCTGGTGGCAACGACCTGTTCCTCAAAGGCGGTAGGGTAGGTCTTTCAGAGGGGATCATCACCGTGATCATGTCTCTTGCGGATGATCTAAAACTGAAGACAGACAGGGGAATGTTAATAGGTATTTTACCGCGAATGAATGCCAGTGACCACGCACTCAGTAAGGTCATTGGCATCAACGAGAGGGTGCAAGACTTGTGCGTCCCGCTGGGCGTGAGGTTTATTGACCCCTTCGACGCATTTTGGTAGGTGAGACTTTTACCAAAGGGATGGTGTCCACCTCAATAACAAGGGTAAAGGTGTGCTAGGCGCGCTGCTCGACCGGCACCTATACCGAATGGTAAGGTCGAGTCCGGGGAGAGATGATGGGGCCCCACCGGGGAGAGATGATGATGAGCCGGTGGCGGACGTACCTTCAACTGAAGGGTGCGTCCAGGTACAGGTGGGTGACCCTCCTCCTACGTTGGAGGGGGATCAGGCTCCTGCGGAAGTTGCCCCCTCGTTAGTGAGGGGCTCTTCAACTCCCGACAGCCCTGGCTTTTCGGGAAACGGGTCGTGCTATGGAGCGGTCTGAATAGGGAAGGCTCCCTCCGTGCAATGCTCTTTAATGCTAGGTCGATTAGGAACAAGGTTTGCGAGCTACGGGCGCTCTTAGCATCAGAATACCAGGATATCGTTGCTATCACCGAGTCCTGGATTCATACTGATCGTAGGGACTACGTTGGGGAGTTCGAAATTCCCGGGTATAGAATGTTTCGCAAAGACCGCACCCGTGGGGAGGGGGGTAGGGTACTAATATACGTCAGGGACACGTTGAGTCCGGTTGACTGCCAGTTCCGGTCGGAACGGGAGCTGCTTGGCGTCGATCTGAATGTGGGAGGGACGAGCTATAGGTTAATCTTGGTGTACAGACCTCCGCATCTCCTCCTCGAGGAGGATACAGCCCTGTACACCGAACTCATTAGCCTGCTAGGGGATAGGGTGTGTGTAGTTTTAGGAGACTTCAACTGTCGCGGCATAAAGTGGGAAGACAGGACTGCTGATGCTGAAGGGAGGAGGCTAGTTGACTTTGCTGCTGAGAACTTCCTCACTCAGTGGGTCAATGAGCCTACACGAGGCGAAAGCGTTCTAGACTTAGTAATCACGACCGAAGACAACCTCGTCACTGGCCTCACCGTTGACGAATCGTTGGGCGGGAGTGATCACGGTCTGATTAGGTTCCGTGTGTGCGTCCCTCGGGTGAAGCGTAGTAACTCGAGAGGCAGTAAGATCGACCTCCGGCGGGCGGACTTTGTTAGCCTCAGGGAGAGGGTAGGTGGGATGGGGTTAGAGGGCGGCGGCGATGTTGAGCGAGTGTGGAGTGCATTCCGGGACGAGTTTATGGTGTGCAGTCTGCTGCCATACCCTCAAAACCGGTCACCCCTGCTTCAACGCAGCCTAAGTGGTTCAATCGTGACATCGCTTCGGCTATCCGAAATAGGAAAGTAGCGTATAGGAGGGCGAAGGCCAATCGTTCCCATGAGAACACTGAAGCTTATGTCCGCCTGTGTAGGGAAGTGAAGGCGAAGGTTAGACTAGCGAAACGTAACGAAGAACTACGGGTGGCAAGCCTCTGCAAGGGGAACCCTTGCGGCGTTCTGCGGACCTCCGACGTGGACATCGCCAATGTGCTTAATGAGTACTTTGCAGGAGTGTTCACCAGGGAGGACACCCGCATTATCCCCGAGCCAGGCGTGAGGCACGAAGGTGCTGGCCTGGATAGTGTTAGATGTACCGCGACAGTCGTTGCCGATAGAATAGACAAACTGAGCGCGTTTAAGGCTCCTGGGCCAGACCAGTTTCTCCCCAGAGTGTTGCGGGAGGTGCGCGACCAGGAGGCTCCCCACCTGGCTACAGTCTTCAACAAATCGTTGGAGACGGGCCAGGTGCCTGGTGACTGGAGGGAAGCCAACGTGACCCCTATCTTTAAGAAAGGGGATCACGAAAGTCCAGGGAACTATCGTCCTATTAGTCTCACTTCAGTTGTAGGTAAATTATTAGAGGGGATAATAGCCGATAGGATCGTTGACCATTTGGATTCCTACAAGCTGCTTGGGGACTCCCAACATGGGTTTAGATGGCATAGGTCGTGTCTCACCAACTTGCTCGAGATTTCCACGTCATGTTGGGTGAGTATGATAAGAGTAGGGCGATTGATATACTTTATCTCGACTTTCAGAAAGCCTTTGATAAGGTACCTCACCGCCGGCTAATGACGAAAGTGCACGCGCTGGGTATCGGTGGGGAAGTAGGTAGGTGGATTGAAAACTGGCTTGTAATTAAAGGGGCCAGTTCGGGTTGGGCCTCGGTCACTAGTGGGGTTCCTCAGGGTTCCGTTTTGGGGCCACTGTTGTTTATCATTTACATAAATGATATAGACGGTGGCATCGTCAGTCGGATCGCCAAATTCGCTGATGACACCAAGCTTGGGGCCAATGTTGGGACGCCCGAAGCGATCGAGCAACTGCGTGCGGACCTAGGTAGGATAGGAGAGTGGTCCGAAAAATGGCAAATGCCGTTTAACTTGGGTAAATGCAAAGTGATGCACATTGGCTATGCGAATCCCAAGTCGGACTACTCGATGTTGGGGAGTAATATCGAGGTGACTGATTTGGAAAAGGACTTGGGTGTGCTAATTAGCAGCGACTTTAAGTTTACGAAACAGTGCGTAGAGGTGGAAAAGAAAGCCCAGAAGCTGTTGGGTTATATCAGGAGGCAATTTCAGTTTCGGAACAAGGAGATTGTGCTCTCTCTGTACAATTCCTTGGTTCGGCCGCACCTGGAGTATGCAGTGCAGTTCTGGTCGCTCACCCTCAGGAAAGATATTGAGAGGCTGGAGCGAGTGCAAGCGAGGGCCACATAGTTAATCCCTTCCGTTAGGCATATGGGCTACAATCGACGGTTACGCGCCCTGAACTTCTTTTCGCTGGAAACTCGGAGGCTGCGCGGTCAACTGATCGAAGTTTTCAAGCCCTTACGCGGGTTCAACGATGTCGATTTTAGAAGCATGTTTAGTTTAAATGATAACCCAACTCGCAACAATGGTTGGAAGTTGGATTTGAAACGGTTTAGGACTAGTGTGTGTGGGAATTACTTTACCTATAAGATCTGTGACACGTGGAGCAGGTTACCTTCAGAAGTTGTGAACAGTTCCTCTGTGATCAGTTCAAGAAAAGGTTAGACCAAATCTTGCACACTATTTGAGTGTATAGAAAATTTTCCCTGGCACCCGTTGCCATTGGTACCTCCTCGGTATGGGCCGCAAGGCCTTTTGAGGTACTTCTTTTCGTTGTAACTCCTTGTAACTCTCTCTCTCTCTCTCTCTCTCTCTCTCTCTCTCTATATATATATATATATATATATATATATATATATATGAATAGAAACGACTGCGTGGTCATTGCAGTTAAATGCATATATATATATATATATATATATATATATATATATATATATATATATATATATATAAACAATCGTAATGAAAAATTAAAATTCATTTCATGTATGCAATTGGACACACGTGCTATCATAGACAGAAATTTACTCTATGAAAACGAACTTTGAATAAAGTCTTTTCTTCACAGTTATTAAAAATATTACTTAAACAAAGTAAACAGGGAGCTTCCTTAATAATTCTAGATTGAAATTATGGTGAAAAACAAATATAATAATGGTGAGTAAACTTAGGAAAATTACAAAAAACACTTACCGAAATAAATGACGTCCACTCACTTCTAGTTCACAATTATAACTGACGTAATTGCTCAAAGCCATCTATTGAGAGAATGTTGAACTTCGCCTTCTGCTTCCAAATGGTTACAAAGATTCAAATGGAGTAGATTTTTTTTCTTATGTATGTATTTATTAAACCTGTGTAAGAGTTAAGCAAAGTTAATGTGTCTAAATGGCAACAAATTACGACAAAGGGTTAAAAATATGAGGTTGTGTTCAGTTGAATATTTGGTATTTCAACATCGAACAGAAAACCGCAATTTTGAACATGATAACGCAATTTTTGGGAAAAGTTGCAGAAAGGAAAACCCCTCTTAGAATTAAATTTTACATAAAAATACATATTAGCCAGAGTGAAATTCGGACTCGGAAAAGTATGATATGCCCTATTGTCCCACGGTCCCACCGCAGCTGGGACTGTACAAAATTTGCCTCCTCTCTCATTCCAGTTTGTTTCTATTTCATTTCTGAGGTTAGGGACAAAGCCCTCAAATATTTTCCATATGTATATTATTGTGTACCGCTCGCGCCTTCTTTCAAGAGAGTAGAGTTCCAGTAGTCTTCACCTTCCGTTTCCTCTATCTTAGACGTAAAAGTCCTTTGTATAGCTTCACTGTTCGCAATGTCTCTTTTTCTGTATGGGCTTGTGAGTACTGAGCAATACTCAATTATTGGTAGGACTAGACACTTCCATAATTTGAGCATGATGTTTGCTTTTTTTCTGCGGAAGCTCCTCCAGATGATTCCCATTATTTTTCTAACCGTTGTGATTTTGATTTTATAGTGCTCTCTGAATTCTGCATCCGACGACATTATTACTCCAAGATCCCTGACTTGTGGATTTGGTGTTATCTGTTTGGCTTGCAGAGTTGTGTACCATTTTTCATGTAGTTCTTTGTTATTACCATATCTTAGAAGTTGGAATTTCTTTTCGTTGAACTTCATATTGTTGTCTTCTGCCCACTGGAATAATGTTTCAATGTCGTTTTGTAATTTTCTTTTGTCATCTTCGTTCAGTATTACCTTACATATCTTTGTGTCATCTGCGAAGCATGATACAATACTGTCCTTAATATCTGCATCAATATCTGCAATCATTATTATGAACAGCAAGGGAGCTAACACTGTCCTATGTGGGACAGAGCTCACGACTTCCGAGACTTCCGATTTAACTCCGTTTACCACCACTCTTTGCGTTCTTTGCGTCAAGAAATTAAATACCCACCTTCCTAGCTTTCCAGTAATTCCTGTATCTTTAAGTTTGTGTGCTATGATTCCATGGCCACATTTATCGAAGGCTTTAGCAAAGTCCGTATATATTACATCAATGTTTTGTCCTCGACACAATGTCTCTGATATTTTCTCATGGTGGTCTAATAGCTCTGATAGGCATGATCTTCCAGCCCTGAAGCTATGTTGATTTGGTTTGTATAGGTCTTTTTCTTGGAGGTAGGAGGTAGTTTTGCCTCTAATTATGCGTTCAAAACACTTTATAAAGTGTGAGGTGAGAGCCACTGGCCGATAATTTTTGGGCATTGCTATTTTACCACCTTTAAATAGGGGAGCAATGTTCGCGTTCTTTGAGGGGAGTGGAATTTGTCCTGTTTCAAGGATACCCAGAAAGCTTCAACACCTATATGAAAGTTGATGCAATAATGAAGCTTAAATAGTAGGCAACATGGCGCCTAACCATTTCTACGTCACACTCCCGTCCTCCTCGTCCCTGTCTGTACACCCTAACAACACACTAGCCAACTTTGTAACAGAACTCCACGGACACATTGAATTGGGTCGTGATACGTATGAGGTGGGTATATGCGAAATTCAGTTCAATACCTTTTTTTTAAGTATTAATTATAATGAACCCGTTTTTACGATTCTTAGAGTCTGTAAGGAGTGTGAAAAAGCCGGGGTAACTCGGGTTGAACCCATGCGTACCGCCCTGACTGAGGATGCACGGTACTACAGTACAGAAGTAACACTAGGACCGGGTCACTATGGTGAGGCCGAGGATATTGTGAGAGACTTGAACCTAAGTTTAAAAAGCTCAATTCTTACGGGCGATTTAGTATACGAAATCATAAACAATGATCCCCATGCATGCACTGTGGCCCTAAAATCGCAGGCTAACCGAAATATTAAAGACCAAAGAGTGTTCAAAATTATGACCGATGGACGATATCGATCAGTCATCCAAAGAGATACATTTCACGAGGCATAACACGACTTGTCCAGCCTAATGTATCAGATGAAATTGGAGAAAATGGTTGACGGCTATAAACCCCCAGACATGTGCTATATTTACAGCAGTACAGTGGAGCACCAGTTTGTTGGGGATACCCAGGCACGCCTGCTGCGCATAGCACACATCCCCAACCACAGAGGAAGGAGTTTGAGTATTACATATGACAGACCCCATTATTTGAATGTCGCAGCTAATCTATCATAATAACCAATATCTCAATATATATAAGAAGATTGAGGGAAAAAATTTCCCATTCGGTAACGGGAGCTTAACAGTGAAGCTGCACTTTCGACGCACTGAGTTATAATGGACAGAAAGCCTTTCACCGTCTATCGAGGAGTGAGAGACCAGCGTGGTAGTGGAATTGGATCCATTTTTTCAACCATACTACGTACGGCTGTTCCTTTGCTGAAAAAGGGCGCCAGATACCTCGGAAGGAGAGCGCAACAATCAGGTCTTAACACTGCAGAAGACATATTGGCAGGGGCTAAACCTAAAGGAGCTCTAAAAAACAAAGCGTACACGGGACGAAATCGTCAAAGATGCAAAGAGAAAAATGAGTGGTGGTGGGAAGAAGAGGACTGTCCGGAAGAAGGGATTACAATCACATGGCATTAAACGTAAAAAGGATATCAAAAAAGAAGTGTTCTAAGCGAATGAAGCCTATGGTTGACCATTTCTTTTTGACTGATATAAGCTAAGGACATTGATCTCATGAATCATAGTTTGTTTACTACTTGTCGAGAGAGGAGGCACTATTTCTGACTCGTCATGGCGCGCTTCTTCCATCCGTGTAGTTCACAATGCTGTAAATCGGAGCTGGTCCTCTTTGACATGCCCCCAACTCAAGTTTCTATTGAACACGGTGACTTTATTACAATTAACCCTTTAAACACAATTAGTTCCCCGAGTGCCCCTATAGAATTCGTGATACCCAGCTCAGGCCCTTACTTTTTTGATCCAAGCCGTGTATACATGTACGCTAAACTACGTATAGCCCATTCTGATGGAACGGACTGTGAAGACAACTATGCTCTACACCCTGAAACAAACTTTCTGCACTCCTTATTCAACCACTGTGACGTATATTTAAATAAGGTCAACATATGGGCAGGAACGGGGTACTATCACCTACGATCCTATCTGGAAAATGTGCTGAAATTTTCCACTGAAGCGAAGGATACCTTTTTAAGTGCCGAGTGATATTATCAAACTAAATACGAAAATAGTATAAAGGACAAATTTAAAAATTCTAAAAAGAAGATATATGAGTGTTTTGGACGCCTGCATACAGACTTCACATTCCAGGAGAAGTTGCTTGTGAATGGGGTGAATATGAAAATAAAGGTCACCCGCACGAATCCTGAGATCTGTTTAAATCTGGATGCTGATCAAGAAGAGGGAGCAAAACCCGTTGTGGTTCACATTATGGAGACATACCTCCGCGTACGGCGAGTGAAATTAAGTTCACCAAAACAAATAGAAATTGAGAAAAATTTACTACACGCACAGTAAAATACCCAATTAACAGTACAAATCAAATTATACACGGTGCCAGCAGGGTTGGCATCGAAACAGATAGAAAACATAGCTCTGGGAAATCTACCTAAAAGGATATTAATTGGAATGCAGGAACACAATTCGGTGAATGGAAAATATAAAAAGAATGCCTTTAAATTTGAGAATTTCGGCCTTAAAAATATAACTCTATACGTTAATGGCGTTGCGTTTGGAGGAACATTGGATAAGGACTATTCATCAGACGCTGTTTTATCGCTTTGCGCGAGAGCATATAGTAATCTGGCCCATATTGCAGGTGATTGTAATGAGCTAGGGATTCGGGTAACGCAGAAAGAATTCAATTGATCAATTTAACCTTTATCCGTTTGACATCACACCTGACTTATCTGCTAGCGTAAATACGCACTTAAGTCCACAACAGAGTAGAAACATCTCAGTCAGATTGGAATTCGCCGAGCCGTTAGACGCACCTATCAGTGTACTTGTATACCTCGAGTCACAAGCCCGAATAGAAGTAGACAGATTTAGGGGCGTTATCACTGACTTTTAAAATGGATGCGAATACACTTCAGAGAGTAATGAATAGTGAACGAATCACACGTCCCAAATTTATCGGTGTGTTTGCGAAGAATGAAACATTGAATTTGCCAACTACGCGAGATTGCGGTTGTCTTATTGTGAACACAGATGTCATTGGTAATATCTCCGAAGTTGTATGGAACCCTTTCCGGCTACAAGGATATTTTAGTAATACGTGCTGGATGCATATGTCACGTGGTAAAGAATTTATAATTTTTTTAAAATTATTCGACCCGTGTCACACTAAACGAAACGATGAAATGGTATGCAGACAGATAAAAAGCCGTTTTCCGATTGTGCGTACTCGTTCTATAGTATCATGTTTTGGTCGTGTATATATATATATATATATATATATATATATATATATATATATATATATATATGTAATCAATAATGTTAGTTTGTATATTCTGTAGTTTAAGATGGTTATTGTACTAAATACATGATTTCTTTCATTTAATAAATTGATGAAAATATATTGTCTTCTTCCCCCCAAAAAAGATCGAAACAAAAAATACTTACATTATTTCGTTAATGATGTAACAATCGTTGAGTTGACTGCTCGGTAAATCTTCTACCTCCGTATTCAGGTCCATGACATGGATTTCTTCAAAACGAAAATATTGTATAACACGTGTCAAATCCTCATCGGACCATAAAGGAGAAAGAATAATTCATAAGTTCATACTGAATCTTTTTTAATAAAAATCCAAAACATATGCAGAGTATACATATAGTAAGAGTATTACAATATGAAGATATCTTTGAACTGCTCAGAGAAACTCCTTTAAGAGATAATTCCGAATAACATTTGAATTTATAAAATTATTTAAAACATGCTAAAGATTGCTATAAAAAAAATTCAATGAATCGAAACCGGATTTAGCATAATTGCAAACTAATCTATAATTGCGGATACCTAAATGAAGCATTTTTAATGTGATGAGATGAATTACTACAATCCTCCATATATATGATGAAATAAGCCAAAACAGTGCTCTTTCTGACAGGCACATTACATAAGTTTGCGAATAAATGGCAACAAAAAATAAAATTACAGGTACTTACATTTCTACGGCAGTCCCTTGCGTCGGATCGTAAGGAGCGTCATTGCAAATATCATCAACGGTTTGCGTTGGAAATAATCCATCCCGGTCAACGCGTTAAAAAGATTAATTGTAGACAACATTACAATCTCACCACCTTGATATAAATCCGGTAAACTGTAAAGTTCTTGATTTATGGCGGATGGAATGTTTATTCACTGGTGAAAATAACTACTGTGACTCCCAGCTGAAAATATTTCCTTTTATATCCATGATCTCCAAGCACCACCCCAAAAGATTAAGAGGCGGTTCGTAAGTTTAATGAGTGGTTGTCAATCGTAACAACTATATTATGGGTCCATGCTTTAGACGTCCTGATTGGTCGACTAATAGTGTCTTTATATTCTCTCCGTAGATTTAATGCTCACATCGTGTATTACCCCTTGCAGTCTCTACCACGACAATATTTGCATTTGCGCCCATACTTTTCTCGGTTTTCCCATTTTAGAACCCACCCCTTTATGCAATATCCTTCGCAACAATGATCAACCATCTCTATTACAACAATATTTTACATTATTATTTTTTGCGGTCATACTATTTGATCCTCAATTTTTCCCAGTTCGGATAGGGAGATGGACAACTTGAGCGGATGAAAGTCGTTACAGGAATATCTTCATCAGAGCCGCTCAGCTCAGTACCGCAGGAAGCAAAATTAGCGTCGCTAATCCTCATAATCCTGACATAGATCATTACCAGAGACAGCACAGTAACACCCGTTGATACAAAGATCATTAGAAAATAAGAAATCTAGAAGATCTCAACAAGCAGAATGTTTTTGTGCATTATTATTTTTTGCGATCACACTATTCTCAGCTTTCCCAAGATTCCTGACTTGTGGATTTGGTTATACATACATACATATATATATATATATATATATATATATATATAGCTCATGAAAATAAAAATATCTGCTTGGGTTGGTAGATAAATGGGTGCCCTGGGTATCCTAGTGGTTAAGACGCTGGGGTGCTGGTTGAGAGATCGAATCCGGGCGATGGCATTGTAATTTCAGCCTGCCCGTGCTGCAGCTTAGTTCGGATTCAACGTTAAACTGTAGGTCTAAGGCGGAGTGAAAAGCTTGATCTTTGTCAAAATGAACAATTCGGGGAGAAGGAAAACCGTTTTAGCTTATTATTATTAATATAATTTAAACTACGGTTAGGTACCAGTTACAAAGAGAATCTATGGTCTGAATTTATTGCATATATTCCTCGTATGTATATTTTTTTCTTCTCTCTCTAAAAGGTCTTTTGAAAATCTGTGTATTAAATATATTCTAACCGGTTAGTGTATTTCTTTTATTATTAATATTAAGTTGAACGACGTTTAACTAATTAGTTCTTTTGTTGAACAACTTTACGGAGAAAGTCGATCTTGCCTTTAATAAATAAATAAGTGGAAACTCGTCTAAATAAGTTAAAATAAATGGCGCAACCTGGCAACTCAACCTAATAAGGTATACCTAAACAATTCAAAACTATTTGGCAACTCATATAAATAAAATTAAATGGTGCTATCTAGCAAGTCAACCTAATAAGGTATACTTGAATAATTAAAATAATGGTGGTATCTGGTAACCCCCTCCATATATAAATAAGTGATAACTGGCAACTCACGATCCTCTATATAACACCTGCTTGGCTCCTGGACGCTCATAAGGCGTCGGACTCCGGTGGAATAAAGAACTCTCCCCTTCCTTCTTAGGTTAAGGCTTAGGTTAGGTTTCAGTTTGGGGGGTGAGGACATCCCTACTTCTCCCCCAAACACCTCCTCCGTCCCCTTTCTCTTCCTCTCTTAGGTTAAGGCTACCCCTTTGGGGGGAGGTCATCCTCCCTTCTCCCGCCGAAGCTCTCTCCCCTCTCCCCCTTGGCAGCATTGAGTTGTTGCATTACCCTACCCCTCCTTTGCAACAGTGATGTTGCATAACCCTCACCCCTTCATTGCATAACCCCACCCCTTGTTGCATAACACATTGCAACATCTTGCAACACTGAACAATATTTGCAATTGCATTGCAATATTCCTGCATTCTCCTTTTTGCGCCCATGCTAATACATATATATATATATATATATATATATATATATATTATATATATATATATATATATGGGAATCGTTTGAAACAGTGTTTAGGACTATAAATGTGGAATGGAAGAGCCGGCGCTGACCCAAAGCATCTAAAAGAGTTAAAGAATGAAATTCTTTAGTTTAAATCTTTAATAAATCCTTATCGCAAGTTGTTGTTTTTCCGAGTTTTAAATGTATCCGCTCTCAAACTATTTCTTCTTCTGTACCCCTTGAATTCTTTCACGGGATTTTCTGGATTTTCGAGAGAGATAGAGGATTTTTACTTTCGGAGCAAGTGTAGTTTACGTTCACCTCTGGCGCCTAGTGTAGTTTACGTTCCCTTACATTATCCTAGTGTAGTTTACGTTCCCCTACATTATCCTTGTGTAGTTTGCATTAGTAGTATGACCGCAAAATGGACGAGTACAATGCAATTGCAAATGTTGATCAATGTTGCAAAGGGGTAAGTGGGAATGTTGCAAGGGGTTATGCAACAAGGAGGATGGGTTATCCCCCAAGAAACAATGAAGTGTAACTCCCCAAGCAAGCTGGGGGAGTTCACCTAACCACCACTTTGGGGGAGCAGTTGGGACGGCCTCACCCCCCCAAAGCTGAACCTAACCTAAGCCTTAACCTAAGAAGGAGAGAGGAGAGAGTTCTTTATTCCACTGGAGTCCGTCGCATAATGAGCGTCCAGAGGCCCAGCATCTGATATATAGAGGGTCTGGAGATGCCAGTTACCACTTATTTATTTCTATATATAAAGAGAGTTGGCAGATACCACCATTTTAATTATCTATTTATAGATGAGTTTCCAGAGACTCCTATATAATTTAATTATATCCAGGGTTACCAGGCTGCACCATTTATTTTAATTACTTATTTATTAAAGGCAGGAAAAACTTTCACCTTAAATTGCCTGAACTAGTTAAAACATTATTTATTTATTTAATTACAAATAAGTGAAAAATGCAGGATAGGGTACCCGGGTCAAATAATAAACAGCATGCAACTAGCCTAACCGGGTCAAAAGGAAAATTAGCTGGGCGTGCTACGCATCTAATAAAAGAAATACACAGGACTCTCTATATTGCACTTTATTCCAACACCATAATCTATAAGAATAATATTTAATTTAGCTATAATTCGAGACACCTGAATAGTTTCCATTTACTCTAAAACCAAACCGAAAGTGTCTATTTACTTTTGTCATTCATCTCATACAAAATGTATTCAAAATCAGCATTTCTTTTTATTCCAAGAAAGAAAAAATGCTCAAATTGTTCATTCTGACGAAGGTCAAGGTTTTCACTCCACCTTAGACCTAGAGTTTAAAGGGGAATAAGGACCACCACCAGCCCTGCGTCTTAACCACTAGGTCTCCCAGGGTACCCATTTATCTACCAACCAATTGTGCGGAAGGATGATCGTTTACCGTGCGCAGGGTGCAATCGCCGGGTCTCGAGTACGGAACCGATGGAACCGAGAGAGAGAGAGAGAGAGAGGTCGCTAAAATCCTTCACATATATAAAATCGTAGGTAATAAATGGATATTTACCATCCGGCCAAACGCACGTCGTCATTCCATCTCTACCAATTAATTTTTTTTTTATTATTTTCAAGGTTTAGGTGAGTGTAAAATCCTTCATATATGTATATCAGCGCAGGTAAGTAGCAAAATTGGATGTTTATTATACGGCCAAATTCCCATCATCCTTCCATTTCGGCCATTTAATTTTTTAAAAATTATTTTCCATTTTTATTTATTTTCCATTTTTCATTTGCTTGTTCTCCCTCCTCATCTTCTGCAGAAGATGAGGAGGGAGAACAAGCAAATGAAAAATGGAAAATAAATAAAAATGGAAAATAAATTTTTAAAAATTAAATGGCCGAAATGGAAGGATGATGGGAATTTGGCCGTATAATAAACATCCAATTTTGCTACTTACCTGCGCTAATATACATATATGAAGGATTTTACACTCACCTAAACCTTGAAAATAATAAAAAAAAAATTAATTGGTAGAGATGGAATGACGACGTGCGTTTGGCCGGATGGTAAATATCCATTTATTACCTGCGATTTTATATATGTGAAGGATTTTAGCGACCTCTCTCTCTCTCTCTCTCGGTTCCATCGGTTCCGTACTCGAGACCCGGCGATTGCACCCTGCGCACGGTAAACGATCATCCTTCCGCACAATTGGTTGGTAGATAAATGGGTACCCTGGGAGACCTAGTGGTTAAGACGCAGGGCTGGTGGTGGTCCTTATTCCCCTTTAAACTCTAGGTCTAAGGTGGAGTGAAAACCTTGACCTTCGTCAGAATGAACAATTTGAGCATTTTTTCTTTCTTGGAATAAAAAGAAATGCTGATTTTGAATACATTTTATTTAATTCTTCTGGTTGTATATATAAACGATATTATTATTTAATTATATGTATACCAAACGGATGGTTACGCATTCTAAACCGACTGACGGATTTCTAAGCCAACTGTCAAGAATATCTAAATAGCGCACTCTGGTAGCTGAAAAGTTAATTAATATATACACATACACCTGCCTTCTAGGTCTTCTAAGTCAACTAGCGGATTAAGCCAACTGACGGATTATGCCAACTGGCGGATTTCTAACTCAACTGTGAAGAATATATGCTTTAATTAAATAAATAGTGCAATCTGGCAATTCAACCCTAATAATGTACACCTGAACAAGCCATTTACGCCTTCTAAGTCAGATTAAGCCTTCTAAGCCAACTGGCTGATTAGGACCTTATAAGACATCGGGCGCTCGGATGAACTCATTATGCGTCTGGCTGGAGCCAGGCGAACACCCTTCTCTCCTTCTTAGGTTAAGGCTTAGGTTAGGTTTCCCTTTGGGGGGTGAGGCCGTCCCAACTTCTCCCCCAAAGACCCTCCTCCTTTCTCTCCCTCTCTTACGTTAGTTATACCCCTTTGAGGGGTGAGGCCGTCCCAACTTCTTCCCCCCAAAAAGTTAGGTGGACTCCCCCAGCTTGCTGTGGGAGTTCCCCTTCATTCCAGCTTGGGGGATAACCCCTCCCGTTGTTGTATAACCCCCTCCCCCTTTGTTGCATAACCCCTTGCAACATTGATCAACATTTGCAATTGCATTGCACGCGTCCATTTTGCGGTCATGCTACTTGCATCCCCAAATTTTTTCCGCGTATACCTAATCAAATAAAACGTTAAAACTAACGAAAATATTACGGCTTAACCTAACCAATCGTCAATTTATATATATATATATATATATATATATATATATATATATATATATATATATATATATATATTAGGGTGACAAAAAAAATCGAAAGTTGGAGTTTTTTATTGGCCATTTGTTCAATGCTGCTACTACATGAGAAAACAATGTACTGTAAATATTAGGTCATTCAGATAATATTTAAGGGTGTCTCAAGTGATTTAAATAATTCTCCTTATAACAAAAATTAATTATTCATTACCTAGTAAAAATAAATTAATATTTTTTTAATTAATGTAAATAAACGTTAGTTTTAGTTCATAAGGTTTAAGTGCAGGCCTACTCCAATCGTAATAAGTAAATAATATATTTACTAAATATATTCCAGGGTGTCTTTCATTCATTTGTAGACCACCCATTAATTCTTGCTTTTCCTCAAGCCATACCCCTTTTTCAATGTACCAGGCTGAGACTTCCTATGATCCTCAACAACCTGCAAGAGATGTTGGCGCTGTTCTTCATTCTTCGTAATCTTTGTATTGAAGGCCTGGATCAAGGCAATTCCCCTCTCTGCCATGTCATTGACGACTTTTAGTCCTTCAACTATAGTCAAACCAGTCTTGAAATCTTCGTCGTCCGGCCAGGTCTCTGGTTCCTTCGACAAGAAACCATCATTAATTTTTAGAAGTTCAAAGAGAAGCTTTGATCCCTTCGAGGCAAAGTCCGAGAGCTGCTTTGTTGAAATGGAAGAAACAGTAGGTATTGGGGCTCGCTTTGGAGGATCTTCAGCAGCTTCTTTTTCGAGGATTGATCGAGCGATATTCTTTTTCGTCGTTGCATTGATACCTTTATCAAAGAGTGCGAGACCAATCAAGTACTCGCTGAGGTACCATAAGTGACGACCGAGGACACTAAGGCAGGATGCTGAGATCTTTTCATCGTGGTACTTTGCTAGGTCTTGAAGAAGCTTCAAATCGTTCGCGGGAGCAGATGAAAGACTGCTGGCCGTGAACCACGCGCTGACATATAACTCCAGGGCAAAAAATACAAATCGTTTTAAGCCAGACATTTCACGAGTTGTAAGTCTGAACTGATGGGAAAGCAGCAGGATTTTTAATGAATAAATTACTTTTGCCATCCAACGTGCTCGGTGAAGTGCTCCAGGTCGCCGAAACCTAAAGTTAGGTAAATTACCTCCAAAGATTGTAATCGACAACTCCAAGAATTCACGGTAATCATCCCTCGGCTGATGTTTTGTCAGATATAGATTCCAGCAAGCGATCAGTTCTTCTCGATTCTCATTCAGACTCGATGGAAGGTCTGACAGGGTCTTGTACTTATCTTGGCAAATTGTATTCCACGTCTCTTTGAAGCGGGAGAATAGGAGGATATCTGGACCAGATGATGGTCCCATGCATTCCATGTACGCCTTCTCAACGACAAGTTCTAGGATGTGATGGCGACATGCAAGGTATAAGAGTCGGCGGCCGAGTTTCTGCTCCAAAATTACGCATGCCCCAAACAAGTAACCAGTATTTGAAGCTGTAGTGTCGAAGCTCATAGCTGATACCTTTACTGACACATTCCATTCTTTGAGCGCAGCATGTACCACCGAGGCGATGACCTCACCCGTTCCTGATGTCAGCTTAGGTACACCCAAGAGCTTCTCGGTATCAACTCCGGTTACGAAAATGGCTAATCGGTCACACCGACCACCTTCATCGTCTGGTAGAATTTTTCCGTCCCAGTGAACAGTGAGCACTTCGTTGGGTGTGAACCTTTGTTTAATCTTTCCTGCCGTCGCCGAACGGAGCCTTTCTCGTGATTTTCTAATGGTTTCATAGTTGAGCGCGAGTTTTTGCGAGTTATGGCCGAGGCTTCTAGCCGTAGCGTCGATAATCCGGTGTGCTGAACGATGACTGATTCCTGTGCGATCCAATGTACTTGCCAAGTCGTATGCAAAATGAACTTGAAGCACCAAAAGCTGATCATCCAAAGATTGATACACATCATATTATTTAACGATTTATTTATGAAAATTTTAATTTAATGAAATAAATTAATCGATTTGCATAATCTATAGTGTGAAATAAAGGAAACAATTCTATTAAATTATATAATACACTTGCATTCTCGAAACATTTTTGTTTTTGAAGCGTTGTCGAAACTCGTTCATTCTTGAAATTTCTTCCGCGCGACAGTTTCATTCATGTGACTCGAGGCACCCCTAAATGCTTTCCGAATTCCATGAGATTTCGTCTACGGTGTTTCCTCATAGGGTGGCAGCATTGGACAAATGGCCGGCAAATGTTTTTGAATTTCAAATTTTATCCCTATAAGAAGTTGTCACCCTAATATATATATATATTGACGATTGGTTAGGTTAAGTCGTAATATTTTCGTTAGTTTTAACATTTTATTTGATAGATTCATTTAAAAAATGTCTCCTGAAGATCCTAGTGTAGTTTACGTTCCCCAACTTTGATCTAGTGTACTTTGTGTCCCCTTTTGCGTTAGGGGGACGTAAACTACACTTGCCCCTTACTTTCTTTACAACCGTGTGACTTGTGGCCGTTTGTTAATCGTATATAAAATTAAAAGGGTTATATTTTCTGGACCCCTTCGCGTACCCACTATGATTCCCTCGCGTATCCCTGTTTAAGAACCACTGGGCTAATATAAAGCCTAGTCCAGACCAGGATACTTTGTTTCTAAACTGTTGTGCAACATTGTATCTATACTGTTGCGAGACAAGAATCTTTCTGTATCCCAAATATTGCGCAACAATCCAAAACTGTTGAGATACTGTTTCGAAACAGTTGCGAGACAGAGATTTACGTGTTTACAACATACAAAACAACATACAAACAACATACAAAGTTTCTATGTGTGGACGTGTCTGGCAACACGAGGTAATGCTACGTCAGGATGGTAATGAGTCTCCACTGGCCAAATATCTTAATGCAACTGATAATCGTATTGTTGAAGGGATTGAGGCTCGATAGTTTGTATCCTTTCGCGAGATTTTTGGACCAATTATTTGCAGTAACATCTCAAAATCGGATGCTGATATTCTTAAAATGTTTCTAAATCCTGCTCCATCTTCTAGTCGCAGTTCTGTCGTAAGTTTATTTCCATATATTGTTCCTTCTTCCAAAACTTTCTTCATCCACCAACGTCTAGGTCTTCGCCTTGCTTTCCGCCTTTTTTCTCCCTACTCAATCACAATATACGCAGCACACACTGCAGCGGTTACATCGTCCCTCAGCGACATCACGTTGATAACTGCTATTCCCGCCAATTTCCCGGTGTAAGGTGTAACTTGGTCTGGACGCGCAACAATGTTTACCAATTGTATCCCGACTGTTTCGAAACAGTCTCTGGACAGTCGACAAAAAAAGTCGCTCAATTGTATACAAACATTGTCTGGACTAGGCTTAACTCTTATTTTTAAAAAAGGGGATAAACAACAGGCGGGAAACTATAGGCCTATTAGTCTAATTTCTATAATTGGAAAGCTTTTAAAAACGGTTATTAGAGATCGAGTCCAGCACCTTGAAAGCACCTTGAAACATGGGTTTCGTAGAAATAAATCTTGTTTAACAAATTTATTGGAATTTTTTCATGAAGTCGTCGGTATTTATAATTAGTAGAGTTGTAGGTATAATATATTTAGATTTCCAAAAGGTGTTTGAGAAAATTCCGCATAAATGATTCTTAGTAAAACTTAAAGTCCACAGAATAAGGAGTCAAGTTCTAAATTGGCTAGATAACTGGTTAACTGGTAGAAAACAGAGGGTAGTAATTAATTGAAATGAGTCAGGGTGGACTAATGTAACTAGTCCTTTTCATAATGTACGTTGACGATCTTCATGTGAATTTAGTGACTGAATTTCCAAAATTGCCGACGATACTAAAATTGCGAGTAAAGCAAGTAGTTTACTAGATAGAGAGAATCTAGAATGTGATCTCAGTGATTTAATAGAGTGGTCTAATAAGTGACAAATGAAATTTAACGTAGATAATATAAAGTCATACATATAGGTTACCACAACAGTAAATTTAACTGCACTGTGGGAAATAGTGTGTTAAATGAAACCTCTGAGGAAAAAGATTTAGGTGTCATTGTTACTAAAGACTTAAAGTTCTCAAAACAATGCTCAGTTGCGAACAATAAGGTTAGTGGAGTACTGGGTTTTATTTCTCGTAATTTTTTATATAAATCTAAACCTACTGTTTTGTCATTATATAAGTCGCTTGTTGGGCCCCATTTAGAATATCCTGTACAGTTTCGGTCGCCCTATATGAAGCATATAGAAATGATAGAAAGGGTTCAGCTAGCACAGCGCAACAAAGCTTATTCCAACCTTACACGATAAACCATACCCTAAGATAGACTCAAAGAGCTGAATTTGTATACGCTTGAAACTCGGCGTTTAAGAGGCGAATTAATTCAGGTGTTCAAAATTTTAAATCGTTTTGATAACATAAATTATGAGAATTTCTTTAACTTGGAGGATGGGAACATGACGAGAAATAATGATTTTAAAATTAGGGGTAAAAGAGTTGAGACAAACGTTGCAAAAGGGTTTTTCACCTATAAGAAAGTGGAGAGGTAGAACAGTCTATCCGCGAGGGTCATGGCAAGCACTTCAGTTAATATGTTTAAGAATAGGTTGGATAGGTATTTTAGTAGCATCAATTTGCATCAAAGGGCGGGTAAATTGGGGATGTGATTTTTAGTTAGTATAGGTTATTGAAATACGAGCAGTGATTCCCCTTAAAAGATGTAAATGTAGTAGGAGGCGCTGGTATGGTCTGGTCACAGAGCACTGGGTGTTGTCATTGTGAGAACGGTCGGGAGTAAAAACCTCCGAATAAGCCTCCAAAGGGGTTACAAGGGGAGTTGGTTAGGGTGGAGTTGGAGATGATGAGCCCTTTTGATCGTAAATATAGTAGAACGCGCTTGTCGGGTCTGGTATCAGAGCACTGGGAGTTCTCAAATGATAGACTAATTTTATATTTTCTAAATTTTATTAATGTATTTCTAATAGATGGGGATTCTCTTGTGTCAAAACCTCGGAGTAACCAATTAAATTATTTGGGGAGGCCACTCCTCTCTCCCCTTGTTTCTTTTGCTTTCCATTTTTCTCATTATTAAAACGGTGCTGCTTGAGGGAGGGTTAGTTAAAATGGAGTAGAAGTAGTATTGTTGCCTTTGTAATAAATGTGGTAGGAGGCGGTGGTCGGGTCTGGTTTCAGAGCACTGGGAGTTCTCAGATGATACCCATTAGTAGAGATGGGAAACTTGAGGGGGATGTCTCTGAAGCCAAAACTTCCAAATAGATGTTTTCAATTTTAGGGACACTACTTGGGTTTATAGTGTAGGAATGGAATCTCAGTACTTTTTAGTTAAATCGCGGAATATCTAACTTAGCTAGCTAGAGAAAGTTTTATACAGAAGTAGTGATGTTCCCTTTTGCAATAAATGTAGTAGGAGGTGCTGGCCGGTCTGGCTTCAGAGTACTGGGAGTTATACTCATCTTCAGAGAAACTAATTATAGTGGAACTTTAATTTTAAATATTGTACATCCAATTTCACAATAAAAAAAAAAAATTTCACAAATGAAAACTCTACATATTATGCATCATTATTAATGTTAATGGACTAAATAAGTGTTGTATGGAAATGTATAATATTATATGGGTAATCGGACGCAATATATGATAAATCTTTGGTGCGGTGGCTTTGGCAGCTACGGAGAAAGGATTCAACGTCGAAATGATAATTTCTTTTACAATAAATCAATAAAAAATCCTTAAAAAAATGCATGGCATAGATTAAATTTGTAGTTTAATATTCATGCTATACTTTATTTTCCGCTGTCATCTAATGCATAACTAGCTACACGAGATAAGTGTACGCATTGTGAATGAACTCGGAAGCTATTCTCATTATACTTTTCCTACTTTCCTATAAATCTTCTTTCACCACTATTTTCTGTCAGCCGTGACTGGCGGAGGAGGGAAAGATCCTTGTTCTTCTATACTTTATTATTACTACTATTCCTGTGTGAAAGCTTTACACGTGTCTAAGTGTAAGCAAGGTGTAAGTTTTCAGTGTTCTATTTTTTACTGATATTTCTAACTTTTCTACTTCCCTCTTGGGCTAGCCTAGAGTGGGTCTTAGGGTCTTTGTTAGCCTGTAACTCTCTCTCTCTCTCTCTCTCTGTATATATATATATTATATATATATATATAAAATCCATCCATCCTTAATGAGGCTCCATGCATGTTGTAAACTTCAATGGATGTTTCAATTAAAAATGGAGTGTTGACTGAGTGCTGAATGTTAAATAAAAAAAATTGCAGCGAAAAATTGTTTAATGAAATTGAAATTTAAATAAAATATTCCTTTCTTAAAATTTTGGATAATAAAAGTTTTAAATTAAAATGCATGTACATGGCTTTTGTTTACCAAAGGTTTTAAAGAAAATACGTATATTCTAGTGACGAAAGAAATTGGTACGAGTACAGTCATGGGGTTTGATTATTTTTTTACCGGCGGTATACAGAGTTTAATAAAACTCCGGTTTTCATTGGTTTTATCGAGTGCTCCATTGTTGAAAGATGAGGAAAAAAAATTCATATTCGTCTCGAGGGAGATTTTGTTTGTTTGACTTTCATGGATTATCAGATTTGTAAGAGTTGTCTTTGTAAGTGGAAGTTTTTTTATGCAGAAAAAAGGGGACAAGGGTGAATAGTCGCAGAAAAAGCGCCCCCCCCCACATAAAAGAAGAAGAGAGCCAAAATCAAGGTCCGGGGTTTTCGAGATGTCTGGACACTATGCGTTTGAAAGATTGAAGGTCATAAACAGGGGGAAAGATGGATTGAGGAAGATTGTTCCAGAGTTCACCGGCTCGGTAGAGGAAAGATTGAAAATACCGATCAACCCATGAGTTGGAGAGTTGGACAGAAAAGAAATGTGAAAGTGTAGAATGTCTGGTGCTGCGTGCTCTCCTTAAAGGAGGAGGCATGTAGTTAGAGAGTTCAGAAGAGCAGTGTCCGTTATAAGAGCGATAGTAAAGAGAGAGTGGAGCAACATTGCGACGAAGAGAGAGGGATTGAAAACAATCAGTAAGAGGCGGGAAATTGATTCGACGAAAAACCTTTGATTCCACCTAGTCAAGTACGGCTGTGTTGGTTGAGCCATCCCACACATGATAAGCGTACTCCATCCAGGGGCGGACAAGACCACAAGATAGAGACAGCAACTGAGTAGGGGTGAAGAAACTGCGGAGACGGTACAGCACACCTAACCTCTTAGAAGTTGTTTTAGAAAGAGAGTATATGTGATCTTCCCAGGAAAGATCATGTGAAAAGGAAACACCAAGAATGTTAAGAGAAGAGGAAGTATGGACCGACTGTTGAGAAGGGTGTTTTGCAAAGCGGGTCGAGACGTAAAGAGTGGAATCATCGACATAGGAGTGGATAGGACAGGAAGTGCGACTTAATAGGTCATTGATAAATAAAAGGAAAAGAGTGGGTGACAATACAGAGCCCTGAGGAACACCACTGTTATTAGCTTGAGAAGAAGAACAGTGGCATCTACAACTGCAGCTATAGATCGGCCAGAAAGGAAATCAGAGATAAAAGCACAGATAGAATGATAGAAACCGAAGGAGGGCAGTTTCGAAACTAAACATTTGTGCCAGACTCTATCAAAAGCTTTTGATATGTCTAGCGCAATAGCAAAAGTTTCACCGAAATCCCGAAAGGAGAATGACTAAGAGTCAGAGAGATATGCAAGAAGAGGTTAGGTATACTAATCACTGAAGACGGGTCAGAATGGCACAGCGCTTAGACCAGGCAACCGCGGCCCATTGTGTTAATTGCTGAAGTATTTTTTAACTAGCATCATCGGGGCTGAATCCCCATTTCAGTGTTCTCACTGAGGTTGGATACATCACTGTGATATTAGTAGAATTAACGTATGTCGTCAGATTTATGGGCTGGAGCCTGGTTGGTTGTTTAACGTCCTTAATTCATCCAACAGAGGGCGCTCAGACGGACAGTAATGCCACCAATCAGAAAAAAATTAGACTTTTAAAGGAAGAACTGCATCGAGCCGAATAAATTACCTACGACGAACTTGTCACTGCGTTCCCTCTCCATTAATCCCATTGGCTTGGGACAGTTCTTGGCTATTTGGGTTGAAGCTTGAACATTATTTCATGATGTACATAGTTGCTGCTTTACACGGACGGGATGGGGGTGTAATGTTACAGGGAAAGCTCGTTGAGGCCTAGTTTAGATCTAGGCTTAATTGGATGTTGTATGAAAACAGGGATACCAACTCTACGAAAGTGGATTATAATAAACTTTATTACTAAGCCTAAATTAACGACTTATTCTTACGTGAAATGACGTTATCCGTTACTTTACAGTGAATGATAAAAAAATTGAATTACTTCACCGATATAACTTAGATTATAATTTTCAAAGTTTCAATTAATTTACTGCTCGCTAACTTCTTGACAACGAGTCAAAAATTCTTTCTCATCTGAACTGAGTGTCCAAAAAGTTTTAATACCTTTTCAATTTATTGGTATTGTGTTTTCTCAGTTTAGGCTACATGGATAAAGTAAGCGGTTGAAGACTTCGTTATTAAAATGGAAAACCGAAAATTCATTTCAGACTTCATGACCTTTTCTGAGTACACACACACACACACACACACACACACACACAGAGCGTCCCATAAGTCCGGTTTCATAGGAAAATTTATTTTAAATTAAATTTACAAAGTAATGTATTAGAACTAAAACAAATGTTAAAAATTGATATTCTTGTTCTGGGACCTTTTTTAAGTTGCAGGTAGAATAACACGCAATGGCTAATATGGAAGTTATTTCCGGAAGGAGGACTTAATGCCGAACGATATCTCCAGTTGTCGCATGATGTGTTCGAATCGATTTTACTTTCAGCAGGATGGAGTACCACCTCACTTTGGCCGTGACGCGCGACGTTGGTCGAATGAAGTTCTTCCTGGGCGATGGGTTGAGCACAGGGGACCAATCGAGTGGCCACCAAGATCCCCGGACCTCACACACCCCTAGATTTTTTTCTCTGGGGTTTGTTGTGTTCATTGACCGTCCACGTACCATTAAAGACCTTAAAGAAAATATCCGTGCTGTTCGTGTACAAATAACATCAGAGACTTTGGCACGTGTGCGTTTAAATTTGGAACATCGTATCAACATGTGCGAACAACAAAAAGGACATCAATTTGAACATTTGTTTTCGTTCTAATGTATTACTTTTATAAATTTAATTTAAAATAAATTTTCATATGCAACCAGATTTGTGGGACACCCTGCATATATATACATATATATATATATATATATATATATACACAGGGTGTTTCAGGAGGAAAGGTCACTACTTCAGGAGGTGATAGTATCGGTCATTGTGAGAAAAAAAGTTCATATGAACATGTGTCTAATTCTGAATGGTTACGGAGATAGAGCTGTTTGAATCTACAAATACAAAAGCATTGTTAATGGTAATCAAGAGAGAGAAACCAATTACTGTTTCTAATATTTAATGTTTAAACATTGCCATTTTGAATGGTATCGGATACAGAAATGACAAATTTGTTACAGTTTACAATACGTTTTCGAAAATCACACCGTCAACCTCAATGCACTTTGCAATTCGTGTGCGAAGATCGCGTGTTGTTCGTCTGAGTTGATCTTGACGTTCCTTTATGCGGGCAGCAGCAGCATCCAAAATGCGCGCGAGCAATTCGTCTCGTGTATCCACCTTTCTTTTGTAAACTTGACTTTTCATCCACCCCTACAAACAATAATCTAACGGAGAGAGGTCTGGAGACCTTGATGGCCATTGAATGGGACCACCGCGGCCGATCCATCGACCAGGGAAAGTTTGATTTAGGTATTGCATCACCAGACAGGTAGAATGTGGAGGAGCTCCGTCATGCTGAAAGTACAAACCAGCGAGTGTAGCCAAAGGAACATCCTCCAATAGTCCTGGCAATTCATTTTGTAGAAATTCTAGGTAACTTTGTCTTGTAAGACGGTTCTCTAAAGTAACAGGGCCAATCAGCTGATCATCGATGATACCGCACCACACATTGGCAGAGAAGCGATGTTGAAAATGTGTTTCCATAGTGACATTTGGATTTTCGTCTGACTACCGATGAGAGTTACAAGTGTTGTTGATACCGTCACGGGTGAAAGTAGCTTCATCGGTGAACAGTATTAATCGAAGCAATCGGCGATTAGCACTTACCCAATGACAAAATTCCAGTCACTGCGTGGTCATTGCAGTTAAATGTACATATTCACGATTTGCGAGGGTGCCCTCACAAGGCATTGGTTTCTGCCCTATGTAGGAGAATTGCGACTTCTGACTATCGAGGCTCTGTGGTGTAGTGGTTAGCATATCTGACCGGCAATTGGAAGATCCTGGGTTCGATTCCCGGGCGGGTGCCTCATTTTTCATTTGTTCGTTATTTCTCTTCCTCGTGTGCAGAACACTCCTCTATACTTACGTCGTTTCTATACATTAATATACTGCGTGGTCATTGTAGTTAAATGTACATATTCACGATTTGCGAGGGTGCCCTCACAAGGCATTGGTTTCTGCCCTATGTAGGAGAATTGCGACTTCTGACTATCGAGGCTCTGTGGTGTAGTGGTTAGCATATCTGACCGGCAATTGGAAGATCCTGGGTTCGATTCCCGGGCGGGTGCCTCATTTTTCATTTGTTCGTTATTTCTCTTCCTCGTGTGCAGAACACTCCTCTATACTTACGTCGTTTCTATACATTAATATACTGCGTGGTGATTGCAGTTAAATGTACATATTCACGATTTGCGAGGGTGCCCTCACAAGGCATTGGTTTCTGCCCTATGTGGGAGAATTGCGACTTCTGACTATCGAGGCTCTGTGGTGTAGTGGTTAGCATATCTGACCGGCAATTGGAAGATCCTGGGTTCGATTCCCGGGCGGGTGCCTCATTTTTCATTTGTTCGTTATTCTCTTCCTCGTGTGCAGAACACTCCTCTATACTTACGTCGTTTCTATACATTAATATACTGCGAGGTCATTGCAGTTAAATGTGTATATATATATATATATATATATATATATATTATATATATATATGATACACACAGACCATGCATGGAACAAGGAACTCTTCTGGGATAATTAAATCCACTATAGTCCGAATAAGTAATGGTAAATGA